>JAODTR010000007.1:3619404-3658858 GCA_025399935.1 Amblyopsis rosae | reverse complement strand
CACTGCCTATATGTTCACAGCACACTGCCTACAGTATATGTTCACAGCACACTGCCTATATGTTCACAGCACACTGCATATATGTTCACAGCACGAAGAGCAGCAACTTACTCAGCCAGGGCGGCAGGGTCTGACTAAAAGCTTAGGTAGGTCAACACTCAGACCACTAGACCATCAATATATATTATAATATTCATGACATGTTCATGTCAGGTAGTCAGCTTGACAATCACATTTTGCAGCAATACAATTTATGTGAGATGAACAAACCGATGTGGACATAGATTTCCTCTGGGGACATAATTTGATATTTGAAAATTAATAAATTGCAAAATACCACAGAATTTGACAATATGTTTTAAATTGCAATAATATCGTATTGTGGCATAAGTATCTATAATATTGTTATTGTGGGGCTTCTGGTGATTCCCACCCCTAAAGGGTACAGTCACACATTAATAACTTGTCATGCTACTGTATGTGGGCAATACAAGAAGTGTCCCACACTGATCTACAGTAAGTAGCCATGCTGGTTTGTAGTCCATTTGAGTGGTTGTGGTTATTAGTCACATGTGTGGTTTGATATTGCATGAGCGGTTTTTGGCTTTGTTACAGTTTGTAGTTTTCAGAGGCAATGTTGTAGCCTACAAAACAGGCTAGTTAAACAAGCAACAGTCAAAGTCTCTTTGTAGGGTCTACACACACTTCATTGGTGTCGGTTGAGGCTGCAAAATTGGGGGTCAAATGTAATCCATATTGTATTTTCAGCAGAAAGACTTTTCGGTTGTAGACTATATTTGCTTGTGTTGTCTACTCTTGCAAGATGTTTCTTGATGCAACTGTGTTGTCACATTGATTTACTGTTTGTCTTGTTTGGAAGTGTTGTAGCATCTTGGTTACCAGCACACATAAGTATAAAAAACAAGCATGCAAAGTGTCATTGCTGAGTTCTGTAGAATATTCGTCACAAATACAGTAAATATTTGCTCTATATATGATCTGTTGGACAATTCACCTCAATCACATCTGAGGAACATTTTATTTGGCTTGCCAGCAATTTGCAACCAAAAAAATCACCTGTAAATGTGAATATTTGAATCTGCCAGTAAATGAAAATAACATAGAAATGTCAGCAATTGTAAAGTAAAGTAACATCTAATATCACTTGATTTTGTAAGCCTTGAAAGGTCCGAAAGGTTAATCTCAATTGAGATAGTGAATGTGGTCTACTTGAGCCATGAAAGCGTCAGTAATAAATCTGCAATGTAGCTATGTCCAGGCTTTCAGACTTGAACTTATTTGTTTGACCTCAGACAGAAGATGTGTTTTCTCAAACCAATTTACTTCTGTGATCGTATACGCTCTGCTCTTTACAGTAGCTGCTTCGTCCTCATTGGCTGATGAGCTAGAGGGACTTTACATTGCTGAACTATTGAAACACAAGTTATATCGCTTGATCATAAAGTACAGGTTAATTGTATCATCCTTTTTCCCAGTGCAACACTGATGCTGATTGCTGATAACATGTGTGGTTGCAGACTTTTATTACACGCAAACATATTGATCTATTGGCATGCATGCTAGAGTAAACGTATATAAAACAAGTTTGGAATGAAAACCATTACTAATGCAACACTATAAATAATAGAGATAGAAAGCATGGGAAATTTCCTGTTTCAGATTTTGACATTACCTTTGATATAACTAGTAGCTACAGTAGCAGTATTGTTGCTTCAAGCTTGATGAACACATCATCACCAGTTACTTGTAGACCAAGTACTCACTTCAGTACTGGCACTTCACAAACATTTGACTATTTGTACCATGACATTCTCTTCCACACCAGCACTTCATGTAAGCTGCTAGTGCTCTTTTCAGCCCTTTCCATATCAGGTTCTCTGGGCGATTCATAATGGTTGTAAATACACTGCATTACCCAGGGGGCACTCGCGGGTACTGCAGAATGTGATTCTCACCTGTTCCTGCTTTTCTCTGTCAGCAGTTACAATGGTACAATAATGTAGGCTTGTCTCCAAAAGTACAACACAAACTGATGACACAGCAGAGCTTTGAAAGTCACATCTGCTTCCTAAATGCAGGCAACAAGCTAGCCTAATGTTAGCACCACTCCTGGCAGTGAAGAATCCGATGATGTAACGTAATAATAAGCTATTCATTTTTTTTACACTAATAATTTAAATGGATGTCCTCTTGATTGAAGTGTTACTCCACCCCAGCTCTGAGCCTGACTTCAACCACTACTACTATGAAAAAAGCTAAAACAGTGTGTCGGAAACCGATGGAATGCCTACTCCAGGTAGGGAATGAGTCCTTACCCTAAATGAAGGAGTTTAAGTACCTCAGGGTCTTGTACGCAAGTGAAGGGACTATAGAGCCGGAGATTGGGTGGAGAATCAGAGCAATGTGAGTAGCATTGCAATCGCTTTACCCCACCTTTGTGACAAAAAGAGTGCTGAGCCGGAAGGCAAAGCTCTTGATCTACCTGGCAATTTTTGTTCCTACCCTCACCTATGGTCATGAAGGGTGGGTCATGACCGAAAGAACAAGATCACTGGTACAAGCGGCCAAAATGGGTTTTCTCAGGAGGGTGGATGGCTTCTCCCTTAGAGATGGGGTGAGAAGCTCAGCTATCCGTAAGGAACTCGGAGTAGAGCTGCAACTCCTTCATCGAAAGGAGCCTGTTGCGGTGGTACGGGCATCTGGTAAGTATGCCCCCTCTCTTGGGAGGTGTTCCAGGCACATCCAGCTGGGAGGAGGCCTCGGGGAAGACCCAGGACTAGGTGGAGAACGTCTCGGGATTCCCCAGTCAGAGCTTGCTAATGTGGCTTGGGAAAGGGAGGTTTGGGGTCCCCTGCAGGAGCTGCTGCCCCCACGACCCGACTCCGGGTAAGCAGATGAAGGTGGATGGATGTTGTGGCTGTGTTTACGCTGCTATGAAACATCAGTGAAACAGTTCCATAGCCACCCACAGTGCTGGGAGACAGGTAGACTAATTAAATAAAGACACAGTTAGTACTTCTACAGTATTTCCTTGAATGTATAGTGTATGGTTCCAGTGCCCACAGCAGGGTAGTGGTCTGGTGAAAGTATAGCAGTACCGGTGTTTTGCTCAAATCATTCAGGGGACATGCATGAAAACATCCTGCCGTGCCAGATAACCCTTTATAGCCAAGCAGTGTCTTGTCTTGGACATAAAGTAAAAATGTAATTGCATCTATTGAGTCTATTCTTCTGGTGTTGCTTTAAAACACTGTTTCTCTCTACAAATGGATATGCATACTTAAACAAGGCACCCAGTGACTACTTTAATTTGGCGTTATGGAGCTGAATAAATATAATCTGTTGGCCATTTTGCAGTGCATTGAACTACACCCTACATCAACACTTGTTGAGGTTAAAAAGTTTTAGCCCTCCCACATCGACAGCCAAACCCCACTGACACCAAACTGACATACAGTATGTTTACAATCCAGCTGCAGTCTAATTAAATATGGGATATTGTGTTTGGATTTTGTCTGTTTTGCATGGCTCGGATATCTATCACTGTTTAGGATGCAATACCCACAGGATTATCAAGCACAAAGTACTGACCATAATGAAATACAAACAATTTGGAATAGCTGAATCTTCTTATTGATATGAAAACTGATTTTTAACACGTGTATGTTGCCTCAAGGGTACTCGAGATGAACAGTGGGCAACAGTGATCACCGACACAGAACATTGCAGGTCTGGGACTGAACAGAACACACCTCGAAGCAAAATCAAAAGGCCGGATGCATTCATGCTCAGTCAATCAATGACAATAACAACTGTCGAACGTGGTGTGCAATAAGAGCTTCAAATTACAACACATAGTTTTGGCTATTAGTGAAGAAAAGGGAAAATGTGCTTTCCGCTGCTTGTTCACTTACGACAATGACACAGTCAATACAAAGTGAGTGATACTTGACAATTTCTTTAATGACATTCTTATGTATAGTGTGTGCAGATTGGACAAGACACTAAAAAGGATGCAATTATATGTGTGTCCATCTCGTCTTAACTCTAACAAAATGATTTATGACACATTTCACTCACTGGTAAAATAACAGTTGGTTTTCAGTGTTTGTGTAGACGTATGCTGGTGCATTAGGCTGATTAGATAGGCCTATTGCCACATACTGTATGCCCTACAGTATATAGAAGGCATGCACTTTCAGAAAGGCTTTTTGTAATTAAACACTAGGCTAGGGATTTTACACTAAATGTTTAATATTATCAGCGTGTTTGTTATGCATTGTCCTTGTGTATAGCTCTTAGCATTTATAGTGCTTAGTATAGTTGTATAGTTGTAATGGGTTACGTCATCAACATGCCCAGCCTATGAGCAATATGCCTAACCCCAACCTGTTCTTTAATACCTGTAATTGCACTCACTGTAATATGCTTTGGAGAAAAAAATCATACAATGATATAATTGTAATTACTGGCACACTATTATAGGCTATTCAAGATTAAGACTGGTACAATTTGTTTATTTGTCCGTGCACAGGGCAAACAGTGAGGGTTCAAACATGGAAGATGCTAGATGGCATTTCAGTAATTCTTTGTAATCTGTGTAAATGTATGATGAGCATGAATTCAATGTCTTGTAAACCGCAGCTAACTTTGGTTAGCTGTCGGTGACAACCTAGGCCATCAGATCTTTGACAAAGCCTGCGTGCTAAACACATGCAGCTTCCAGCTACATCACTTTTAACTACCAGATGATCAAAGAGGGTGACAAAGAAACTATTAAAACATGAGAAATATGGCAATGTCTGCCAGTGAATAACAGCGTTGTTAACAGTCTCAGTTACCATAAGGCCGTTTTGGGGAGTGAGGTCCTATAATAATCAACAGACAGGTGTGCCAGTTAAGATGATGCTGAGAAACTGCCAGTTTCAAAGTGAGCAGTGTTTAATCCTGCCAACATGTGAGGAAAGAGGTGACACATCTTCTTGTCACTATATGAAGTGAAGCTGCAGCCCTGCAAACTAAACATGGTATTACTGAGGATGAAATAAACACAACGACAGCTACGGAGACTAGCATGTCAGTGGTGTACTACAGTTGTTAATACAAGCTCAGTTTGGATTGTGGATTGTACCGTGCGGTACAGAGTGAGGGGTGGCTTTCACCTAAAGAATAAAGTTGTGTGTAGGGGCTTTAGCCTGTATGCCTCAACAGAATGCAATGATCAGTGTTCATTTACATTTAAATCTACATATATCCAACACACTTTTGTTCAATACAAACTTGCTATGAGTTTGTGTATGATTGACACCCATTTCAAATGACCAATAAACCTACAGTATACAGTACCGAAAGAAGAAATACATGTATAATACAATGACACTGAAAAAGAGGTGTTTTATTATTATTTTTGAATACGCGTATGTCTTACCTTTTGCATATGATATTCCGTAATGCTGTGATAAAGGAGGCATTAAGGATACATTACTATTATATCTCATTAGGCCATGCCTTCACTCTTCATCACATTGTTATTTTCATATAATATATAATCACAAAACATGCTAGGGGCAATTATTTTGCTGTCTTCAAGTGATAAGTATCAATAGTTGATCATGTTGTTTGCCCCATAGGAAGAAGCTGGCTGTTCTCTGTCAGATAAGGAAGCGTAAAAACGCACTTAACATGACGCCTGTTAAGATAAAGCTTGTTTACTAAATCAATTTTGACAACTTCCAAGTGATCATGCATAATACATTCAGCTCCTCAGAAAGAAATGGCAACATATTAATGCACCTATTTTGTGGTACTACACCAGGCATATGGCAGCCTGCCAACCACGTACTGTACACGGGTTCAAAGTATTTCATTTTCCTGAGAGTACCAAGCTCAGCGGGATAATCCCCTGTGAAACTGACTTACATTTCAGAGGTAATTATCCTTAGGGTTAGTTATTAGACCAACTGCTAGCTTTTGTTCCAAAACCAGAAAAACCCATTGAAGAATTTACATCTAGATAAATTAGAATCAGCACATAATATTAATAATATAATAGGTTGATTATAATGGCAATTAAAGTTGATGAGCTCTAAGTGGCAATATTAATTTGATGAATGGCTGCTCAGTACCAAACAATAATCAACTATGCACCAGACATAACCATGAACCAGCCAGTACTCCTTTAGAACATAACATATTTGATTATCGATAAATGAATGCAGAACCTTTAACAGTATAAATTAAGCTTTAGGTCTCTTTTACAACAGCTTTCTATTACATATACAGTATATCCAAATTTACAAAAATTTTACATGTTACATTATGTTTACTTATTTAATTAAGCAAACTCTCCACATGTATATTTACAGTACATTTGTATTTATCAGATGCTTTTATCCAAAGCAACTTAGTACACCTACAATAGCTAAATCAGTCATACTGTCATTATATCAACAACCCTTATAAGTACTGTACTTCATAATTAAAATAACTTATCTGCTAACATAGTGCAGAGTGGATATACATTATATATATACATATATATATATACTGTATAAAAGCCATCAATCCAGAGTATAGAAGAGCCAGATCGCTTAAACAATTCTGAATAGAATGCTATGGGAGAAGTCTGTAAAACCAAATATAACAGTTGGATGCCCATATGATTATTATAAGTTGTTTTGTTAAAATTTTCACTATTTTAATATAAATACAACACAGAAAACATCCCGTCTAGAGCTGAACAGTGTCATAAAGCATAGAGACTACAAACCTTGAGGTCGCTACACTGAACTAAGTAAACAAGTCTCTGCATGCACTACAATCCTGTCATTTCTAAAATAGGAATCGCTAATCATAAACTGCGCCATGTGCTGCTGAATCTACCACCACGAGGTTAAATATGTCTGAACCGTGCACTTTATGGTGCAACACCACAGCCAGAAGTGAATTAGTTCCAAACCATAAAGTCTCCACAGACTGACACAAGGGGATGAAATAATCCTGTTCCACTGATTGGATTAAGCAGTCCTTGGCTCAGGCACCAGGCTTACTGGTCAGCTGCACTGCTGTGTGCAAAGTAATCAATAGTAAAATAATGAAATATATAGAGCCTGACCTTGAGGGAATATCGTCCATCGGTGCAAGAGAGGATGAAGGCGTTGGTTCTCCTGCGCCAAAGCCAAAGGTTAACACAAGAAAATAAAGCTCATGGGAAAAATAGGGGCTTAATGCATTGATAAACAGGCATGGATATATCTCTTATATGTCAGTGACCAACACATGAGATAGAAATATACAATATTGCTATATTGTAATTGGTCATAACGCTCTTGAGAATAAAAACATATTTCTCAAATGTTATTATACAAGATCATATGTCTTACTTTGTTATGGAATTTGTGTTTAGATACATATGGGCAACATTTGACATGTTGTTCATGTCATATGCGTATTTGGGTGTGCGTATTTGTCTGACAACAAATCACTGAAAGATACATAGTATATGACACAAATTGTGCGTGTGTGTGTGTGGCTTGTTAAATTTGACACTCACTAACATTGTTTGCAGTCGGCATTTACAGAAATGTAGAACTATACATTTGTTGTACAAGGAGCCGGGTAATAAAGTTTAGCCTTTACACTTGCCTAATCCAATCCAATTAAATTGCCTAATTGTTTTTATTTATTTTTATGATGGCTGCGTGACTACTGTTTGCAAACCAAATGCCCTTGGGGACATTAAAGACTATATATCTATCTAATCCTTAGACTAGCAAAAACTCACTTTCCTTTTTGCAAATATTTTTGAGATTATTTATTACAACACTATGCTTCCAGTGCTCAAAAAAGAATTAACCTAATTTAGTAGAAATAATGATCTAGTGTTGTACGATTGCGCTATTTTAAATTCTCTTTTGAGACAGAAAAACAACAGAACATATTTTAAAGAAAATGATGAATGATGAAATTCATCACTATATTCATAATATTTTGGTAATGTATGTGCTAGACATTTATACATAGATACAAACAGTAAGCAATTAAATCAAAATCGCAAGCAAAAAGCTGAGTAAAATAACATAATAAAAAACATTACGATATTCTCTATAAACATTAAGTTACCAAAATCAACAGCCTACAGTATAATATGATTTCAAATATTAGTTTGATGAAATATTTGAAATATGTTATATTACATGTGGTTACCAGACATGTCTATCTTGCTTGATAAACCAGACCTATGGTAATACACTCAGACTGTATGTTCAAAGCACATGCTGCTAGTTATTTGGAAAAACGGGTCATTGCCTTGATCATGAAAGCTTCTCTGCGCTGTAATAGGCCGTGATAAATTAAGCATATTTAACCACTTTCCAGTCATCCTCTGCATTTTCAGTGACTTCCTCTGAAAGCAATCTCCATCTTCTTATTCATTACACCAATCTACAACAGCACATCCCAGTCCTATGGACAGAAAATGTTCATTAAATTTCATTTTCAGACATTAGATCACATTTCTTTCATAACTGACTGAGCAGGCAAGGGGGAATGACGTGATCAGATTACCAAATACAACATTTACAAGTGACAAAAAAATTTGAAAAGGAGAGAAATATTGAATGCTGTAATTTCAACCCCTTCCTGGAAGCCTAACACCTGAAAATGTCTTATCCCCCTCCCCTATCCAATATACATGTAACTTCCACCTTGAATAGACATAATCATATTTACTCCCCACTGGTAACAGGTAAAAGAGATATAAATAGACTAGGCTCAGCAAAGCTCACTCACTACTGACTGTATTATACAATGAGCTGCATCTGTTATCTGCCTGTGTACAATGCTTTGCAGCCCTTGTAAGTGGATTATTGCCAACATATGCACCTCCTTCAGAAGAGATGTCTATGTGTTACAGCAATAAACCTGAAATATCTGTAGGCCAATAGATACAGTAGATACATTATCCCTGCGTTCAGGATAGTGGAACGTTTGCTACATGTTCAGTGAACACAAACGGCAGTGGACTGAACAGCAGGTTACAAAACAGGGAGGAGTTGGGCTGTCCATATAGGCTGTGGGTTGAACAACGCTCGCATGGCTAACAACAACAAAGCCATTGTTTGTGTTTTACTGCTTAAGATTGTTGTTTCAGCAGTACAGATGCACAGGATGATGGTAGAACCAGCGTGGCTCTAGAAGCACTTCTGACGGTGCATAGCGCACTGTTCCAATTAAAGGATGTGTCCGTAATTGCTGTCAACATATTTGATTTCGGGAATTTCATGCATTTCATATCAGAATGAGAGATGAGATGGAAAGATGTAATAAAGCGATTGTGTTAATGGTACTGATAGTGATGATAACTTGTACTCACAAATACTTATAAAAGACCGTGGGAAATATGCGGCAACACTTCCTAAACGTCACTGGGCAACACTTGCCACACCCATTTAACGGAGCAAACGGCTTTGAAAGTAGTTCAAGAACGTTTAGAACGTTCAGTCCACTGAACGTTCCATTATGTTTTGTGGAGAGATGGAGGCAATAGGCTACAGCCCAGGAAGACACACACAAAAAGGAGGGGTCTGGGAGGGACGCTACCTGACGGCCAGCTGGCTCAATCACTGTAGGAGCCACAGGTGCAGCTCGTCAGGCAATCAGAGAGGAGTACAGAACAGGCAGCCGGCACACAATGGGAATAGAGTGTGTAAGTGTAGAGGTGTAGGCGGCTGCTCTCTGACCCTCTGAGTGAAGTATGGTAGTAGAAGTGAAAGTGTGGATTTACTTGTACTTGGACCCTGGGCCGGCTGTATAGAGGAACTATTTTGATTGCTGCGTCTGACTCTGCTCTCCCCAGACTGACGGCGACCCCCTCTGGATAATTCATTATCATTGTGTTCAAATGTTAAAAGGATAATCACTTACTTTACAGTGACACAACTAAACTTTGCAGATCAAGACAGACACATGCAGTGTTTTCTTAAGCAATAACACACGAGTTAGACTGAATATCCGCACGGCTGTGATTCGGTCGTAGGTATGAAGGCCTTAGGTGCCCAGACCACATATATGAAGGTGTTATTGGTACAAAACATCTGAGCACCTGTGACCATAAATATGTAGTTGTATCAGTACATTTGTCAGAGATAAATACTTTAGGAGTTGCAAACTTGCAAACTAGATGCTATTCTCTCCTATGAACAATATAGTTACACCTTCTCCAATGCTCGATTGCAGGTGCAGAAATCTTAAAATACAAGTCACAAATTCAGAAACTCCCATTTGTCTACATGCAGAATAATGTGGTTACAAATATTGCAAAGCACATTCACACACTCGTATCAAAATATGTAACTGCAATTCAATTACAAATTCACTGTCACAGGTGCTCAGATGTTTTGCACACATACAGTAATACATTCAATCTTCAATCATTATTACCGGTGAGAGCGCTTACATCTTTCTTGAAAATGTGACTTACTATAATAAAAACACAATAACTGGATACACTCCAATATGTATTGAGATATACTCCCATATGTATTGATTACCCTTGTGGTTGCAGAAATGTATAAAAGTGCACTGAGATAATTAAACATGGGAATTAACATTAACACCAGCAATGCATATGTTTCATCACAGTTCAGTTCTATCATTTAGTTTACCGCTCAAACGGCACATCTTAAGGCCACCGCCCACTGAAGGCATCAACGCGCGTCAAGTGATGCCAGGATTTTAGAACTAGTTAACGGGGCAACGCCAAGGTTTAGAACGATGTTTTATTTCTTGAGCGTCACGCCATAGAAATGCATTTCTTACCCGTCTTTAAATATTTTCTTGCATGTATTTTTAATATAATTTTTTGACGCGTCGTTCAGAGGCGCGTCAAGGAATGCAACGTTCGAATCGTAAAGACAAATTGACAGGGGAGCTCAAATTTCTGGAAATTTTCAGGGCATGTTTAGGGCTTGACGCTCAAGAAATAGATCACCGTTCTAAAAATTGGCGTCGACATGCGTCAGACGCTGCCAGTGGGCATTGCCCCGTTAAAATGAACTAGTTCTAAAATCCTGGCGTCACTTGGCCTTTAGATAACAGAGATAGATTTTTGGACAGGATTTAAAGGTATAGTCATTCTGGAGAAAGTCTGTTGATAGTTGAACAAAACAAACAAAAAACATTTTATGATAGGGTGCACCCTGTGAAGCTCCCCCCCCCACAATGGAAACACATTGGTAAGGACACACTGTTGTGTGGTGCGGTCTGCACAACTTTGTATTCCAATTTACAGAGCCAGGGCTGCGTAGAAACGCCATATTATCTTTTCAGCAAGGACACAAAGCTAGCGGACTATGAGGGGATATTTTACAAGTGTTTTGTCTTACAATCGCTGACACTACCTTTTAACAGGATTTAAGTGTCAGAGTATTTAATCCATTACTATTGTGGTAAAATTATTAAATCAGGCTGCTGCAGCTTCCTTGTTGTGTGCCAGGACTGTCCTGCAGCTATACTCATTAGAATAACCATCGCTGGGTTGCACAGCCAGCCTTGCACAACAGGTAATTACGAATATATGAGCAAAGCTGTATCTCATGTTTTTATTAGAACTGCTTCATTCACCTGCCCGAGGGAACATGTAAATGTCATGGCTTTTCAATGTATATACACTTAAGCCCACAAGACAAAAGGCGTTTTGTTTGGATTACTGTAGACAAAAAAAATAGAGATCCATCCATACAAAAGAGAGATGCATTTTGCACCAGTAATAATCATTCCCTTAGTCTTTAACTTTGATGCAATGAAGAAGACTTTAAGAAGCACACCTCACTAATTCTGTTCACGGGTTAAGACCGAGACAGATAATTATCTGTATATGTATTACATTATTTACCACTGTAAAAGGGTTTAATTTCAAACTTTGAGGGGTAAGTAAGGCTTTAGCTTCTCATGGTTTCAGAGTTGTGCTGGTTTTAAGGTTTAGGTTTGATTGGAGTTCATACAGTATGTAACATATTGTACGCAGTAGTGCTTGTCCTCGAGTGTTTCTTTGACAAGCAAGCACAGGCATTTGTAACAGCATGTAAGAGTATAGGCACATTGCTTCACAAGGCCTTGCAGCTTCACTAAGAACAGAAATGGGCATTATAATATCACGTTATGTGAGTTATCTGTGGTTATGACTTATGAATGTGAACCTGTGTGAGTACTCTTAGCATTAGTCTTAGTATGGCACATATATGTTTATGTGGTTTTCAGTACAGAAACATGCATTCTCCTTTTTTTGTCTTTGAACAAACAGATTATATAAAAATACTGTTTTTATTGCACATGCAGAACATCTAATGTAAACCAATAAAAATATACTAGCACGCTATTGATATACTATAGCAAAAGTTATATTGCAGAAACAAACACACAAAAACACTAATGAACCAATACAAGCCAATATAAAATGTGATTTTGCTAATCGCTGAAATTTAGCCTAAGAACATACTATTTTGTCTTGTAAAATATTACAGATCCCTCACTATGAGACCTGTTCCCTCTGGCTTGATAGCACCTGGAATGCTAAAGATGACCCAGTGGCCATTTGCGTCTGTAGTGGCTCCCATCCCAGTTGTTTTCCCCTGGAGTAAAGCAGCTATGAATAATGAGGCAAGGCCCCATGCATTAATGTAACAGCACAGCCCCTAAAGGTACTTGTGGTAGCAGGTGATTGTTCGTAGCCTCAATGGGGCTGTCAGTAAACATGTGCCCCCTGTAGCGTGGGCCACTTTAGCACAAGCAACCTCTGTTGCCCAGCCTGCTCACCTTGTATCCTGGGAAATTACGGATGAGTTTCTACCTAACCTCAGAGCAGCATGTGAGCTTCTGCAGCACCCCTGGCTAAATGTGATTTATGCAAGCACATCAGTATGAGCATTGCTTATAATAGACCCAAAGAAAACAGATATTAAACATGTATACATCGTTGTTTATGCTTGAGAATTTGCTGAGAAGAACATTTACCTTAATCAAGAACATGCCAAATGAATGTTGAGTGTTACTAGAGGTTGCTTTCATCATATTCATGTGGATTCCATGAATCAATGACAAAACTAGCAGCTGCCAACTGACCACAGCATGCCACCAAACAGCCTGTAGAACTATTAAGACAGAGTTATTTGAACTTTCTGTGTCTGATTGATGCTCTAGAGAGCATGTTTAGTAATCACAAGGTCTAATTGTCTGTTGCAGAACAGCAGCTGGTTTCACTGGCCTTGATGATGAAACAAGGAAGCAAGAGAGGCAATGCTTAACTATCTAAACATTATTGAATGATGCACGTGAAGCCCCATGGGTGCTTTATAACATACAATAATTACCTTGGTAGGAAAACCTTTTATATATTTTTCTATACAGATATATTTATATATTCAAATGTGTGCTGAGAAAATACATAATAAAGGTTTTAATAAAAAATATATTTGTCCTTAGGAAAAAATGATCTTGTAGACAATGCATAATTTGCAAAATTTTAACTAATCAGCTATCTATTGTTTGTAGGCAGTGTTAGTGGAAGAAATACCGCAGGAAGAAATCAAATAGAAAGGTTACTTTATTACTGTTATTTATAGTGCTAAATAACTAAACTGTCCCAGTTCCTGGATGTTATGGGAGTTAAATAATTGTAATTATATACATTACAATTCTCAGATAATGTAGACACATCTATAAATTGTGATTGACAGTTTAAAATAGTACTATGCAAATAGATTCATGATTTTGTTCTAAATCTTTAAAATGTTAATATATTTTTAAATTATTTTAGAGAGAATACTGTAAATAGAGAGTGTGTAATTTCTTAGAAATGCCAAATCCATCAACTATCATCAGTAGCTGCGTTTATATGGACCCTATTCTGATTGGAATCGGGTTAAAAGGCCAACCTGAATAAAAATGCTTCATAAATACCTCAATCGGAAGCAAAATACCCAACACGATTGAAATTTAATTTCGAATCAAATGAGTAGTATAACCCATTTGAAAACCTAGCTAGCTGGTTTTATGCCTTTTTGCTAGCGTGAGACCTTGCATTACCAAGCCTATATAATGTGTGCAAGTTTGTATACAGTATGTGTATACAGCCTATATAATGTGTGCATGTAACATCTATTTCTACTAAAGATTAATTCTACTACAAATTCCACAAATATCTCCTCGCATTTCGCTACTTTACCGTTCTCTGTGTGTTTATAAAAAATAATCCGATATAATCCTGGCTCCGTAAGGAACACAATCAAGTGGCGAACATCGGTCACAACAACAAAGTCATACTATGCTTTGCTTCACAATGCATTTCAATGTGTGAGGCGGTGCCGCAGAGAGATATTGTTTTGATTTGAGCTCAAATATATCAAGCATTCTTGTGAATGACTGACCCTGCCTTTATTTGCGACAGGGCATGTTAACACCAGACCCAATTAGAGGACATGCATGTGAACAGGTAAACTGAAATCTACAATCAGAAGGATTCTATTCGGAAAGACAAATAAAGCGTCCCTGTAAAGTGAGTCTAATGGACTGTGAGAATATCTGCTGAAGTAGATTTACATTTTGGTTTGCCGTCCGAAGAATTCTGACCAACCAGGGCCTTTTTTCCCTTATGGCAAATATCTAGCCTGCCAATCACATTAATGCACGGGTTTGTCAATGGCAGCCCACCAGGCTCCGGAGCAGAGGAGGACAGGGTGGGATTTTGGGTTGTTGGTTTTCTAAATCATATCTCCTTTCGTTTGTTTTTAGCTAGCACTCATTGCAGCTCTCAAATCCTACCTAAAGTAGTTTTAAGAGAAAGAGTGAGCTTACATGTCTATATAAGGCTGTATTTTAGGGGGGTAGGGGCTAAGAAGAGCAAAATACTTACAAGCAATGCGTGTTGCAAGCTCACATTCCTAGACATAGAAAATCACTTAGATAAGACAAATATTCTTCTCTGCCCTCAGCCACCTATAGCTCTTAGTCTGTAAATTATTCCAGATGAGAGATATGCCGTGCAATCTGCCTGTAACATTCATAATTCACAATAATTGACTCAGCCTGGCTCCCCTGGTTTTATTTGAGTTCCCCAGGAGATCAAACCTACCCAGAGCAGGCTATATGTAAATAGACTGTCCTGTAGCTATGCATGTAAGTATTTCTACAATACAGAATTAACATCTTAAGTCAAGCAGGAAGACATCATCTTGCATGAGGCCTAGCTCCACCCAAATATTGCTCCCAGATAAAAGCTTTGCTGAGATTATAGTCTGGAAAATGCCACCCTGCTGGCGGTCCAAAGAGGGTTGGTTAGTGAGATGACGTTGAAGTCAAGCACATTTCTAAATGGTGGTAGAGCTAGATGAGGCTAGCAAAATAGTTGTAGCAGTGCTTATTGGTTAAACGCTGTCCATTAGTTTAAAAATGAACCAGAGGTCTACCTACACCCAGAAACGTCTGTTAACACTTCCCAATGGAGCCTTGCCAGACCAAATTTTGTAATTGATTACCTTAAGTGATTGTTAGGTCTGGTTACACCAGGATACATCTTCAGACACACATAGGATTTCTTTGTTATCGTCAACAGTGCGAACTAATAGTCCAGGCCCTCACTGGTCCAGACTCTCACCAGAACAAAGAGAATGGAACGTGACATGCAATCATTATGCCACCAGTATAATTATAATCTCTCTAATATTTCTTTTGTCTTTAGGTAAGCCCTGTGGCTTTTAGCATGTCCCTAATCAACTTAATGCTAACCTGAGATTGACCAATAGAAAGGGGCTGCTCTTATTCCTCATCTAGACCGGGGCTACGGGAAGTGCTTGTAATGTGTGTGTGTGTGTGCGTGCATGCGTGTGCGTGTGTAGCAGAGTGATGAGGGGTAGCTGTTTGCCTTGTGCCCTGAATATTTGGCACCATGCCAAGCTGCTCAGCAGAGCCTCGTGGAGCAGAACGTGGAGGCAGAGAGGCTGCAATGGTACATTGGGGACAAAATTATACTGCAAGGCATTGTAGCAATTAGATAGATGAATGACCATGGGTTTTAATTAGAACACTGGCTCCACATTCCACTTCATTATTCAATGGAACCAAACTCATTCTGCGGGGCCCAACAGCATCGAGGAGCCGGGCTGCTCCATCAGCACTCTGCCTTTGATAAGAGCACTGGGGCTCTTTGAAAGGTGGTGACAAGGTGGTAAAGGGGAGAAATACTGTCTCATCACAGGGTAAAGTAATACACAAAGAATGCAATAAAAATAGTTAAAGCTATGTACGGGATTGACACGTGTTCTCCAAGTGCCTATGTTCCTATAAGCATCTCTGCATTTTCAATATATAGATCGTAAACGTATACTTGGTAAATTACTTTTAAAGTATACAATTCTTGATTTGTGTTTTGCAGTTGTCCCAATTGTTGCAACCTGCAAAATGTTGTTTTGGCTTGAAACAACATTTACCCACCCCATAGTTAAGATAATGTTGTGAAATTACCCAAAGAATCTTTCATTCTCCATTTTGTGGGTTTTTATACGGTCATTCATTGAATGCATAGGTACTGTACACATCCGGGAAGTAAATAATGTGCTGTTCAATGATTTGTGGTGTGCAGAATCAGTGAGCTCAAGGATACAAAACAACAGAGGGAGAAGATACTGAACATCACACATTTAACAACTGCTTTTCACCACCGATTTTTCCATCTTGCATTCACAGAGGTGTCCACATGCCAGAGTTGGCTCTGGCGTGTCACCAAGGAGACAGAGATTGCTCAAAACACCCATCATGCCCTGCAAACCCCCAATCTCCCAATAGATCACAGTCTCACACACAATACTTATATGTATGGAAGCAAAGCATAAAAACTGCAGCAAAATAAACTCGCTCCGTTAATGTCAGTCTCTAGTTCAAATCCTTGGGTTAAATTACCATACAACCATATCTGACATTTACCATGTACTGTATTTGCAGATGAATTACAGACATTATTCAATAAAATCCTATTTATCCATTTTTGAACCTGAGTTATGCATGAGTGATCCACTTAGTGTGTATTGCAAGCAGCTTTCAGTGGTCCCGCCAGTGTTTGGCAGCGGTACGTACTGAATCGAAGGGGATGCTTTATTTTATGTGCTGTAGGTGGACAAGGTCATTCCCTGATGCACTGTTAGAAAATTAATTTGTATCACAGTAATTGGCTCAGTGTTATAATGAAGGGTAGCATATGGTCATAGATGAAACCATAACATAAACCGCACCAAGAATACAGTATGCTTTTGCACTGCTCACCTCATTTTAGAGACAAGTACTTTATTTAATATCAACAACAATGTTCGGTGACAATGGCAGTAATGAGTTGAGGATCGGTAGATTACTTTTTAATTGCCCAGCAACGCAACACGGTTACAGTGGCCACTTTGTGCTCTTTGTTCCCATAGAATTATGTTTGTTCCCGACACGGGCTCCATTACAGTGCGGACATGCCACTGTACTCTCAATATGACAGGATGGTTACCCCTAATATAAAGAGCTAGTTCCACTTCCCTGATACTGCTTCTGCCTGCCACAGGGTTGTCAGTGTTGTTGACATGCTTTGCTCTCAGGTTTCTGCGAATACAGTGAACATAACAAGAGGGAAAAGCTGAGACGGCACTTCGCATCTTGATTTTTTCTTCTTCTTTTTTATTTTTTTTTTAGCCCCAGTTGGCATTTCTCTAAATTGCACACTGACCTCCACACCCCTCCCCTGCATCACACACACACAGACAGACACACACACACACACACACAAACAAGCAAACAGCAGCATGGATAAGCACAAACTGCCGTCTCTTGTCCCCAAATAGCACAGGGGCCCCTGGGATATAAACAGGTTAGTGCTGAACATGGGAGGCAATTTATTGCTGCTCGTCCACAGTTAGCCACCCCTACAGGTCACCACAAGGGCTGCCTTGTTGGTCTAAACAAGACCACAGGTGGCACTGTGAGGACTATGCTGGGGTCATTCAGATGGAAGGGTGCTGTAAAAGACGAGGAGCGGTTTACCCTTTGCCACAACAACACATGGCAACGCGGAGGTTTAGCTGAGGTCCAGCTAAACTTAGTTGGCCCTAAAAAAACAAGCAAATCGAATATGCCATAGTGACAAACAAGAGCCAAGTGCTATGGACTGGAAGTTGGTGTCTGCTTGCTCATGTGCATAACAGCCACAACGCTAATACGTCTGTATATTGGTTAATTAAATGTGATCATTATAAATTGATATGACATTCTTAGAAAGAATAGATCTACAGAAGAGCCAAGGACACATTAGGAAGCAAAAAGATGTGCGCACTCACACACACACACGCAGTGGCTGGCACTTAAGTGTAACGACCGGGTCTGTGTCGGGGTAGCCTCGCGAGATCAGTTGAATTTCTCCTTGTGAATCATTTTATTGTGCGCAAGTAGCAACTACTCTTTCCAATCAGCGTCATGTTTCAATGTACGGCTCCCCAGATGGACTTGTGACAACAATTCCCCTGGCATGTCAGTTTAGTGCCGAGGGGCGGCGCATCACCTTTCCCCGTTCGTCTTCCCGGTGTGGGCCTGTCCGGCAGACACCGGCCTGTGCTCCCAGCACCCCACATCCAGACGTGCTCCCTGTTGATTGTTGTCAGCTGTGCAGACCTGGGGCTATACAAGGCTTGGATGTCCTTTTCTGGTTTTGTGGGTTTTGTTTGCATTTCGCACGTTTGGGTTCATGCGACTGCTACGCGCCTCTGTTGGTTTTGTATTTTGTTCTATTAAGCGCTGAGCGGTGGCTCGTGCATTCAGCCACCTCAAGTGTATGTTCGTGTTCTGTCCCTGCACTCGCCAACCCTGTGTCGGGACATTAAGGCTCATATAATTGTTATGTGCCCCTTCCCAAACAGCAACAATGTGTTTACAGATAATCAATTTGTCTTAATATTTTGTAAAAAATAAATCTCTAAGTATATACAAATAGAATGGTATATCTTAAAAATGGAAAATAATTGGTCATTGCGTTTTCAAAGTTTCACACTTATTGAGGAGTGAGCCCACAAAAGATGTGGTTCCCAGCTTGACTCCCGCTTTGAAAACCACCATCTTACACCTCTCTTCTTGTATTTCCTGTCAGTGAGGCAACCACCGCTGAGACAGCCCCATGCCAAAAGTCCCAAACAGCAGACAACAAGAGGCCACAAGACACCAGCACTTGAGAACAGGAGGAGGACAAAAATCAATGACGAGTCTCTCCGAATTCAATGCAAAATGATCGATCTTCTAATCTCTTCAGATACAGAATAGAAAACAATCAAACTGGCCCCTTTGTTTCAGATAGCCTTCTCTAGTTTTACAGCTGCTGGTCATTGAAGCCATTGTAGCGTTTTATGAGCCTGCATCAGCAGGCAATAAAATGGCCTGCTGAGTCAGTCCAGGGCTTGAGTCTTGGGTTGAATGCCTGGTTAAATAGAACATCATCAGTGGAAATAATTGTTAGTGGGGGGAAACTTAAATGCACTTAAGCAGCATAAACATATTAGTGAATATTATTTTCTGTGTGGATAATGTGTCAATGTCAGCCATCAGGATTCTTTGGACTAATATTAGATGGTTTGATTGTTATAACAGATTGAAACTGAAAGGTGAAAGTTTATCAGAGAATGAAGGGTGTACATTCATTAACTATCCATTCAAATATTCCATACTTTCAAATGTTCTTTCAGACATTCTAATTCATATCAAAAAGACCTTCAACATATTTTCACAAAATATATCTTCCTAATCCATCTATTCAAAATAGTATCTCAATACAAGACGTGCACTTGGAATCTTTTGTGTTGGTTGCGCTGTACAAGAATAGACAATCATGGGAGGATGCGACCCTGAACAAAGGAGACCTTATTATTTACAACAACTCCAGCCAGATGACATCTCTCCCTAATGACACTGTTTACCTTAGAAGAGAGGAAGCCTGCAATTAAACAATAGGATGTGACCTTGGATCTTCCACTGGGATTTCTGAGGCTGACAAATCAATAAGGACAGAAACAACCGGACAGCACCAACCGCAAGTCCCGTTTACACAGACTATCCCACCAAACCTTGCCCACCAAACTATAGACAGATTGAGCCAATAAGAGTAAAAACCTTGGACACCATAACAAAAAATAAAATGGAAACATTTCTCATGTTAGCCTCTGCTGACATGGGTATGATGTGTTTGCAATAAGAGGACTTTTCACCTCTATGATTCAATATTGCATATATAAGCATGCAGGCAGAACCCATGTAAAGTAAAATCTCACGTAACATTGATCCAGGGATATTAAATATTGATTTCAACATTATGATGGAACCCAGAAGCAGAGAATGAATTACGTTTACATTTGAAAGAGCATATTTAATTTTTCGAACAAAGATAGTACCCGTTGGCACAAATCAATCAGCTGTTCATCACAGTCACCCCTACCATCAAAATCTCAATAAAGCTCATTATTGGCTCCATCTAACAGACAAAGACAATGTGAGTCTTAGGCAAATGTAATCTTTCAAGGCTGAAATGTAGACACATACAGTGTGTCTACATTTCAGCCTTGTACAGTACAGTACGACACATGTTGTGTTTTGTACTGTATGCTGCAACACAAGGCATCAAAAATAAACAGCACTTGAGGGATGTTTCAAGTGAAATAAAAAATGAATAACTGCCCACAGCACTGGGCCTCTATGCTGACAGGTGTTACAACCACTGAGAAGTTTGCATTAATTAGTTACATCAAAGATGCCCTTTGAAAAACACCTACCTTGCCTTGATAAGTTGGATACATTCATTCCATTTGCAGTTTGCCTTGACATTTTGTTTGAATAAACAGGGGCATAGTAGGTTAGTTCTCATGGTGTTGGACTACTGGGTTTACAGTACACAAGATAGCTTGTACCAGCACTGTGATACTGTAACCTATTGCTTCAGATAAATGTCCTGCTAAACCTGCCACAGATTAACTGAAGGCTTTCTCATGGCAAACATACTATTTACATATATCTTTAATAATAAACCAACAACTACACACTGCAGTATCATAGGCCCAAACATGTTATTTATGTTTTCTGGTCAAATAGTACAGCTAAACATACTGTATAGTGACTGAAACATACAATATGACCTATCTTGCATCAGTTATAACAGTGCTCTACCATCAGCAGGTAGCAGGAGCGATTAATTCAGGGAACTCTTCTGACAGCCACATACACATACACATACACTGTCCCTCGCGCTAACAAGAGCAGCCTATCTAAATGACAGGAAGCAAACTCTCAGTTCTGCTCTACACTAATATCTTCACATGCAAAAGTGATTCTTATCTGTGGAAGTGCTCGCCATGCCAACCAACCACTTGGATGTGCTTCTACACAATGTAGTAGAGCTGGTGGGCTGTAGTTTGTGCTCTAAATCGGTGCTCATGGGATATTTCTATGGTCCTGTACTGTATATTCTGGTCAAGATTAGGCATTAGGCTCAATATTAGGACATGTGGACAGGTCCGGCTTGTATGATTAATAGAGGGTATGGTACAATAGGATGCTAACAAAATTTGCCAGTTATGGATAGGGTAAAGACAGATATGTGGTTATACGTAGGCAGAGGGGATGACCTGCATACTTAAACCCAAACTCCATGGTGAATATTTAGTCTTTGCATTCTAATGGGCGTAGACCTAGGGTTCATTTTGAAACTATTGTAGCAACCTTTAAATAATACATGATGCAACTGTATCGCTTCATCTAGCTCTAACGCCAAAATCCTTCACTTCAACTTCACTACACTTTGATTGAGCTGTGCCAGACTACCAAAACACTCCCACAATATCACATTTTTCCAGACAGAATATGTTGTAATAAAAGCCACAATACACTTGGACTAAATTATTTTACTATTAAAAAGCCTATTAAAAGAAATTATATACTATAATAAATATACTGTTTGTCGGGATATACTAGGCTTACCGTAAATATATTACCATAAATAAGATAAGTTTATGTGCGTTTTGCTGGTACTGCTTTCATTTATAAATCCTTTAGACAGAACGATTTTGCAGATTCTAATAAATGGTACTTTATTTTGGGAAAACCATGGTGGGTTCTTGAAAAGCAAACAACATTTAAATCCAACACTACTTTTTGGGGGGTGACTTACTGAAATCCATATTGTATGGGTTTGGCTGTCACATCCTATAAACAAAGACCTGCAAAACAAGTAATGTCCTTGTAGCCAACGTAGGAAACCTCACTTATTGTTAAATAAAATTGTATTTCTGTGTCCTTTCAAGTCATATTTAGCAAACTTTAGCAAACTACATAAAAGGTTAAAAAAGGAACAAAAACTGTCACCTTGATGTTACCATTGGATTCTTTAACTGAAGCTGGTCTCAGAGGACAAGTGCTACTGAAAACCTCATTATGTGTGGAGAAATGTACTAGTAATAAACCCAAATGGCACTAAGAGGTGAAGTTGTCAACCATGATAAATGGCATCTATGCATCCAGAATGTGTTTGGTGCCCTTGCCACGTTGACATCCTCTCCTGAGGGTGGCTCTCTATAGCCGGGTTCGGCCTGGAGCTGAGACCTTAGCCCTTTAACTGTAGGCTCACTGGAGACAGGATAAAAGCAGTATTGAGATTGCCATGAATTTCTAATTCAGGGAACTTTGCCTTTTCTCACTCCCACTGAAGTCATTTGTTGAAATCCAGGGGAAAAACACAACCTCTCCTCAAAGAGCTGTGCCCATTTAGTGAGAACAAGATTAGCATAACCGCCTTTCATTGTTGAAGATGAATTGGAACTGTGCCAAAGAACACAAAATGAAAAGTAAAGGTTATTGTAACTCTGTGATTCTAGTAGTTTTGTGGCAGATAAAATGTAGACCTCTTGACCTGAGAGTGAGTATTTTTGACCTACAGTACCTTTTTGCCGTACATACAATACAGTATATCTACAACTAACTTCTTGAAAAATGTTTTACTAAAATAACTTTACATTTTTTTTTTGAAATGATACTGACTATTTTATAAATTCTCAAACAGAAAAACTGTATGGGTAGGTGTAGGGCCTACACCAATACCCATACAGCTTATCTTGCATTTAATGTAGCTATTACAGTGTATATTTAGTCTAAATTTTACATGTGGAAGGACATTAGGAGCGCAAACTGAAACATTTAATTCCTAATGGCAACCAGAGGAATCCAGAGGAAGCAGCAACCCTCTTCCATGTACTGTATATGTAATATGATTTTATTTACATAAATCTACTGTATTCTTCCTCTATTTAAAAAGATAGATAGATTTTGAGATGATTGTGATTCCTGATTCCAACCATACACTATGCCCTGGGACTCCTACCTTGGTATAACCGTATAACCATACCCAAGATTCACTTTGTATAGGGTCTGGTCATGCTCCATTGGGGATTATTTATATTCATTGCATCTGAATTTTAAAACTATTTGAGTAACATTTATGAAAGGCGTAGACGTCAGGTTAATTTAAAACTTTTGAGTAACATTTAAAAGGACTGTGTGGGTTGTGTGTATGTACGTGTCTCATGTTTATAAAATTATGGGAACAATGTTAAAATGCGTGTAAGATACTTTTTGCATTTGAGTCAATTTAGAAATTGATATATTTAAAGCCTGCATTAATATATTGAACTATTTAGTAAAATATTGATATATTTCTATTTAAAAATATAATTTTGGCTTATTGGATATATGAACCTGTATGCCAGAAGTGAATATAATATATCCATTAAATGGATTTGCGTTTGCGTGTTTATATTATAAAAAAGTCTGATGTTTGTATTTTCTATCTTGAAGATTTTTTTACCTTATGACATATGGCTATCACCTCAAACAAATAATGAATTAATGTGAAACTTGTGTGGCCACTGTTCATTGAGCAAAATCCAGTTACATCACTCTTGGAAATAAAAACCTTTCAAGTTGGGAAGCAGCACAGGACACATACAACTTGACAGTAACTATATTAAAAGGATATGAAATGGGGTAAATATATGAAAAAAGAAGGGTTATTACACACGTCAAATTAAAGGGATGTCTTAAGTGAATAGAAATTAGATGACATGACCATGAATGTGAAAAAGCAATGCAGAGAATCTGCTCAGTGAGAGATAGGTGGCTAAGAAAATATCAAAATTATTAGAACAATATTAATCTTTGCTCTGAAACTGGTGACATCAACAACTTGGATATTAATCTACCAAAATGTTTTCTGCATTTCTCTGATATTGTTCTGATTTTAAGGACTGTTCAAACTTAAATCTAGCCACTCAGGAATTCAGATTCCAACACCATGTGAATGCAGGATTGCAGAAGTATAACTTCCTCTCCAGCCCCAATATAAGCCTGACTACACCCACTACACAATATTGAAACATTCCAAAAAGTAGGCAAGGAGCTGAGTGATGGGCGGGGAGGGGTAGGCCTTATTAACATTAACATTAACTTTTACATTTAATAATTTAATAACGTACCAGTGTTCCAATCGCATGCTTGGAAATGAGCAAGGGCCCTGGATGATTATTAAAAGAAATTATTTTCAACACACAAAATGCTGATTTCTAAAAATAAGATTTTGGCAATTTTACTCATCACAGTTCAGTACTTTTTGAGTTTACAGCTCAAAAAACACATTTTATGGTGCAGTTAGCATTTCTAGGAATAGGATTGTGTTAAATCTATCATTAATAGAAGACATTTGTGAAAATTATCATATTATACATCATACATAAAGGGATTAGATAATGTCAGTACTTTCCTCTAGGCTTACTGTTCCAGACATGTCTTACCCAAAAGATCTTAATTTTGAGTAAAATTTCCTGATTACATTTTCTGATACAAGTTTTTGATGTTTAAAGGTTTAAACTCTAAGACTAAGTTTGCTAGATTTTTAAGGCTGTTAAATACATTTGAGCGGAACATGATATTAAATTAGCATAGTAAATACTGGTGCAACGAAAATTAAATATACATGCAACCTTGAAGCTGCACTGTATGAATCTTTAGGCAATTTACATAATTGCTTAATCTATTACATGGAATTAAGACATTAATACTAAATATTTAATTCACCAAAACTCTACAATATTTTAACCAAAGGAAAAGTTTAAATAAACTCAATAATTGTTGTTTACTAGCGATTGAAATAATTTTTGGTTAAAGCATTTCCCAAGTCACGGGCTGACTGTGATATAGCAGAACATGAGCATTTCTGCCGGTACATATGATGTAATGAGTTTAGCGAAAGCAATACATTTTATAGATATTTGTATATGCTATACCAATAAGGATAAATAAATGCAGTAGTTGGAAAAGACTGATGTATAGATTACCACTTTATTAATCCTTGTGAGAATACTCGTTTCGTAAACATGACGGATCACTAGGAATGCTCAAATCTTGGATTTATATAATTGGCGGATATTAAAATAGCAAAAGCTGAAAGTCAATTTAAGAATTTAGCATGAAGATTGGCATGTCTAAGTGGATACAATTTGTTATAGACTTGTGTAAGTTCACTTATGCAAATTTCTAATTCATAGGAATTCAGAGGAATTTGGACGTTAGTGTTTGTGTTACATTCGAACATAAACCACTAAAAGAAACGGAGCAAACAAATAATTTATAATCATTAATTATTTATAGTTCATGGTCATTTTCCTCATACTCTTTCCAAGTACAGGTGTCGGGAATGCAGAACTGACTGACAGAATGACAGAACAAACACAGAACAGTTGTAATGGGGACTTATCTGAACTATTCACCTTGACTTCCGCATTAGCCCAAGCATGGACAGCCATATAATACCACTTAGAAAACACACACAGCAAGTTAATTATTAGGATCTTTATCATCAACATCACACATATACTTTGTCATCATTCTCACTTATGAAGGTTTAGATTGGGGTTGGAGGAAGGCAGTGATTCTACCAGTATCCTTGAAACAGGGCCATCCGTTATATATCATTTCATGCCTCTGCACTGTCAATTCCTTGTGCAGTTTAAAGGACAGTTTGGGCTACTATTTGGGCAGGGATAGTCTATCTCAGAGTGGCGTTTGTATAAAAACTATGTTGGAACACGTAAAATAGAGGGGAGAATCAGAGTCCAACAAAAAGAAAAAGCAATGCAGATGTCATAAAAGCCTCTATGTCTAGCAACAATTATTAACACTTAGGTTGTATTTTTGTGTCCTTTTTTAAGTTTTTTCTTTTTTTTATAAAAACAAAAATGGTTGAGGAGCAGGTATAGTTTGCATCATCTATCAACAGGCTATAAAACACCACTTTATCACAGTCCAGAAAGCACATATAGATGTGGCTGTACTGTATATAAACATATGTACTGTTATAAGATAATTTTGCGTGCATTGACTTTTCCCCCAGATGTCAAGAATTCAGATATCCCCTAGATTTCTGAATTAACACTTTCCTTTGATGTCACATATTGATGTGACGACAAAGGCCTCCAGATTTCCTACTGGCACATTGGACATATTTATCTTTTAAATTGTCTTTCAAGATTTTCTTTGCAATAGAGCAGTCAGCTACAGTATAAGTCTTTGTCGGTCACCTCTGCCTTATGAAACATTGAGAGACTTTGTCCGATTCTTCAAACATCCATTACAGCTCTTTTGCTGTTTGTTTCTAGACATCATTTCTAGATTTATTTGTAATTCTTGAGTAAATGTTTGGTGTTTCTCTTCATTAAGCGCTGTGGCATTCTCTCAGAAAAAGTCTCAACACGAACACAGGCAAAGTATTGTAAAAGCTTGCAATGCAGACTTTCCCAGTGCAAAATGCAGACGTTCCTCCTGTTTCCTGAAACGCAGGAGTAAGGTAGCATTATCCAAGTAAAGGAAACTGGTCACGTGTGGGTTAACATTGTTGGTTATGTTATGGTTGTTATGGTATTGCATCCATATTCTACATATTGCCAGACCCATCAGTTTCATCTGTGAAAGTACACCACCAGTATTTCCATATAGTCATTTGTTCTTGAAGACTTTTGAGAGATGAGATATTTTCATTCTCTCATACTCACTCATGTACCAGCTTCTATCAAAAAAAAAAAAGACTAATCAATGTTTATTTCCCTCTCTCTTTAGTTCACCTGTTATTATACTGTACACATAATCTCCCTAGTAGTTTTTTTTTTTCTTTTTTTTTGGATAATAGTTTATATTGGTCTGGCCAAAGACCACACCTGGGAGGATCAGACATAGTATTCTTTGTCCTTGTTCTTAGTCTTGCCCGAGGTCTTCACCGTGTTGACTGGCTTCTCTTTCACCACCGTTCCATTTGACTGAGCCGAGTTGCTGATGTAGTTGCGGCTCTCGTCCACGTGGTAGGAGCCCTCGTCCCTGTTGCGGTACTTGTACATGGCGTAGAGCAGGATGAGGATGCAGAGGGCTGCCGCTGCTACGATGCCCACCACCATGCCCGTGGTGCTGCTGGACTCACGCAGGTCCTCTGACATGCCCGGGTAGCCTTTAGGTCCAGAGCCCGTAGGGTTTGCTGTGATGAAGTCAGAAATAGTGTTGTTAATATTCTGTTCAGATGTAAAGGTGCAGTGTAGTGTGTTGTCAATGGTTAAACTGAAACAATTCAGGTCATGTCTGCTAAATTGACTACAAGTGAATGCGGAGCTTGGCTTGATATGAAGCTGTTAACTATTCCAATATTGTGTTGACCGCTTATTTGCTCTGCTTCCGGCTGCCGTATTGTTACCCTTGTGGATTCAAAGAGTGTAAATCTTACGGTCTAGTCTTAATGTAAAACAGTGGTTTATGGTTTTATCACAAGAGAAATACGATAATTAAAAAAAACATTTCTATTATGTGCATGTGTGGATCGATATTGCTATCCAACATTGGAGTGTGCATATCTTGCCTCAAGGCATGTTACTAAACCTAACACACAGTTGTCAGGAATGGCTTTTCCATCTAAAAGAACACACAAATATAGAGTGGAGTAAGTTGCTTAGCTAAGGGGGCAAGAAGTAATGATGACATTAAATCAATTGGAATCCATGTTAGGGATGAGGGGGTCCAAGTCAAAAGTTTATTTTTGCCAATAAAAATTAATCCACCCAGACTACAGCAGATTTAAAGAGAATCGCCAATCATATTGGACTGTCATAATATAAAACTTATCCTACGCCATATGTATCCTTTACAATCTTATTTTCAACATAAAAACCTTCTGGACTTTCTGTAAAGATACAAGAAGCCAATTTCATGTCCTTCTGTATGAGTCAGAGAAATCAAAATCAATAAAGTTTCAATTGGACCGTACAACAAAAAAGTCATACTTCTTGTAATACTGATTATCTAATGTGGATTTTTATGTCAGATATTATATGCATTTTGTCTAGTTTCTGTGTGGATGGAGAGACCATTAACAATTTACTGTAGTCAAACAGTGCAAAGCTTAACAACAAAACATACAGCAAACATACTTTTACCTCTGTGGTTATTGACATATATACATAACGCACAAGACAATACTGTATGAAGAAACAGACAACATTCATGCATTCACTACATAATGCAACATACAATGACACAAATGTCTCTCATAAAACAATGATTTAATGTGAATGATATATTCGCATTAAACATATTCGGCCAGGGGCTGTTCCTATGTTTTCTATTCGTGCTGTGCAGCACATTATCTTTGGAAATGTTTTAGCCCCTTTATGTTCAATCTCTGCATTTGGAAGAAAAAGTGTTTACTTGAAACAGGGGGAAATATAAATGTTTGGCAAACCCTCTGGCTGAATAGAGATTGTGGTGATCATTAGTCTTCATTTCCCGTCTGGCTAAAAGATGCATTTCTTACTGGGAAAGTATTTTATTGATATTTTAAGTCTCTCTACTCCCTACAGTCCTAGTACCAGCACTATATATTTTTTCATGAATGTTGACTATTAAAGCTCATATTACAGTTTGTGTTTTATCTTGCATGTATTCATTTTCTAAAATGTGTATTATTACATGTTTCAGAAAAAACTATACACTATAAAGCAGCTACTGTACCCATGTATGTTATTGTTACTGATATAAAAACGAGGTACAACATTGGCAAAATATTAAGTCTACAACATATTTAATGTGACCTGACAACACAGACTTAATAGCAGAGAACACACTACACCTTTTGGGAGCCATTACCATCAGTGGTTGGGGGAGTGATTAAAAATCAGCCAGCCCAATTTATGTTCTGAGTGCTATCCACATTTTAATACTACTCCTATCAACTCTTGATAGCCCTCTTTACAATTCACTGCCATCGCTCTCATTCTTAGCTAATGCCCTTGAAGGCAAAGTACTTTTTTATGATGACAACCATTTTTTCACTTGACTGTGTTGTTTAATGTATGCAAAACATGTTAAACAATAACATAAAACAGTACTATTAGTTTATTGTCTACTGACCTACCCAGGTGGTAGCCTGTGAGAATTTGACTGAGCAAATACGAAGGGCAACTCGAAAAGCCAATAGGTCCTTATGTCAATAAACTCCATTTAGAGAGGCTGCTATATATCACTGAGTTACATGTTTTCTAGCCAGGTTAGACCGAACCCTAGTTCAGCCATGTTTCCAGTGTGAGCAGACATTCAAGGACAGGCAGAGAGCACTGCTTGGGGATTGAGTGTGACTGAGCGTTGCAACAGATTAGCTCTGCTTGTGACAAGCCCACTTATCCTTGTAGACAGGTGTGAAGGAAGCTCTCGCCTTGTAGCCAAAAGCCACTGGCTGACATTGGGCGGCCCATTGTGTGGTTATTTACAGTGAGTTGCCTTTATAGTTGCAATCTCTTCCCCTTTCAGGGTCAGAAAGGGTAGATAACATGCCTGGTTGATGGAGGGACCATGATGGCTTGGAGAGGAAGTGGAGTGTACCCCCCTATGACATCTCTGCTATCTCCTGCAGTGCAGTGACAGTGCTTGGGGAGCAGATGGGGGTATCAGGGCAAAGTCCTACCACTTCAGAGCACCATGCACTAACATTACCATTTAGTGATGTTGCTTATGATATGAGCTACAGTAACAACACCTCCACACTCAAGTCACTTCCTCTCCTGTCAAGATCTGTTGATTGGCATCCCGCAGGTGACACTATATTGACACACAGCAGGCATTGCTATTGAAAAAGACATTCTGAAACCCCTTCTCTTCTCCCGAGGTGAAGCTGGCATGGCTTCAACCGAAAACAGATATTATTGTGGAAGTCTATAGAGTCTGGTCTTTGACTATAGAATCTAGGTAGAAGTTGCTACAAAGTATTATTACTGTAAGGTCTTTAGCATTGTGCAGACTAACCTACTGTACACCATATTTTAGAACATTTACAGCATAGAATAGGACGGAGAGCCTACATTTCCTCAGCGAATCAACAGGCAGACTAGTAGCTGGAAGACGGTTGGTTCAAACGGATGGATGAATAGATACTTTATGGCGTAATTACCTACAAACTGATGCCAGGTCCTCTGGTTGTCCAATCAGGGAACTAACTGTGTTTCTATGGAGGGGCTGGGATATTGTCTTTATTGTAGAGGACATCTAACTAAAGACTAATAAAGCTATATTCCAATCCACTGTTTCTCATAGTTGCCAGACATATTGTCCTAATGTGACTGCTAGTGCAGCTTTGGTGCAGTAATTTAAGCCTTGCCTTATAGTTTGGCCCAATCTGCTTTGTGTCTGATATGAACAAAGTAATGTAGAAGACTGTGATTTCGGAACACTCCTGTGACGTAAAATGCATCTGCCTGTCTATTCATTAGCTCTCTATCATCTTAGAATGGCGGTACATAAAGTCAAAGAGAAATGCGCCTGAAACAAGTGTTTAAAGTAATGGCTTCTCTCATACACTCTACTCGAGCGTACCCAAGGGTAAAATTAGACATGGAGAAAATGACCTTAAAGTGGTGCCCGCTTCATGGCAGCATAGCGGGGGTGCACTTGTGAAACGTCAGAAGTAAACTCGGGATGGGGTGTGTGTGTGTGTGTTTGTGCTGGAGTGGCGGGGGTTAGGATCACGGTGATGAACAAGTAGCCAGAATAACCTTCCCCTCGCCATCTCATAACAGAGGGGGGAAATGCGCATTGCTCTATCAAATCCAGACCATAAAATCCATGGCATTTTATTTGTGGAGTACAATAGACACACAAGTCATTTATTCACAAATCACTTCCGTTTGCCATCGCGAGCACGGATTGAGGAGGGAGAGGGACAGATAGCCGGGGAAAATCAGAAACAAAGAAGCAGAGACAATCACAAATCTCACTCATCCGCAAAACGTTAGTGGCCATGAATTGCAGTGTACAGCGTACACAAGTATCGACGAAGGCCAGTGGCTGAAGCCGAAGACATCTGTGTGCATTGTCTTCTCATGTATTTCCACCTGTATCTTCCAATAGGGATAAACATGCTCAGACAGATATTAGCATCGGTGCAATGGGACACGGCATTTAAATGACTTTGAAATGCGTGATGAGATTCTCCGTTTGTTCTTGCCACGCACTCTCAAGGAGAGGAATGGGATCAGAGATTCCACCCTGTCAGAGGGGATTTAAATAAATGGCCCCCTTTAAAGACCATTTTTTCTCATTTGTTTCCAGTGAAAGGGTTCATTTGTTTGGTAATTTGCAATGGGGTTGAAGGGTTTGCAGATCGTTGGGGGGTGGCGAGACAGTCTGTGTGATGCTTCAGGTGGACAACAGTCTTGTTCTGAGGTAATGGCGCAACTACGGCTGCTTAGGAGGTAATGAATGGACAAGAGTGTGGCCTGGTCTTCCACTGAGTGCAACTGGCTGAAACACATTGGCTACGATCAAAATGAATGTATACACTGATCGTACGCATTAGACATATTTCAAACAATCATACTGAATAAAGAAAATCATTTGTAGCACCTTTTTCCCCCAAACATATAGGACATTACACAACACAGCAAGGCAAAGCAACTAGGGATAGATGTATACAGTGCATCTCTCAGAGCAGAGCTACAGTATAATTATGGGATACATTTCCGAGAGGCTCAATGAGACGTAGCAGTTATTCATCCAAATTAGTGTTACATATCCAGCTATAATCACAAGCTGTCAGAGCCATCATATAGCAGTGGGATCAGACCGCATACAGGTCACTGTAACTGCCACGGAGTCAGCATAAAAAAAAACCAAAACAAGTATTAAGTCCCTTTTTAATCATCGGAGTGTCCCAGAGAAGTGATGAGAGCCGTGCTGTACTTGCTACATGCTGGCATGAGTGTGTGTCTCATAACAGCATGCTTGCGTGGCTTGGCGGGTACTAGAAGGCGAGAAGATGAACATGGATCGAGGGCAGAGGACTGAATAAGGCTGAAGTGGGATTTAGTCAAATGCTTGATTGACTGGTAATAGCTGCCATTTTAGCCTTTGCCAGAAGGGTTTGCAGCGTAAATACAAGTTTTTTTTACCAAACTGACGTCACTGAATTGTGTTCACAATACTTTACATACCGGTATTTACAGCTTTACGTGTTACTTTCAAGCACTAACTAAATGTTTTTGAGTTGACTTACTTTATTATATTGAGGTAATGGTATATGGTAACACTAAAATTGATTATCATGGATAAACCTAGAGTGTTTCTATGTTTATGAATGCATGTGTTCATAGTTTCATGTTTATAAAACCAGAATATAAAATGGCATTCTACTAATAAAGTACAGTATGTAAAGGCCAGGAACAATGTTATACCAAAATTAATGCTGTTTAACTACTCAGACATCTTTCCTACCACTGCTGCATCGCTCAAACATCAACAGTACGCCACATACGAATGTTAGGAAAGTACAAATTGAAAATATAAATATGGCGGGATCAGTAAACAGAGGCGCTGAATTGAGTAGTGTGAAATCCTGTTTTCTCTTGGAACACACTTAATTTAAAACAGGATCCGCAAGAAGTTTTGCCACAATTCTCATGTAGATAATGTGCATAGAATAAATGTCAAACCTCCACATGACTATAGAGACTGCAACAACCTTGCAATTCCATTGTAAAAATATAAGTCAGAGCTAGCGATTGTTTGCGCAAACTGTTTTGTTTGATAGACAAATGTTCATGTTAAATTAAATTGTAATCAATTTATTTGATTTGGCCTACTACCTGGTACAAACTGGTAGCCTATAGAGGGCCGAAGTTATGGGACCTTATTTTGGAAATAATATGTATGGTAGTCAACAGCGAGAATGCAATTTGTTTTAGATCCAGTTTGAATTGTGACATGAAGTATACATGTGTGTACATGTGTGTCTATATAAAAGATAATTCTTCTTTAGTTTGGTGTGTAACCGCTCAGTGACAAACAGCTTTCGTCTCGCACAACACACGTCATCAAAACAATGCTTTCTTCGGCTTGTGGGTTGTGGCGCGAAAACATGACATGACACTTGGGCGACACGGGGATTGTAGTCTTACTAATGACATATTTTCAACAAATGCACGACAAACTGAGACTTTCTTGACTTGAAGAATTTTCTTTTAAATAGTCAAAAATCATACTGTATGTGTGCTTCGTGTCACAAGGCAAACGGAATCTAAATATATATATATATTTTAACCGTTGACGACCATACATATTTTTCCAAACTAAGGTCCCATAATGCGGAAGTGACTTCGGCTCTCTATTGGCACGCATGCCGCAGCGTATGAGAGCTCCAACTGAGTATGATTAAATAACCTATTAAATGTGGTCAGTGACCTCTTAAGACAGCTGAGTGCTTTTGTGTTTCCTCCATCTCACAACTGCTTCTAAAACAATAATTTGCTTTATATTGTTTTATATTTGTTTGCATCGTTGGCCATACTCCCTTCCTTTGCCGTCGGCTTAAATAAGAGAATTACTATTGTTCTTTTGATATATTTGTTTCTTCTGTTTTTCTCTCCTCGCTGAACTTAATATAGTAGAGCAAATGTCAAAACACTTTGGTAGCAGTTAATGTCGGTGGTAAATTGCTTGAGGGTAGAAAGGCAGTAGGAGAGGAAGGCAAGCAAAATTAGAGATGATTAACCTCAACCTGCCCATGGGCGATGCAATAGAATGCCAGAGATGAACACAATGCATGAGATGCATTGGGGTATGAGTGGGTTCTCAAAGTCCTCTGGTGCTGACATATTGTTTAGACTGATAAAGGGGGCCTTCAAATTGTCACAATGTAGTGCTTTGCTTACCTTGCCAGTTACATAACTAATGAAGAAAAAAAAAATTTAAACATGATTCAAATAAACAAGGTTTCAAATGATGTCATTGACAATGTACCAGTCCTGTAATGCATGAAGAAATTAAACAAACAGTTGGGTTTAGAGACCTGCATTATGGATTCTACCTTAGAAAACAGATAGATAAATCTAAATATATTTTTCATCTTTCACCAGCATGATGCATGGTGGGTTCTTTTAGATTCTTTCAATAAAGAAAAAGACATTGTGTTGGTCTTGACAAAGAAGTTGTTGATGCTAGCTGAGGCATGTCATTCTGTACTCTCATATCTCACTGGAAAAACAAAATAATAGATACAGCAGTTAGCTGATGCTAACATTTTATTTTATTGGTTGCCAGCTTCCCTCCATTGTGGGCCCAGTATCAAAGCAAAGAAGCAGTCAGGAAGGTGAAACCGGTACCCACGTTTGTTCCATGAGCTCGAACAACAACGACAGTGCTATTTCCTTCTCCGATCTGATATACAGTAAATCAAATTTATATATTTTCTATTCATATTTAGACTTTCTGAGTCATACAGCTAGAATCCTGTTAAAGTTTTAGCCGTATTCTATGTATTCTAATGGGTGTGGTATCTTGAAAATACACTATTTATACAGTCAAAAATACCCCAATCTAAATACAGTAAAGCAAGCTAGTTTTTAGCTGAATGCAAATGTTTAACAGATCTGACAGTTTTTTCTGACAACAACAATACCTGTTTACAATACTTTTATAGAATAGCTATTGCACAGAGCACAGCAGTAAAGCCGAGCTCTCTATGGTGCCGTGTTATTCCACCTTAAACCAACCATTTTGATAATTGTGCTCCGAGCTCAATAAAACGTATATCAGGGTGACATGCAGCTGTTGATGTTCTGGTGATGGCTTTATGCAGACTCCCAAGCACGGCTTCCGCTTACCGCTCAGATGTGTTGAAGCGACATGGGGTCTTTGTATTCCTCTGTGGTTCACTGAACCAGGGGGAGGATTCAATTTGCTGCAGTATGATCTAATCTTAGTCCTGCTGGAAGATTAGCTCGGCTACTGCCTCTGGTTCACCATGTGCTCCAGAGGTAAGCCAAATAAAGCATTGCAATAAGTAAGGAGCCCCGATCGATGTTTCCTCAGCGGCTGATAGGGACTGCTGTGGGTCGGCAATCCAGTGATCTACAGCGTTGATCTGGAGCCGACCTTGGCCAGAGGTGTCTCACAATAAGGTTTTACTGGAGGGCTCACCAGCTGGGATCACTTTATTATTCGCCCATGCACTCCTGCAGTAAAAGCTCTAACTCACGGCAGACTGCTGGGCTAAGTTATGTGGACTATGAAATGCTCCATCATCAGAGGGAGAATAATTTAAGTGTCAGCTATCGGCCTTCACTTCTCTTCAGCTCGCAGAATGGGGCGACTCAGCCGTAATTAATTTCAAGATGATGAATTATTGGCGTTATTGATAGGAGCTGATCAAACAGTAATATAGGAAAGTAGTCTGACTAGTATATCAGTGACACTGGATCTGTTCTTTACGGTGAGGCTACACCGTGGAGGGAATACAGAGGCTGGTGCTTGGCCTGAATGTAAATATTAATCAGGGTATGGTGTTAGACAGCTGCCACCCTGGGAGCCCACAGCTATGGTGTCAAATCCCCCTTCCACGGATCGCACGAGGAGAGTGATCCTCTGCTTGGGGAGAACACTTCTCTGAGCATCGCACATCGTCTGATGTTTTGGCAGGTGACCTTGTTGAAGAATATGGTAATGCAAACCGCTTTTTAACTGATTCACTACACAGAGCATTCTCCTGTGTGTGTGTGTGTGTGTGTGTGTGTGTGTGTGTGGTTTTCAACTGCAGCTTGCAATTGTTATGGCTACCGCTGGGATTAACGTTATAATACAATAATGTGGCGTGCACAGAGTAAGTGCATTAAGATGCAATATTGTTCTAGGGAGTTTAGGCAATGGAGAACCAGTTAAACTAGAAAGTGGGTAGTCTCTGCTATGGGGCAGACATTCATTTAGTAGAAGCTTTATTACCAGATACAGATCGATAGCATATGAGAATGGAGTGCAAGGCCTTGAGTCTGGTTTTAATTGTTGTCTGTGCTTTCAGTACCCACAGATGCATCTGGAAATCCTTTTATTCCTAGGCAAGCACTAGGTTAACATTAATTGCCTTCTTCGTGTGACTAGGTAAGAGATTATAATTGTGTCTATATTGCCAGGACCACAACAAACAAAAGCAATCCTAATGTGTTAAATTAGCATTAATAAAATAAAAAACTTGTAAAAAAAATTATATGGGTTGGTGGCATGTTACCACAATATAAAAATAAAACCAGTGTTTAATATCACGTTGAGCAATATATTGAAAATGTTGCAAGAAGTGCAATATTCAGTTTATTTAGTGGAGAGATGCGTCCATTGGCTGTTTGGCTTAGTTGTGTTTGATTTAGACAGAACAGTAAGATGTGTGGTTGAGGAAGCTGATGACATAATAGAGATGGAAGAGGAAACATCAGTGGTCAAAAATAATGCCTCCTCGGTAGCTTGGAGCTTGCTGTACCAGTCCAATTTGACATATCAAATGTGTTGTTTTGATATGTTATTAATATGTTTTGATGCATGTTCCCATAACCTTTGTGTGTTTAAAAATATCAAAATTACCATCGATAATTTTCATCACATTTAAACATCACATTTCATCAATAATGTGCAGCCCTACTGAACCGCCACAACGCTTTGTACACTGCCACGGGCTTGCCGAATGTATCCGCCCTGTCCACCTGCATGCATTCTCTATGTAAGCTGCTGATGACAACGGTTACACTGCATTGATCATGCAGTATTCATTATGCATGTTGTAGGACATTAAACTAATATATTAACATACTATGAAAACAATTCAGGTGAACAAAGTTATAGTATGACGTATAAGTAGGACGTGGAACACGTCTAATCACGGACATTGTGAGTTGTGTGGGGCTAACTTTTAGTAAATATGTATTTGCAGTGTTTTACCTGCGTCAACATATTTCTACATATGTAGAAGTGCTTGATAAACGCAAGGCTCCGAGAGCAGCGTCCGCCTCACGTGAAGTGTGCAAAAGACTCTCATTGATTAACATGGGAGCGGTTCCAAAGCCGATCCACAGAGTGCAGTGGGCATTAGCCACTCATCTACGGGTTCTACGTTATTAATGCCATGTGTGGGAGTCGCGTGGGGTCTGATAATTACAACGGTGCATTGTGGAATAACATTAACGAACATAATGAGCTGACGGGGACAAATAAATGCACAGGTCTAATCGGGTGACAGCTAACACACCAACATGCAACATGGCTCAACGCGGCTCAGCAGTGTCTACAGTATGCAGACATGCCGGCAGGCTGAGACACTGACAGACCCCAGAGTCAGAGAGAGAAGTAAGAGTAAAAAAGGAGATGACTAACCTAACCCACCTGAGCTCGGCTCACAGGGATCGATGTCCTCGTCGTCGCTGGGACACTCGGCCGACGCCACCAGCAGGTCATCTGTTGTCTGAGAAGAGAGACAAGACAGTGGAGAGGTGAGGGCAGGGTGCATTTTAGGCACCGCCACTCTCATCCAGCATTGGAGAGGAGTCCAGAGGGGTAGGTTAAAGAAAGGGCTGAAACGCAGACGGTCAATGTTTAGCCTCTGGAGGTGCGGCTAAACATTGACATTGGCTCCCTTGTGTAGGAAGCAACTGTGACACTTCTTTCCAGAGAACATTTTATTTTACAAAAATAAAATAGAAAACAACATAAAAGAGAGACTTGATAATTGGGGAAGAGTTGAGCAGAGGTTCGCAGCTCAGCTGTCAATTCACACTCACTCCGTGCTGCAGTATTCGGCCTCACGAAACCCTCAAACTGATTGTTGGAGTCATTACAAAACATCTGTGACATTTAGAGGACACATAGCCAGCTTTAAAATACACATTGGACAATGACAGACAAGGCAGCGTAGGGTCAAATCAATATTGTCTCAATTCTCTCACTTTGAACATACTTCCCTTTACAAAGTAAAATCCTACAACAAGTAGATAAGTACATATGTATAAGTAGTACTGTTGTAATAAGGTACAGTAGCTATGAAAGTGCTTTAATACTCAACGCCGAGGTCCACTCGAAAGCCAAATCTATTTTAAAGCACTTTCCATGCTCTTCTGCGACTGCCAAACACAATACCTTGAACCCCTTTCAGAAAATAGCAAAGGGCAAACAGAAGACAGGTGAAAAAGTACAGTGTACAACATTAGACTGCGGTGTTTTGCGATTGTCTCGCTCCGGGCCATTTGATCGGCTCTGCGTTAAAGGTCGTTTCAGTTAAGCATGGCTGCCTCTGCTAAGCAGAATAACCTACTGCTGTACACTAAGCCACGTTCCTCTGCTTCTCCTTGGCATCACGGCAGTTTACAGTAGTCATAGTTTGTTAGTCAGATATTACCTGGTAGTTCAAATAGCTATGGCCAATGCAATAAAAAGAAAAACATCAAGCGGTAACATTACTCTTTCCTCTGATGATGATGATGTTGATGATTTTGGACCTTAATCAAATCCATGCCATTATCTTTTTCAGATGATATCCCTGCACCCAAATACATCTACAGTTCGGTTAGCATTGATTCACCTGAAGGAAATGAAAGGTGATGTCACTTTGCTCAACGTCCAGTTGTCTGCGTTTAATGGGATTTTACTGCCACCGTAACATCGTTTTCCAGGTTCCGAACATGAAGCGCGCACCACGCACCCTCTTTACATAACGGGCCATTGGATAATAGGCCAAACGCATTAGGGGAGTTGAGTTGGAGGGCTGTTTTTGGTACATCTGTGCTGGGTGAGGCGCGGGGAAGCCGTCCAAATGTAAATTTAATTTGCTGTGCATGAGCCTGATATACAGCGTCGGCCAGCCAGATGGCACAACTGGCGGATCCTGGAGTGTCGCATCCATCACTTCAGCTCTGTGATTTGTTTTTCCTGGCGGGAGATCCTGACACTCCGCACCGACTGGCAGAGGTGTCTCACTGTCGGGGGGGGGGGGGGGGGGGGG
>JAODTR010000007.1:3589511-3611814 GCA_025399935.1 Amblyopsis rosae | reverse complement strand
GTATATATATATGTGTGTATATGTATATGTGTATGTATGTGTGTATATATATATGTGTATGTATGTATATGTGTGTATATGTATATATATATATGTGTGTATATGTATATGTGTATGTATGTGTGTATATATATATGTGTATGTATGTGTGTGTATATATATATATATGTATAATTTAACATATGTAACAAGAGGGAAATGTAACTGTAACTGCCTCTTACCTGCTGAGGTTCTCGTGGAGTTGTCTGTTTGACCCGTCTGTTGGAAGCGGTGGTGGTGGTGATCTCCATGATAGATGTAGAGGTCTCTGAGCGGTTCGCTGTAGCACTTGACTGAGGCGTAATTGATGAGGGTGATTCTCCAACCAGCCGCACACTGCCGTGGATTTCAATGTTGGGATCTCCCTCGACGGCCATGTTGAACACCTTCAACCCATTATAGTAGAGGCCAGAGAGCTGGCCCTGAAAGGATCGACTCCGGTCTTGTTTCAAGCCTCCAATCTGTATAGTGGATTGGCTGTTGAAGATCGTAAGCTGCCGACCTGTGGGAAAACAATGTTACATATGTACGAGGATTTTGAACTGCACACTCAGCGGCTTTTACATAACAGAAGAAAAAGACAGAAAGACAAAGTATTTGCCCAACAGCTAATGAGACCAATAAATTACCCATTGCTAGAAGCAAACTGGTAATTTATCTCAGTTATAATGATGGGATGCCATTGAAAATCAGATTAAAAGAAATTATACTGTACAAAATAAAATAAGATTTAACTTAATGCAGCTTTGCTAAAAGAGTACTAACAAACTTAATTAAAATACACATACACGCAAAGGCATGTATTAAAATACAAAAGCAAAGTAAAATAAAATAAAATATAACTAAATACAAAAGTAGAAAACATTTGTTAAAAACTCTCTACTGCTACTGCATTGATCAGAAGGTATAGTAAAATAAGTAGAGAGCTACCTTACTATAAACTCAACAAAAGAGTGTGTGAGAGAGAGAGAGAGAGCGAGAGAGAGAGAGAGAGAGAGAGAGAGCGCCAGAGAGAGAGAGAGAGAGTTTAAACCTTTTAGCAAGAGCAGCCAGTGCAAATTCAACTTGAATTGACATGACTGGGGAAAATGAGAGAAGGAAAAAAAAGATATACTTTTTTCATGAGATAACCCTTTTTTAAGCAAAAATTAAAATAACATAAAAATGATGGGGCCCATTTCACATTTTAAGTGGACATATATATTAGTTATTGGACTAGAAAAAAAGCATGCACTCACACAGTTTGTTCAGTTATACAGTTTCTTTATCTAATTCCCTATACATATTTACAATGTATGTTAAAGGGACTCTCTTATATCAATTCATATTATACTCTATTTATCAGTGCTAGCATTTTAATCAGGATAAATCAAATGATTACCCCTAAAATAATAACATACAAGTATACAATGTATGTTACAAATAATACTGAAAATAGTGGTTACTGATTTCCTAATCTGATTAGTTTTTAATGAATCATTTATATGTTTATTCCAAATGCTACAGTAATTTATAAACATTTTAAAAGTGTTAATATTAATTCAGTAGGCAGGTTTATATTCATAATTACAGTCCCTTTAACCTTAATTGACAGGAAAACTTATTAAAACAGCTCACTATAAAAATATATACATTTGACAAATTTAACTGATTAAATCATTAAGTTTTATTTAATTTTACTGAACATTTATTTTTCGGTTTAGTATTGATACAACTTGGTTATTATCAGATTGTTTTATTTCAAATTTTAATCAATGATTTTTACCTTTGTCGAGTAGCCATTCGTCAACTACTCGACCAAGTCGATATGGGATTCGCTGTCTAGCAATCGCCAGGCGTTCGTTATCATTGTTGCCTTTAAAGTTTAAAGAGACATTTCATTGGTTACAATCTGTAAGGTCAAAGGTTAAATTGTCATACTTAATACTCTTAAAACTGCACATTTTATATGTTTTATATATTAAAAAACACAATGTTACATTATTTAAACAACCGTCACTCATTCATTTTATTTTATTTTCCCTAACATAGGTTTCTGAATTAATTGTAAATTAGCTCGCATAAGTTTCATTTAGGTTAATAAATCTATGTTATAAACCAAATAATAAAACAATGTATACAGTTCAATTAAATAATTCTTACCCAAGTACTTCCAATTTTATATTTTTACTTATCTTATCTTTTAATTGCTAGTTTTGGCTAGTTATATACATTTTCAAAAGGAACATCTTTTGAATGTATTATTAATCCTCCATTTGGGGTTTAAATGACAAGACTGTTTATAGATAACATAACATATTACAAATTCCAAAGCCATTCTCTAACAAACTAATTTACAGGTTAATAATTATCAAATTTAACAATAAACATCCTACACATTCAAAACCATTAGTTACATTGCATTCATTGCAAGTGTCACAGTAGGAGCCAACATTGTACTCATCATACATTTAGAAATAATAAAGCAGACCTTTGACAAAAGCTATAGGAGTCTGGAATATGACAACACAGCACATGGTACTGTCTGCAGCAAAAAAGCTGGTCTGTTAAAGAGAGTGAAAGAAAAGCCAATGAAAATAAGCTGTTAAGCTTGGAAGGGACATTTGGCATTGATAAGGCCAAACTCTGCATCACCCCTTTGTCAAAGCCAATAACATCTTGAGAAAAGAGGACTTACAGCACAGTGGAGGTGTTTTTGAGTGTTTTTTTTACCACTATTGTCTTCAAAGATTGAATTCAGTCAGCTTCATTCTTCCAGCAGATTGACCATGTTTGTCCCGTAGACCATACTTATTCTATACCGGCAGATAAAAGATCTATTGGCTTAAAGTGATTTAGTGAAGACTAGCAGCACAGAATTGGGGGGTGGGATATGAAAGAAAGCATACAGTATAAGCATGCAAATCTGTTGGAACAGCTGGCCTTATAAATTACAGTTACAACAGTTTATAAAAGGGCATTTTCTACATTTTAACCTCCGAGCAGGCCATGTGTTCAGTTTCATTCCATTATACTGCAAGGTAATGATTTAAAGATAAACTTAGCAGCACTTCAGCGCTATTATTAAAACATGTTCCGTACTACATCTCTCTTTACATTTGTATTACACTACTTACGGGAAATATAATACCCTAGGGGTACCTCTGAGGTGGAAGACATTTGCAATAGCAAATCTACAAAGGGACATTAAAAATGATCAGTGTGTATGTGCTGTTTGACATGAAGCATTTGTTGGCTGTGCTGTTCTGTCACCGCCATTTGTCAGTCACGGGGTTGATGGTTCTGTCCCTTGTGTCCGGTGTCTTTGTCAGGGACAGGGTCACGACTGTGCCCTGTGACACTTCATCTGAACAGAGGACGGTATCGGAGTGCATTCTTGAGAACGGGGACAGCACAAAGAGTAGCATGCCATCGCCGCTAGTTACAGAGGACTGTTACGGAGGGAAACACAAGGGTAATGGCTCTCAAAGTAATTATGTTGCTTAATTTTCCTGGCAGCTGCATCACTACCTTGCAACTGTGCTTGTTATTTTAAATTATAGTTTTTTGTTGCGGTTGTATAATTATACATTGGTTTCGATGCTTGAACTGGTAAACAGAATCAGACTGAATCAAAGTGGAGACGGGCGGAGATGCTGATTGAGAGATTGAACCCATACAATAATGCGTACAAACAATGCACAATAATCCATTTAGGGGGAAAAATTAAACAGAAAAATAAAAAACATTATATATATATATATATATACACACACAGTATATATACTGTAGCATATACTGTATCTTTGTTAAATACTCTGCTGTCAAAAGCAATGGAGCCGTCCTTTATCTTTTCCTGTGAAGCCAATGGCACTCTTGGCCAATCCCCTGCTCAGGTTAATTAAGTGTGGATATAATCAAGGAGTGATCGTGTATTGATCCCCGCTGAGGGTGGCTGAAGCGGTAAACAATGCTCTCCCCCCGGGCTAGAATGCAGTGGAACGCAACCCATTCATCCAGCTGCCAGCCAGCATGGAGACCTCCGAGACGCCACCCTGCGGTGATTGGGTTTGGGTGTGGGACCGGCCTGGCTTATCTCCCCAGCCCAGAGTGTGGCGATTCAGCCGAGGCAAACCCCCCCCCGTGTCGACCTGGGTTGCCCTCGCTCGCCTGTTTTTCCTTTTTTTGTTAATAAAGTGGTCAGATAAGGTTGGGCCGTTATCTCATTACAAGGCCCCGGATGCTCTCTCAACATTAAATGAACAAATATGCAAATGCCTCCATTGAGAGAGCAGAGCTATTGTTGCTATTTGTATTATTCATTTCTGAATTCACCTCTCTCTCTCTCTCTCTCTTTCTCTCTAGGCCTGTGTATGAATACAAATACTGTATCTGTGGATGGCAGCCTTTGTGTCATCTGTTATTTTATAACCGTGGCCACATACAGTTGACTGAATGCACAAAAGGGAAAGGCAATCCGCTGTGCTGTGGCTGTTTTGTTTACATTGCTGCAGCAGGTACGTCCTGCCAGTGATTCCCTTAAAACAAGACTGGAGGAACACATATATTGAATGGGGACGAGATCGTCAGATGGAGCGGGCGTGAACGGACACTGCGAGAAAAAGAGGAGCGTAGAGCTGAGAGAGGGCACGGTGAGAGCGTTAGAGCCCTGTAAGTGCATCACGCTCTGATAACGGCGCAGGAACAAGGCCAGGGCCTTCTCCATTATCTTTGTGAGCTGTGTGCTTTCATTGGGTATTCCACTATACCCTATGGGCCTGGCAGCGCCATCATAATGGTATTACTTCCATTGCCAACACTCGGGAGAAGAGCTGTATATATATATTTTTTTTTTGTTGCCGTCAAGCCTTTTGTGCTAAGCTCAAGAAGAAAAAAACGGAGAAGGATAAAAGAGCACTGGTGGAGGCAATGAATGGGAAGCCGGTTACGAGTGAGTCCTGCGCTGAGAATCTAATAATCGTGCCAAGTCCTTCTAATGGCCCATGAGTATGCAGTATGTGACTTTTTAATGAGATTATGAGGGCAGTAATATGGGCCTTGAAGTAATTATACCCTTGGTTTTGATAATGATAGCCCCTCCCATATAATATCTCCACTGGTTCTCCCACTCTCCCGTCTTCATTTTTAGCTTTGCGTCCCCTCACGTTAGCATCACTGTTGATCTACAAGCGGCCTGAGCGGCCGATGGCTGCTGTTATGAGCGAGTTAGCGGTATGCATGCAGGCTAATCTAACTATAGGGCAGAGAATAATGGCTTGGTATACAGTATGCCATGGGCGGGTTAGTGATGGGGGAGGGTTTCTTTGCAGTAATCGCCATCGTAGGTAGTCATCAACAAGCCTAAGGTAAGCCTGTGTCGTTTGCTAGAGATGGAATTGGATTTGGTCTTTCCCCTCATGAAAACGTATGTTTACAGTTACCACACCAACACAAAAAACACTTTAGTGTGTGCAGTTTATCGCTAGGTAATCGACATTGTGGTTAAGCATTAAAATAGTATAATCAATTACGACTTTCTCTAGTTACTAGTCACATCTTTCAGTGTGTTTTTGAATACGTGCATCCTGTGTTCTGCCTGTAAATATATTAATCCGTGTACTTATAGTGACAAATTTGAGAATCTAGTGTACTGTATTTTTACTGGACCTACAGTACAGTAACATAACATTTTTATGTTCAGAGTAATCGATTAACCAAGCCACAAAAACGTTCTTTCAAATAATATTGCATGGTCTATAATAATACAAATAATAAGAACAATAATAAAAAACTAAAATAATAATACAAACTTGTAGTTTGTTCACTAAAATGTGATCAAATGTGGTAAACTATACTGTCCCCTGCAGTTTGTAATTGGACGTGTGGAATCTAACAATGCTGAGAATGGAATCTACTTCAAAACAGAGTACTTATTATAGAGTATTTAAAAGGCTGCCTTGAAGCTTTCAGAAGGATAGTAGTTATTGATCACCAGCCCAGTCCAAAGGACATAAAACCTGTTGTGTTGCAGAGTGAGTTGAGATTTTGTGAAATTTTAAGCCTCATGGTACCGACAGCACTTGCGCTTTAATGCCCCACTACTTCCTTCCACTGTTGTTTCGCTTTTGCCATTTTATAGCGAGAATTATTCAGCTCCAAGGCAATAAGTGCTAAATTACAAAGTGGTTGGCATAGATTTCTCCGGGTCAGGTTACAGTGTGGTATAATTCATTCGCTTTTTTATGTTCGATATTGTTCCATTTTAGGAGCATTTGTTCATGTGTATGTGTATCATGTAGATATGATGGCATCTTCTGCATGAAAAGGGAGATAGTTGGTCCCAGGCGGTGCACTCCGCCTTTATCCACGGCACGTCAAAAACAATTAGGCTCCCCTTTCCACCTAAGGCAAGAAGTGAGGATTGAGTCCAAACCATAAAACCCTCTGTCATTTGGATGAATTCACTGGTCGTGCCTAAAATAGGTCACAATAATGCAAAACGGTAGAAAGAGTGAATTTGTCTTCTTTGTGTCCTGTTGCCCATTCATTCGTTTGTGTACAGCCAAATGCCATTCGTTCCCTTCCAAACATCTTCCTGATTAACAAACACTGGTTTAAACATAAAAACATAAACAAGAGTTTATGTTCTCCAGCGTCTTCTTCCAGAACTGGTGAGTTATCACAGATGGTGATATGCCAGCAATATGACTACTACTATTATATTTCCAGAAGCCTCATATTAAAGGTTATGTTGTTTCCTCTATCCTCAGTTGTCTTTGCCACAATGTTTTGATGTCGAGGAACACCAAATCAAATAGTATGTCTAAATATCCCTCCATGGCTCTATAGCTTTTGTCAAGGCCTTCACACAGTAAACAAATAAATAAAATAAAATACAAATATAACTTCCAATAGCTTTGTGGTACATTTGACAGTCATATTATTAACATGGTGACTGCTTTACAAATAAGCATTGTTGATTTTTTTTCTCCATCTCCAATGGATTGATTGAATTTAAATTGACATATTTGCTTGCACTGCTTCTAAAGTGAATGTGAAGTACCACTGTAGTTGGCAAGATAACTACTATGTGGGTTCACAAGAACTCCAACAGACCATTAATAATCAGTCTGATTAAACGTGTTACTACACAATTGCTCTGATGCTTTCTGGGATAAATAGTGATACTAAGCTACAGAAATAGTTACTGTATTCCTTATGAAATACAATTTCTTTAGAGTCTACTCTGCAAATTTTACTGTTGATGTAAAGTTTTGAACAATACTGTATGTTAATTAAATATTTTATTCTGCATAAAGTATATACTGTTAATTGTCTATTACATTATTTATTGTGACTCATCGTGAAACATTTAAAATGATATCCTACATTATTATTATTATTATTATTATTATTATGATTATTATTATTATTATTATTATTTATATAAGGTATTTATTTAGCTAAAATAAATTATACAAATGTGCTTTTATATTGTGCTGTATTATGCAGTAAAGGCTGCTATAAACAACCCATTACTTTCAGTTCATACTATATAAGAGATTAAATGGTAAGCAATATCAGATAATACAAAGATACATTTTGGATACTGGAGACTTAGAAAAAAAATCAATGCCACTCTTATTGCGATTCTTTATTAACTATTTTTGAAAGTGAAGAAAAATGGCAGCTATGGACAAGCCTTACATCCTTACGCAGTATTTTTGGGGGGTTATTTCAACAGATTTAAATACTGGAAAATCTGAGGTTACTCACCAGTGGGGTAGCGCTCAATGACTGGTAGGTCATCCAACTGCAGAGTGGCATTACCTCCACTCCGTGTGAACTTCACTATGTGGTACTTTCCATCGTTTACAAACTTTGACGTCTCTTCAATGTTAATGTCATCTGTTCCGACATTGAATACAACTGCAATGTTGCCTTTCTCCTGAAAAGAAAAAAACAGAAGAGAACATGTTTTGAAATAAACGTTGGGTGACATATTTCAAGCTGTACTGCTACACGTTTATTTGTGTTTTTGTTAAATTGTCACGACAATATGCCCACACAGTTTAAAATATTTTCAATAGAATAAAAAAAAATAAAATCAAATGTATGTATGTATGAAAAAGTTAAAAAAACTAAACAATAATAATATTAATTAAATATTAATTTACAGGTCAGGACATATTCATAATTAATTATTTGGCCTTCCAATTTAAGTTTCTTTTCCCATGGTGTTTATATTTTTTCTCTCCAAAAATAATAAATCATGTACTGTAAGTCTTAGCGGAAAAAGATAAAATCATCCACAGCTTTTTGAATTGCTGTATACTGTATTAAAATAAACACTACAGCAAACAAAATCCAAAACACATGGTTGTGTCAAGTACAAACTGAACATAATATGTTAATAGCTATAAAACAATACAAAACTAAAACAGAAACATAACGGTACTGAGCATCTCTGGAATGACATGATTCAACATATGTGTATACAGTTATTGTTTGTTCAAGCACCTACAAAAGCTATAATATTTACACTCCTATTCAGTCTAGCAAGGTAGCATAGCATTTAAATATTGTTTGTCTTTCCTGTATATAAAACCAGAAAATTAGAGACATCAAAATATTGACATTTCTTTCTATCTCACATATTTGAAATAACATATCAAAATGTAGAGAAACAAGTAAAGATTTAGCCCCCACAATATTTAATTTTTAGGCAGTTTCCTGTTTCATTTCAGGTCTGAATAATGAGAGAGGCCATCTGCATAATACTTCACCTGGGTACCATCTTAAAACATACAATTATATCGCTCATCATTATTACTGTATAGCAGCTATATGAGAGAATGTGAGAGGCTAACTATACAGAGTATAGGGAAATTCTCTAGGGACCCTGTCAGACCCAGCATCTCCTCTAATAAGCTCCTACAAACACAGCCCTGGAATTTGACTGCTTAATCAGAACACATAACACATCTCTCTTCCTCCACATATGAAAGCATCGAGCATATGGCTGAAGGCTCAACCCCAAGGCAAACTCTGCGTATCATTATCCAGTCAGCACATTCGTCCTCTTCCACCCATATCTCTGTAAACTGCATGGCATACAGTATGCATAAACAAACATGCATGCACACACACAGCCAGATGTACTAAGGTCTACCTGTTGTAAGATTAAAAATAGATAGTATAGTAGAGGTGTTTGCCAACATTGGATGTGTGGACACATTAAATAATTCATCTTAATATATATGCAGTATATAAATATATATGACAGTAGCTCCTTCGTTATTATGGAGTTTAAATATCCCACATCTGTTTAATTGAATACATACACGACTGTCCTGTATAATTATACATTCATGAAATGTAACTTGAACCCCACTGTGAAATATTTTTAGCCGATGTGATACTCACATAATATTCACATTACACGGCTTAATGAACTGAATCCAGTGTTTAGTAGTAGAGTATTTCAACATGTACAGTGACAATAGCACTGCCACTGTAAAAAACAATCTCTCAAGGACTATCACACACTAAAACACACTAATTTATAACTTTATAGTGCTCCTGGGGGAAGAAAGAACAAAAATACAGACCAAACCAATTAAAATCCTGCTTTTAATAGCCTCCTTCAATTGACTTTTAATGTTCCCCATGGCCTTGTTAATAAATTCATCGCATTTAGTCACAAACTGCCAGCTCAATTTCCATAATAAAAGTCAACTTCATTGAAACAAAAGAAATAAAGATACAGTGGAAGGAGTGTCTAAAGGACAAACGACCAAAAAAAAAAGAAGAAATAAACATCACTTCAGGTGAAAGATAAGAGCAGAAAGGTTAACACGGAGACATGTCAAGAAGCTCACTTTTTGGACATATTCATCACAAACTGGCGATTAACTTTTGCAAGCTATTGCATCCGCTTGCAGAACTGGGGCTGCCATTCGTTTTTACACATTGCTTATTATTTTAAATTATAATCCTCTACTTTTCGACATTTTGCCTTAAATTACTCGTGATGCCAAAACAGCTTGGCTGCTGGTCCAGCAGTGAGTAGAGCCTAAGTCGGGATCCCTAATAGGGTGCAGGCTTATGTCAGAGAGTGATGGATAGCTGCTTGCATTAACCCAGTCAAGCCCTAGCCATCTAAAGGCCTGCTCGCTTGGTAAGCATGGCTCCCCACTGGGAGATATATATATATATATATATAAATATATGTGTGTGTGTGTGTACACACAACATTATACACATATATACTGGGTGTATACTTTACATTATAAACCACACCCATAAGAACGCTGCTCTGGTCACTTTACACCATACCCTGATTATTTGGACATACTTGCATGACACAGTTTAAAGGATGGATTTGATTCCCAATATTATTCTAATCTCTCATTTATTTCATGCATGCATGCTTTGCAAATGGCAAAATGAAAACCAACAGTCCCTATAACACTAGTCTGTCTGTTTGTTTATACAGTACAGTACGTCTGTCTATCTGACATATCTTGTTGTACTCCTTAAGTGCCAGGGTCTCTCAAAATTAAATAGAAGAAAGTGATGAATAATATAATACTATATAATAACATATTTCCCCATTCCCTAGGGAACATGTGAAGAGAGTGAAAGTGGCTCGTAAGAGTGTCGGCCCTCTTCTCCGACGTTAGTAAAAACAAACCCAGTGGCGGTGGGCGCACAAAACGCTTTGCTTGTTTATGAGCAATTCACGTCGACGACAATTGTGTAGCTGTCAGATTTCCTATCTGGTGCGTTTGAAGCCACAGCACGGTGGCATGTCTCTCTCTCTCTCTCTCTCTCTCTCTCTCTCTCTCTCCCTCCCTCTCTCTCTCTCTCTCCCATGCAACACAGAGCTGCTAGCAGGTGGGAGGGCACCTTCGTCAGCCACCCGGCTGTGCATGTTGTAGCGCGTGCGTGTGTGTGTGTGGGGGGGGGACTCAACTAAATGACGAGGAACCAATGTGGCGAGGAAAGCAACTAATTTCTACATAACAAGCTAGGATATCATTTACATCCAAACTGAGTGTAACGCGATGTATTCAAAGAAGAGCAGGTTCATTTTCCTCAACAGCTTTCAAACTAATTGAGCATGCACGTCGAGGTGTGTGTTGATCCTTACTGGAACATCACTTAGGCCTCATTTAGGCAACACTCTCCAAAAGCACACAGCCACTCCGTTCCCCCCACGAAAGGCCAATGTCTAGGATTGAGGTGCGCGCCAGTCAAGGCGAGACTCAAAGATTAAAGAGATTTCCAAACCAGGAAGTGAAATGGCGTGACAGGGAGCCTTCCCCCTTTCACTCGCCGACGTGCAAAAGCATTCCCGCTGAGGCGAGGCATACATGCCAGCGCGGGGAGCCCAGCTCCCTTTAAAACCCTACCAGCTAAACAGCCTAATTATCAGTGAAGCGGGCTTGAAATTGTTTCCTCTGCTAGGGGAGTCTATCAAGAGCCTTTTTGCAGTACGGCTTCATCAAATACCTCAACTTAATAAATCATGGAGACTGGTCCCCCGACAAGATATATCTGTTTTTCTATTAAAAGCCCGGTAACATGAGAACACTAGTAGAGGCTAATATTATACTGCAATCACACAATACAATCTCCACTTTTGCCCGTGACTGAGATGGGCTTGTGTAGGGAATGGTTTAAGGTAAATGATTGGAGCAGAAATGGTCTGTGTTCTCTGTATTACTGATGCAAGGGAACAGGCATTGTTTATAAGGCTCAGGTTAGATGGGTCTGCCATGCTTGTAATAGGAGCAGGCTAGTGGCACATTTCAAACAGCGCTGGCTGTCTTTTCTCTGAAATGACATTTTCTCTCTGTCGGCACTCTTTGGCTTGCTCCATCTTTGGCCCGCATGTGACAAATTCCATCAGGAGAGGTCAAAAGATATCTGGAATTTCGTTCTCTCTCGCTCTCTCAAAAATAATCAATTTGGGTTTCAGGTGATTCTTTCTGTCTGTCCACTTGTGACAGCTGGCGGCGCACAGTGGGGGTGAGGCGACCTTCATGCTGTCCTCTCTGCCTCTCCGTCCCTGTATCTACACAGCAGCTCTCTGAGTCTTGTCTGAATTCAGTTCACTTCATGAATAGGATTGCGACACCTGCTGCACCTCTCGCCAGCTATACAGTAACAAACATAACAGGGAGTTACTTGTGAAATCTGGAGAGAATTGTGATAGGGAAAATGCACTGTACTGTAACACCTCTATGCTGGAGATGTAGGAACTATGGAACATACAGAGAGGCAAGGGTATACGGTATTCCCCCAGGCAGTGGCATATGCCATGACTGACCAATAATCCTCAAAGATTTGCAGACATAAAGCCCAAACTATCTAGCTATCACACTGAAGCACAATCAAGCATGAAATATGTTTAATAGTGTCTACTTTTTGAAGAGGATCTTGCGTTAAATACATGATATTCATGAATATAAAAACCCGATTAACTGTAAATCCCACCATTGTGTAAATCCATAGATAATACATTCAGGTTTAATAAAGACATTGAAGTGCAGATATCCAGAACTCAAGAGATAACTCAAATAAGGCTAGCTATATGAAACTGTTTTTGTGTCAGCTTTCTCAACAACGCGATGGAACTGCATTTTGCTAAAAGTGGGTTCCTCGCAACTAATCTCACAGTGACCGGAGGCACAAAAAAAAAACACCTAGGTATTTTGCTTGTATGCACTTCAAATCACAAAGCCCTGTCCAAAACAAATGTTTAAAAATACTTAATTAAATACATAAATAAATTGTGTAATGATACTAGATCTTATACTCTCTACTGTCAAAGCAATGATGCATATTCAATGAAGATGTGCTTCGCAATGCAATGCGTGTTGCATTTAATTGACCATGAACTAATCTGTAAGACCCTTATTTGAACCAAGGTACTACAAAAATAGTCAGTCTGAGCAGGTGCTGCAGAATGAAGGGAACTCTGTAAGAGAGCCCTGGAGTACTTGTTTCTACTATAGAACTGGGAAACTGCCAAGGTTTAAAATTGCCACCATCAATCAGGAGGTTTTAAGGGATGCAACAAGCAATTTCATGGATGACTTTTTTTCCAGCTCTCTAACATTATTCCCCATCAGCCCACGGATTATTATTGCACAGTTTTTCCCCAATATGTCCCTCCCGAACTACTATTTAATTTATTTATAATATAAGATGACTTTTTATCTCTTTGAATACCAACACAGTTAACGTAGGATTTCACATTGCAATATGGCGGACAGTGATTCATCACAATAGTGGAATACATTAGACTATGTAAAACGAGGCATTCCTAATGACAAGGCCTAGACTTTATTAAAACCTCAGAGGAATGACCTGTGTTGTCCTAGATTGTTGCTAATTGGGGACTATGGTTACATTTATGTTTTTGTAAATGAACTCCTCAATCTGTTTCAGGTGCTTTCTGACCCTATTTGTATTAGTGGGTAGTGGGTGGAAATAACTAGGGATGTGAGGGGGAGAGAAAAGGAGGTAGGCAATCTTGTTGATACAAAATCAACATCAACTGCAGTATTAGCCTGCAGCTAATGACTGATATTAATAAATAATTGATAAACAATATAAAATGACCTTGGGCAGGTCAGCATGACATCATGTTTAGGAAAAGCCTTAATGGACAAAAAACAACAACATTATTGTTAAGGATTTAAACACTTTTGTTGTGTTTTATTGAGTTGACTTCAATGCCAAATGCGATACCATTACCTAGTATATGTATTTCACGTTTGTAATTTTGTTTTATAGGGTTGACTTCAATGCCAAATACGGTACTATTCCATTAGTTAATATATGTATTTTACTTTTGTTATTGTCTGTCAGTGGTGTTCTGACAATATGACAGCAGGCTGTAGCAACATCCAACTCTCTCAATGTGTATATGTAAGGAATAAGTTATTCACTTATTTCCTATCCTGTGTCAGTCTGTATGCCTGCTCTCTGACACCAGAATCTTCTAGAGTTCTTGTGAGGACCACAATTGTGCAGGGTGACACAGGCAGAAATGAGTTGTTCCAATGCAAACCTAAACCAAACTGAAATGTTAAATAACTTTTCTCCACATTGGATACACACTTGGAGCTACATGAGAATGTAAAGTCAACACTAAAATTAAACCTGCACAAAAACTAATCTAACAACTAAATGGCACCGGTTGTCCTTTACACGCCCCACTACATTTTTTGTCCAATTATTTTCACTTGTCATTTAATGTGAGCCGAGCAAGAAACACCTGCTCGTGGATAAATGTTGTGGGGTGAGAATCCGCAATGCTGACAGTTCTACAGGAGAATGATGAAATGGAGAGGCCGAGCGACAGATATGTGGAGGTCTGTCATCTCTATGCAGCTGACCTGGCACTTTTATCTAGCTTCTGTGCGCATTGATACAGCCTAGTCTCTACTAGCCCTCTAGTAGAGAGGTCTAGTCCTCATTAAACACGCATCTATCTATGGTCACTACAATGTGGTTTCAATGTCAGACCCAACTGTTCTTGACACACTTTGTTTCTAAGTCTTTGTTGTTGTTCTTTAAGCACATTGATTAATACTCTATATAGTGGTAGGCATTGGTGGGGCTGCATCAGCAGCACTCCATTGTTAGTCTGATCCCCTGAGATCTAGTCTAATTTATCTTCCCAGAGTCCATGTTTGTCATTTGATATTCATCAATTGATTATCATTGGGTTGACACTGAAATTTGCACCTCTGCCTCGTGTGGCAATTGCATGGTAAGCCTAGACCGGTTATTGACACATTTTCGTTGTTTTAGTGCGAGGAAATCAATTAAATTTACACTAATGAGAGGGAATCGATTAGACCACTGTGAGTTGCATCAGAGACTGATTGATACTACATATGCAAATCTTCACTGTGTTATGTGTCAAAATGACTTGACAGACAAATAAAACGCTTACATTGGCTGTTTTAAAGAACTGCAAAACTATGTTTCTCTTTTTGCGTGGCTTGATTCTTTCTAGACTGTGGCCTATTGGTTTTTTGATCTAGTGGATGTAAAGCATGCAGGAGTCACTCCAGCTGCAGCTGAGATTACTACACAACAGTAGAAGGGGATGTTCACAGCATCACAGCAGAGCTTAAACTACCAGCCAGAAATCCCAGCATCTTTTTATGCAGCCCTCTCAGAAGCGGGGGGCCAGAGAGAGGGAGGAGAGGCAACTTGCTGACACCTCTTTTCTCACGTTAACCTGTACATTTCTGCATGCACGGCTATTTCTGCAGCCTTTACAGAGACAGGGAACACAGCAACCAGCTTATGGAACAGCCTCAGTCTGGCAGCTTGCTGAAACCTCGAGTATCCTCACAGACTTGAGGGTAAAAACTAGCCTTGGCATTGTTTTCACTCGGGTAGTCATTCTGAATATGTGCCATTAGTGTGTTCATCACATGTATTAGAAGGTGATTGGCCCACAGAACCAACAACAACAACATAATGACACGTTATCAACAAAACAAATCAAAACGATTGGCTTGGTCATTTTCTGACGACGCACAAACAAACAGGCACAGAAACATTTGTCTTTAAAACCATTACGGTTCACATCTATGGTCACGAGGGGCTTTCGCCATGACAATGCTCGCATCGCGATGAATATGTAACCAGCGGATATTTATCTGGTAATACATGAGCCATAGGAGCTCGGGCAATGTGATGAAGACTTGTGTCAGGCCAAGTGAGCTGGAACTGATGGTGCGCATAATTAATGGTCTGAAATAGACTGAGAATTAGTGCTGAGCTGAGATGTTAATTGACTATGATACTTGGGCTGGTGCTTCCAAGCCTGGGGGCTCACACTCTCTCTCTCCCCCTCCCCTGCTTTGCTTCCATTCACACCGTGGCCTCGCTTTCTCCTCACGTTACCTCCCACTACATGTTCCCGTTCCTCCCTTCAATCGCATTTCACGTGTTCCTCCGCCGTAGAGAGATGCGGGGAGAGTGAGCATGGCGGTAAAGACATGTGACACGCACGCGTCCTGTGTTTAGGCAGACACCTACACAAACATCCCAGGCTTACACTGTCTCCTGTGTCAGTGAGGCTTTTCCCCACAATGATTACAAAGAAGTACTGCACTTCTTTCGCTCATATGCAATTGAGGCACATACAGGCACTAGCTGGAAAAGCATAGCGCATATAGACACATGCACCAGCACTGTGTGCGTGTGCAGCACACACAACATGACTGGTTTACTGAACGGACATTGTGCCGTTGTTTCTACAGTGCATTGCCTGCTTGGTGCCCTCCTCCATAATTCATCCACTTAAACAGATGACCTGTGCATCTTTGGAGCAAGTGTAGAAAGGCTGTGTGCTTTGATAAATATGTAAATAACAAGGTCAAAAATAAGATGGGTCAGGAACTTACCCTTACTTTCTTCAATTTGCCTTTATCCTTTCACACAAATATACATTCAACAGGGCTGCTTGACACATTAGCATGACAGCGTGAGACCTCTTTATCCCTTGCCTTCTTAGCAAGGAAATGGTATTCCTGTCCCTCTATAAAGCATGCTAAATACCAGAAAATAAAGGCCACAACATATTTACTTCCTAGAAACTATTTTGTGTCTCATCTTGTGTTAGTGTCTCATTGCAATTATGGGATTTGTACAAAAGATTATAATTGAAGTGGAAAAACAGCAGTTTTTCTAGTCTAACTGTTCACTTCTTAGAAGAAATAAATAAAATATAAGGAATTTGTTTAAATTCAGATACCAATAATCCCTTCCTTTAAAAATAAATGCATTTAGCTCTATTATCATCAATGACAAAAAGTGCTTTTGACAACATTGAACCAAAACAAATAAATGAATGGCTGCTATTGCTAAAATCACTGCAGCTATTAGAAGATCAAAATCCATAAACTATTGTTAATCATAACGTCTAGGCACATGGTTTGCTAGACGATGAGTGTCTTCCAGATGGTCTTGAAATTACTCACTGGAGAAAAAGCATATTATTATTTAGATGTATTAGAATTATTAAAATTAAATAAATAATGAATGAGATCCCATCTCAACAAAATTCACACAAATGCATAATATATATGAGTTAATGTACAGTAATAATAAACAACTGCTGACATATCGGCGTCACATGGCAAAGACACCGCTTGGTAGAGCGGCAATAGATTTGTCCCTTCAATGCTATATTGTATGATATTCAACTCAATGATAACGGAGCAATTCCAGCTGCCGCACTCAAACCAGAAAATACAGGCCATCTGAAGCAGCTCTGTTTTAATAACAGGACATCAAGACGCTGCCGAAGCTCCTCGAACACCATTAATCTCCTGCCCCCAGCGCCCGACACGCCGGTACGGACGGCTGATGGAGAGGAGGAGAAGTGGAAGGTGGAGAGCATGGAGGAGGGATGGAGGGGGGAGGGAAGATCAAAGGGAGGGGAAACAGGATTAAAGAGAAGGTAAAAGGCAGAAGGTACGGGAGCCCAGGGACACAGAGGTGGGGGCAAAGGATCCAAGCAGGAAGCTGCTCCAGAGAAGACTGCTAGCTGGACTCATGCCAATAAGGTCCAGCTCACCCCCTGCAGGGGGGGGGTGGGGGATTACATCATGTTCAGGGGTGTCTGTCAACAGGCAAACCGCTACTGCCGTCAGTTTGGCCCCTCTTCTATCGCAACCTTCCTCCTTTCTTACTGTTCAACACACGTACTGGCTAGCGGTGTTGCCATGGCGACAATCAGCGGGACATCAAACTGACGCCTCACCTGTCAGTCCACGTGAGCCCAAGGCCCCCCCCCCCTCCCCCCCCACTCAGTTCCTTGGTGCTGGGCCGTGCGTGGGCGGCTATGGCCCGAAAGAAGTCCCGCAGAGTCAGACGGAGGTGATTACGTCTGGCCCTGCGGGGACTGAAGGGGATGGGCGGAGGCCCGGGGGGATGGAGGTTCGGGGGCCGCGAGGGCTGCCGGAGATATGAGAGAGCTGGCTTTCCGGGAGCATTCATCACCGGCAAGGTAACTGTCTCCTCTGAAAGGAACAGGGTGAAATATGAACAGCTGCCGTGGCCTCAGAAAGACTGTTTTCATCGGCCCCAACTCTTTAGCAGCAAGGAACAAGTGGGAAATAAATATACTGTAATTTAAATATGCGTAATGGTCCACGTTTGCATGAGAGCAAGACATATACTGTTAATGTACTGCTCCTCCTCCAAGCATCCATGTATTATATGCTTTTGCCCCATTATGAGCAAGCATTCAATGTCAGATCACAGTGATATGGAAGAAAGGTATTGAAGAGGCTGTGAATAGGTAAACTGGCTATGAAAAGGCAAAATAGCACATTAACTAAATTTGTATTTGGGCACGTCGTTATTTTTATAGCGCGTGGTAGAAAATCCTAACAATTGTTTTCCTCTCCATTTGCTGTTATATTTCACACCTGATAGCAGTAAACTCCTAGCTAAATAGCTTCTCCAGCTGTTCATATTTCATTTAAGAGGGTGTTATGAGGTGAATCTGTTTTTAGCTAGCGCACACGATCACACTAGCAGCATAGTAACATGTATATGTGACCATTGTATTGATTCATTAATTAATTAGTGGTTTATTTGTTTTTGGCCTCAGCATGTAAATGCAGCGTAGACCCAATCTGACACAAAGACTGCCGATCAACCTTTTAACAAGAGTTTTGGCTTCACGTGACCAAGCATAAGACATACTGGATGCAGAGTGTTTGCTAAAAACACATTATATGAGAAATACTTAATTCCCTTGTAAGTGGCCGTGGAGTACAGTAGCAGGGGCACCATGGATGTCAAGGTCTCTTCAGTCACCCATCACCCATGTGTGCTTCAGTCCACACTTCTCCATCCTTGTAGCTCGTACCGTAGCTTGGGCTGCATGTATATTTTATAACCCGAGCTCCGTGCAGGAAGACTGCTGTCCTCTTGGGAACAGCGCGGGGACATTTGGGGTGACTGTCTTGCTAATCAATAAGGCGTTGGTTTAACCAGAAGCCTATTAGCTCTCACTAAGGAACAGTGGCACTAGAGAGCATCCACTGCTACCAATGACCCTTTGTGGATGGATGCGATTCACTTTCCACGTTATGTTATCATTTAACTCCTTCAGTGTCAACCTTACTCTCAGTTTGCATTGTAAAGAGTCTGTGCTCTCCCATCATGAGAGAAAGACAAAAAAAAAGACAAAAAAAAGAAAGATATCACACCGAATCACTACATTTGTCAATTGTTGATTCGGTCCCCCTGCCGGCTGTATTTACCACCTCTCCACTATCCCTCTTATAGACTCCATAGTGCCTTACTGTTACAGCTACAGAAGCTGTGACCGCTTCCTGTGGTGCGGCGTGTTGGGAAGGGCTGCAGATTAAAAAGCCTTCCCCCTGAGGGTACTCACCGGGAAGTTCAGCACAGCCCGCCAGGGAGATTCACTACACACATTCGTTTTTATGAGCCCTTTCCTTATTCATCATAACACAGCTTCAGTTTTATTAAGTTCTCCAGTTGAGCATAGATCTCTGCCTGTGCCATCGTTCTTTTTCTCCCCTCCTACCAATATCCCTGCCCTGGCTAGCTCCCATGACACTCATAATAACACTCACATGAGCATACTGTTATTCTCTCACATATATACATATTTAGTGCCGACTGGACAGGGCTGCATTTCTTTTCCGGGCTGATTTTTCTTTTGTTGTCTTGCTGTTGGGCATGTGTTGCTCCCCGGCTGTGTCTCACAATGATTTCTTCTCAGCCCCAGCTGGCCTCTAGCACTAAATGTGCTGAAGTTAAGATATCGACCCTTCCCTTATAAAGCATTAAACAATGACGGCAGATCAAATTTGATAGGCCTGCGCGTAGCACATCTCAAGAGCGCACACGCACACACACACACACACACACACATACACACACACACACGCGCACACACAGGGTCTAGAGGTCAATTCGCATTGGAGCCCGCTGAGAAAATGCCCAGACCTATGGAAATGTATACGGCATGAATAAAATCACTGAAGGCTCTGGTGTGAGAGAGAGGTATATCTGTCTTAATAGATTTGTGATTTCCACATGTAGTTCTGCCCTCAAATGTAGCGCCATCATTCAAAGGACTGTACAGTGTCAAACAAGACTTGCTTTTGGAAGCCACATGTGTGCCCTTCCCCTAGGCTGCACATAGGTACTATAACAGCTACTGCAAGGAAAAGCAAAATTCCCTGGTCACACTCTAGCCTGGCATAAGAAATCGCCATATGCCCTTGAACGCGTCAGGAGGTTACCATGGACCACTACAATTGCTGTGGTGACTTTTAGCATAGCTTCTGAACTGTGGCTACACCATATGGTCGGAACATAAAATTGATTCAATTCTTTCAGCTGCAACCACATACCGTAGAGGGAAAATACTGTACGCTCTATTTCAATGTATTGCAATCGCAAAAATAGATTACACTGATAAAACAATGACCGTCTCAAAGAGAGAGGGAGACGGAGCTCTTTGACCTGTGTAATTTCTCTTTTTAGTGTGCAGAATGAGTTATTCAAAACAGGTTTGGAGAATAAAACATTCTTGCTAAGTGTGTCACTTCCCCGTATGTGAGAACTGCAAACAGAGATGTGTTTTACAGAATAATGCATCTTACTCCAAGTGCATAATATAGTAAACAGTTGCCTATTACAGGTCATAATATGTCTGAAATGTCAAGTGTGGCTAAAAGCTCAGTCACAGATTTACACTTTAACACTATGATAACGTGAAATGATTATGACACCGGCACTATGGACAGTGCTCGAGGGCAAGGGGGAAGGGGGGGGGGGGGGGTGAGAACATTTAGGTCAGCGTGGTGAGTCTCCCATCTGGTGTCATCAGCTGGGTAAACACCAAGAGCCATTGAGTACAATCTGCCAGTGCCTTCCGTGTGGCATTGTACATATACCATACTACATTGGCTACACATGCCTTGTGAATATTTCATGAGTGGAGTTTGACTGTTATGTATTAAAATGGGATTCAAATCGCATCTGTTTACGTTCCTTTGATATATTGAGCTAGTGAGCCACGATAACCCAATTCCAGGCTTTTATGCCAAGCATGGAGTATCAGGTAACTGGCAGCTGTGGGCCTTCAGGAGAACGAGAAGATGCAAAGGATTATGGTCTACCATTCATGAATTATTCATTTGCTGCCCATAGTGATTCTATGCCCAAAAAGAAGACTACACACACATACATTGTTCGGGCACGGTCCAGATCCTAATGACAATAGCCAAAATGGGCATCTGAATACCACACTGTTATATTCCGACATTCCGAATCTCACCATACGAAGCAGCGGCTGTCGACTACTCTGTGCTTAAGAGAGAGATCCAATTTATTTTCTCTGAAACGCCAGACCATTTGTGACATATGGCAAACATATTTCATCCAGATATCCACAGAACGTGCACAGACAACTTGTGAAGGTTCAAATGCATGCGATCCCACACATATGCACATGAACATACGCAAACACATGCACAGACCTGTTTCCCGCTGTGTGCTAAATTAACTGTCAACAGACGGGGAAAAAAAGTAGCCATTGTTGCTCCCTTCTGTGATTTTACATTTGGCCAAATGACAAGCAGAACCCACAATATTTTCTGTGCACCCAAGGAATTATTCTTTGGTTCTATTTGAAACAATGGGCTGTTTCGCCAAGAGCTCTTAGAAAATGTGCTTTTACCATGAAAGCGTGGGTTTGAAGGTTGCTGAATCGAATCAAAAAGTGCTGCAGTCAATGCCCTGGGTATGCATAGCAGATATTTCCAACTCATTGCATTGTATTACATATATGGGCTCCTGAATTCAATACATAAGAATGAGGCACCACTGTTGCCATATTGCTATTTACTTCATAGGAAGCAGAGCAATAAAAGCGTAGGTCCATTTATATTGTTAATGTTCAATCCCCCAACTTACTTACAGTACACGTTTGGTATAGTGCGCCAGAGCTATGACCATGACATCAACCTTCTGCCACCGCTAACATTTATTCAAGTTGACATTTAACAAAGAAACTACACATGGTGGCACGTGACACTATTTCACCAATGTGATTACCGGTAATGGAAGGGAATATCAGAACTAAACAAGAACAGCAAACAACAACAAAACGCAACGTCTGGGATGTTTTCACATCCTCGGTTCCCTGAGTAGGGACCAGATCTATTACTTATGGTACATGATCATGTGA
>JAODTR010000007.1:3557975-3589411 GCA_025399935.1 Amblyopsis rosae | reverse complement strand
TTTGAGTTAATTGAGTCTCTCTCTCTCTCTCTCTCTCTATATATATATATATATATATATATATATATATACACAAATAAAATATAAAGCCCAATAAATGAATGACATTTAAAGGTAAAGGTAAAATATCCTAGATGTCAACTCCTGTGTTGAGCTGCAATGAGAGGTTGTCAAAGAAGAAAGAAAGAAAAACATTTCTAAATAGAAATATGGACATATGAAGTATGAGAAAACATTGTATTTAATGCAAAGTGAACACCAGCCACACAATAACCATGCCAGACATTACAGATATCACAGCCATTGTTAAGTGACACATCCATGTGTAACATGAAAATAAACAAACTTGGGGCTGCCCCCATGACCGTCTAACCTGCTGCTGCCAGAGGGGAGATGGAGCACAGCCATCGAGCACAACAGACTAAAGCAGGCATTTCAACTGTACATTGTTGTTTTCTGAATTCCACAAGAAAACAAGAAGCAAATAGGGCACCTGCTTTCAGGGGAGTACCAAATAAGGCTGAGCTACTAACAAGGGGTGAGTGTTGCCAGACAGGAACACACAGTCTCTCTTTCGCTCCCTCCCCCTCTCTGTCCCCCTCTCGCTCCCTCTGCCTCTCCTGCCCTGAGAACTCCCGGGCATTGAGGGAAGCTAGTGCTGTCAGCTGCTTGTCACAGCGCTGTGACGTGGGGCAAGCAGGCCCCATCCAATTCTAATTTTGCTGGAAAACAATTGCCAGTGGCTTTTGGAAACTATATGTTCAACAATCATAATAAACAGGAGGAAGTAGCTCAGGGACATCATAAATAATTCAAATGTATCCGTGTCTCCTTCACTGCATCCCTCTTTGAATATCCTAGGTCGAGAAATAGACTCACTTGCTATTAAATGGGTGGGGGGAGAGACTAGAAAATTATTCCCTGTGCGGACAGAAGCAGCATCATTATAGGCTGTTTCCCCACATCTAGAATGGTGACCATATGGCCACTTTGTTTGTGCAGAAATATGAGCGGGAAAAGGGACCTCAAAGAGAGCTCAACTACAGTACAGCTGTGCAGAGCAGACATCTGCACTGCTACCTACTGTATCTCTAATATTAAAGATGTGATAGCTAAAATGTATTGTTCATTAAGAGAATTTCTATGAATGAATAATTCAATGAGCCAATGGATGAATACTTTACGTCATGTCAATTACTGTATGGCTTAGGATAGTGTATGACACCCTATTACTAAGTAATCTTCATTGATGTATGTGCATTGTGCACATCATATACAATGCATTGCATACACATATACAGCATTTGTGGTATGGTAAAATATCACCACGTATAATCAAAGATCCACTCATGTACTGTATCAATACTTTGGACATAGCATAGCTGTCAGCCCTTCCATTTACCCGGAATTCTCCCGTATTTGGCCCTACTTTCCCGCTGTCCTCCCGTTTGATCATTTTCCCATCATAATCGTAAATCTCACTAAATCAAAAATGTTTTTACCTTTCTTTACTTCTTGTATATATTCTACATTAAAGTGGCGACCAACGTTGACAGTGGCCTAGTTATAAATGCCGGGCCTACTGGATGTGTTGTCTTCATTCCCCCCCCGGTAAAGCAGGTGCCACCTGGGCTCAGTATAGAACATTAGCTGTAACACTCTGGTGACAGAAATCACTCAGTCAAACGGCACCTGCCAAAATATAAGAGAAGAACTGGAAGTCGAGAACGCAGAGCTTCTTCTTTTTGTCTTATTGGTGGGTGCCGTTTGCCATCTTGGTAGATTTAGCATTAACTTATTCTGACCACTGGGGTAAAGGCGAGAAATATGTATGTTATACAGTGCTGTGTGTGAGGGGCAAGGCCACGTGGCAGGCAGGAGGTGTGTTTCAATACGTTGATGCTCTCGCTCTGAAACTCTTTGTGCTGAATTACAGTACTCTCACACATTTCAATTGGTTTAATTGTTTTCTTGAGGATTTACATTCTTTTCTATTGAATATAATTCAGCAAAATTGTAACATTATTGTATTCATCCCTCCGCAATCGGCACAACCAGAGCCATGGCTTATTAACAGAGTTGTGTCAAGGCTCTGGACAACCAATAAGCTTTATTAAAATGATTACGAGATGACGTCTTCAATATGCTAATGAGTGCATGACGTCAACTGGTGACTTCTAGAGACTTTTGGAGCTAGTTCAAATAATCCATCCATCCATCGCTAGTGCTTGCTACTTTCATTGGGAATGAGTTGTCATGTGATATAACAAGGATGGATGATTGCGCTGAAAAATGTCCCTTATTTTCAAATCCCAATGTTGACAGGTATGGTTTATAGACATCTAAATAAGTTTGTGTACTAGTACTGTACACCACCCAGCTCTGGATCATGAAAAGATTCTTCCCTATAAAATACACTAAGGCTCATTAACAAAGAGTAATGAGAATATAGAATTTGGTGAATGGGAATATTTATGCTATAACGCAGTTTGCATTTGAAATTATATTGCATTAAAAAAAATATGTAATGGCCTTCTGCAGCTCTGGGATTAGCTGCGGGCTGCTGGCAAATGGCTTTATGCTCTGAAAAACAGTAAAAAAAAAGCTGAAAGTAAAAGCAATTCACTATACAAACGGTACATTTATATTATGTGTTTTAAAAAGTGCCTAGATTTTTCTTTTTTTGGGAGATTGTGCTATATCAACTTAATATACAAATCATAAACAAAAGCTGAATCATTCTAGAAAATGACTTGCCTGGAACACGGCAAACATTATGTACCAGTAATGTCATGGAATTCCTACAGGCCTTCACTGTACTTTACTTCTACAGCTTAAAATACCAAACTTAAAGCAGTTAAAGTGGGTCCTAAGTCACATGGTGCCTGAACATTTTATCTAGCGTGTGTGTGTCTGTATGTTTCAAACTCCTGACGTGCGTATAGTGTAGTTGCACGCCTTGTGCACTGTACTTGCATATCGGCCCTCGCATCAATCAACATCATCTTATGATATTGATCTGCAGGGGTTTGCTAGGAGCACAGCTGTGCGTTCCTCTGTAATCCTGTGTGTGGCGGCTGTCCACGCGCGCTAATGCATTCGCTGCCGCCGTTGGCACTCTGGCACGTCACATCGCATTAGGGAATACGGTGCATGTGCTGATGTTACTGTTACTGCACCATATGGGAGCGCGCCTCTTCCTCACGCTACAAGACTAATATTTGGGATAATTAGTAACTGTAGCAACAATGAAGGGGAGGACGTTTGGGATGTGCGGGGGAAGAAACTGCTTTGTCCGCTTAATTAAGATTTCTCAAAATAGGAGCGGCCAATCACGTTACTCTCTTCTCAAGCGGCCCCGCTTCCCGTTCCGTCGCAGAGCCATCGGCCCCGGCCTGCCCCGACTGCACCGTATGCAGTAGCGGCGTTTTGCCACCGGGTGGTACACCATGCATGGGTAAGTGTGGGCCCGAGTAATTATTCTGACGGCCCCGCCGGCCTGGCTGGTGCTGGCTACCATCCGACCAGAGCGCGGGCAATCTGGAGCCATCAAAACAGCTGGCAGTGTGCCAGGGAGCATCGTCCTAACCCCCCCCCCCCCCTTTCTCTCTCTCTCTCTCGTACACAGAGCTGAGATGGCGTGAGTGAGAAAGAGACTCAACTTAGATGCCAGATGGGGGTTAGGTTAGGTGGGCGGAGACTGGAGACTAGGCGTGCATGAATGACGGAACGCATGTTATTTTGAGCGACCGTCCTTCACATTGATCTGCCTCAGCCATCAAGCAGAGAGAACGGGTCTGTCCGCCACACCACCTCTCTCATGTGCACTGCCCTAATTCCTGTTGACTCGTTAGCGGCTGTGGGAAGCACAGATGGGGAAAATAGAGCGATCCAGAGCCAAACCTCCACTCACTGATCATCAGATACTGTATGGAGAAGATCATTAATTATCTCTCTTGCGCTCTCTCTCTCCCTCTCTCTCTCTGTCTCTCTGTTTCTCTCTCTCTGTCTCTCTCTCCCCTTTTCTTTGTTTCTCTGCGCTAATTAAATATTCATTTCCTGTGTCTATGTTCTGTTTTGTTATTCAGTAAATCATCTTACTGTGTGAGCCATTCACAAGACTCCTGTCATGTTTCCTGACACCACATTTTGGACAGATGGAGAAAATGCTCATTTTTGGATAGCAAGTGCTTGACTGAACACTGTACTGTACCAGTCAATGTCTCCACCAATGGGGGTTAGCATGTGTCCAACTAAACAGCAGGAGGGGCAGGCACATTGAATGAATATAAAGAATGTTTCATTATTATGTGCTACAGTAGATAAATATTATATAAACGCATTCCGCATTCTTTCATGGGTAGAATTTGAAACATAATCTTGACCAGAATGAGTAATTTTCCAAATGAGTTCCATGAAAGATAAAAAAATAAATGTGGAATGTTAGCCTAGCTGGTTTAATGAGCCTTATTTAATGAGATGTCCATTTATTTGTACGGCTCGTACAGAATGTCATTCAAGCCATTAAGAATGTGTTTTAAATGTGATTCAGTCCACTATGCTATGTACAGCAGGGAAAGAATAGCTTGTTAAGGGCTTAGCTACCCTGCTGATGGAGCTAGCTGTTGCGCATACTGGGCTTGGTCTTAATGAAAGGTCAAGAGGTCATCCACTGGTCAAGATAATGAACAGGACACAGGTGGATCAGCAAGAATGTATGTGTCTAGTTAAACATACTGTATTATCGGCTACCAGAAGGACACTTTGCTTAAACTAAGTCGACAGTAAAAGAGCACTTGTGATGCTTGGCTTACTTTCCAGAAAGCTGAGGCAGAGTAATGCAACAATTAAATAAAAACAAAGTTAACTGCATCTGCAGTCAAGTGCTTAGGCCAATCTGGCAAGATGGCCTTCTGGGTAAAATCAGGCAAATTGGGTTCTAAACCGGTCTAATTAGCCAGAACCGTACAGCCACATAACAAAACGCCGGTAAAAGCATCTTGAAGAATAGATCTACAGTGCACTCCCAACAGTATTAAGAATGTAGTCATTTGCAAAAGCACATTTAGTTTTAAAGCTCGTTCTCTGCATTGGTTTCGCGAGGAGGCGAGTGGAATACGTATGCGCCCGGGCTGGTCACGACTGAGCGCTTTGATGAGCCAAATGGCTAGCAGAAGACAGCCAATTTACCGAGCTGGGTGCCGCGGTGGACGTGACCAGCAATGTCTCACTGATGCGTCAGTCACCTGCCAGTCAGCCCCGTCCAACTTTAGCCTGCTGACAATAGACATACTCTGGCCCATTCTGTCTGTCTGCCTACAATTCTGGAGCTTTCCATCAGTCCAGCGCTCTTTCTGCCTTTCATCTCAATGTGTGGCAAATACTTGGCGTTTAACAGCGCATACAGAACACCTGACAAGTGTCTGAGACATGATTCAACCTCAACCTGAGGTGGTCTCTCCTGATCAAGCAGACTGACTCGACGTTAAGTTGAACAATTGATTTTTTTAGCCATGGTTGGAATTACTCAGGAGGTAATCAGGAGGGCACAACCCCTCTTAGTTCTGGTCAGTACATCCTTAGATCAGCGTATCGCTGTCAAGAGATGCAATTAATCAAGAACATTTGCCCAGTTTGAATGATATTGTGGGATACTGGATTGAACACAATATCATTCAACAACAATACAATGTGTGTGTCATACAGTATGTAAATAATGTTTAAAATAACCAAATGTACAGTATTATACCTATTAGGTACAGTATGGGGTTTATCTATCAGGTCAAGGCAGTTCTATGAGTGCATTCTGTATTCAGGGTAAGGAGATAACATCACTAATGTTCCAGCATTATGCCTTCTTCAGTATGTACACTACCAACATAATGATATACTGTCTATTTTATTTCCAAGGGGTTTTCCAATTTCATGAAATGGTCTTTGGTAAAACCTCAGCTAATTTACCCTTGGGTACTGTCGCGGTAAACACGGTCCAATTTGGTTTCTAAACTGTGGTTGTGAAGTACCGCTTCAGCAGTGTTGAATTCTCACATTGGTGGCCCAGTTAATCATATTCATATCATTCAATCATATAAAAAAACATTTTTATTCAGAAATAAACAATTACACAGAATTTTTTATTATCTTTTTGGAACCACTTGGCTACAATCAGCTCTGTGTGCTCAATTACAGTACATCATCACGCAGTATAGGCTACACATGTTACTACTGCTATGGTTACATACAGTAGTACACCACATATCTTTTATACATCCACACATTCTGTTTCTACATGGCTTTTTTGTTCAAGTATATATGTCATACCTGGCCATTGTTACACCCAGAGGCCGGCTTGGTAAGGTTTGGGCAACGGGGCCTCCTTAGATCTTTTACGGGTAACTCTACCACCGCCTAAAGCGGAAATCTTTTAAGATGCCTTTGATGCCATTGTATCTATTCACCTCTCTGCAGTCACAGGCTGAGCAGGGCGCTGCGTACATACAATAACGGCAGCATCACAGTAACCAGGCGAGATGTAATCTGACAGACTGCGCTATTTCACATGAAACAGGCCCGCCGCGTTTATAGCATATGGAAATGAATTAGGCGACAAAGATGCGCTATCTTTCCAAACACCCTCCCCCCCTTCCCCGGCATCACAGCCGCAGCGCAGCAGCCGAATCAGAGGGGCTCGCCGAAGCAGAGCAGCGAATGAAGGTGCGCGGCAGAGTGAGGATGTCTTACCTCTCTCGCAGGTGCGACCCAGGTAGCCCGTGCCGGAGCAGTCGCACACGTAGCGGTTCCAGCCTTCGCGGCACACCCCGTTGTTCTGGCAGGGGTTACTGAGGCACTGTTTGGGGGGCTCCTTGGAGCATGACGCCTTCACGCCCGCCGCCTTCTGCACCTCGGCCAGCCGGCGCACGTCCTTGCTCTGGCCGTCGATGAAGAGGTCGCGGATGCAGCCCACGTAGCCGTAGTTGAGCAGGGCCGTCCACACCTCGGTGGGGAACACCATGGCCAGTTTGTTCTCGGGCAGACCCCCGAGGTAGAGGTTGTCATCCAGGTCCAGGATCTCGCTCTCCCCGGGGGCTGTGTACGCCGTGCGCAGGGTGTTAATGGAGATGGTCCCTGGGAACGCACAGCAGATAGGTGGAGGTGTCATATATTTACTATCCCCTCCGTCACGGGCCACGACAGAGATGTTGTGTTCAACCATTCTCTCTTTACAAACACTTTGACCGCCGACTTAGAGATGGGTTAATAAAGAAATGAGCTTAATTGCTGTTATTTATGCGGATGGGGTCAAGATTTGGTTCATTTATAAAGACTGATGATGTTGATGCAGCACATTAATCACAGGTGAGCCAGTCTATTAGGAGCTTAAACTGGGATCCCGGAGAGTATCCTCTCCATTTTGCTCAGGGTTTTCGGATAATAAATCTCCTTTATCTATACGGCAGTGGTCATAAAAAAGGATGAGCGGAGAAAAATCACTGCCCCCTCTATCATTTCAGCCAACCAAACATGGAAAAAGAAATTAATAAATAAATAAAAATAATACCGTAGCCGTCTTTTTGGACTTGATTAATGACAGACATGATGCCTCTCTCTCTCTCGCTGTCTCTCTCCACCCCCACGGTTTCATTCTGTTTGCCTCTCCCACACATAAACCTGCAATGAGTGTTTGTGTGTTTCCCCACCGTGATTTATCGCTCTCATTCAGGTTTAATTCTTGATCTGGAGCACGGTAAACAACAGCAGACATGACTGGACTGTAAAGCCGTGAGAGGAAAGGCCTTACTGAGGGACTATGGCTCGGTGATTAATTTGTGTATGGATCTGTTACTCTCAGTACAGGGGCCATTGTGGATCTTTAATTAATGGTAGCTGCCTTCACTGCCCACATCCTCGTTCAGTAATCTATACAGGAGAGCATAAAGAACGGACCCTGCCTGAGGAGAGTGGCAGAAAAATAACTAGGCTAAAGACACGCTGGAAAAAAGAATTGCCAGACAGTAATAATTTACACTGTGAAAGACACATGCATGCCGCAGTAGATAGGAAAGAGCTATGAGCTCATTGCACTGGGGCAAACAGCATGGTCCTAACCGCTTGTACGCAGAGAGCAGCTTTAAAGTTACCCACGAAACGTTACGTTACTCGTGAAGCTCATTTGAATTACATTAGACATTTAATATGTCTTTTTATATTCATCAAAACGGTTATTAGCATACATGTGTATGTAAGGGTGCCTATTTGTTATTTAATATGCAGTGTACAACTTGATATTATGCATTTTATTGACCAGTGTCACAGTAGCCAAGGTGAAGCAGCCCTCTAACATTACAGTGCTTCTTGAGAGAAGTAAAAATGTAATTCAAATTCAAAAAATATATCACAATGATTAACACGACCACACTAACACTTTGTAGCTCCTTTTTCCCGGGTCTTGGCCCCAGGCATCTGTTCTAGCTCCTTCTTTTAACCACCCACTTCCCTCTCCACCCCTCACCCCCCCTCCCCTCCAGACACAGCTGCGGTGACTTCCAAGCATTGCACACTTGGCAGGGGCCACCCGTCACGGCGCCAAAACAGCTCCCTTCAGGTTAGGGCTAACGAGCGCACTACATCAAACTCATTAGCGGTGAAAGTTTCCTGCGCGTGGAGCAGGTGTCCAGGTGTGAGAAACGAGCGTCAACGTAGTCAATGTGATCCGGGCTAAAAATACGCCAGTGCTTCTCACTCACCGCTCGCCTTTTATTTGCCCGGGCGTTAAAGTCCTAAAGAGGTGCCCGCCTGCGATAGGCCACGCGGTTTCATTACAGACTTCACACTGCGGCCGCGCCATACAGCCACGCATTGGCCCCGAATGGGGAAGGCAGCTTGCTATGAAGTCTACAGTGAGTGCCGCCTGTCTAAATTGCCGTAAGAAGAATATAAGAGACGGATGTAAGCATCCTTCAAGTACGTTCTCGGAGCCAAACACAGTCAAGCAATGCTACCATGCAATGCTGTGGTGTCGTGCGGGTGGCATCGCAAGACCGCCGTCACGGGAGATACACGCACACACACACACACGCGTGTAGCTTTGGCAGCATTATTCACGCCTAAAGGGGACAGGACTGTCCTCCCTGAGATGCAGAAAGCATAAAAGAGGAGCAGATAGTGTTTTAGCAAGATGCTAATTTATGTTAGCATGATGACGTTAGCAAGTTGCTAACTTACGTTAGCATCTATATTGAGATACAGTAGGGGAGAGGGGACTGGAAGGAGGAGTAATGGATGACAGATAAGATGTTCTACAGCTGAACACAGTAAGTATGTGCAGCAGTCGATAAGGGAAGATGACGACAGCTGTTCCTATAGTGATGTCAATCAGCCCATCGCTCCCATTTTCCCCGCCTTCCCCCTCCCCAACGAATGCCAGCCTGGCATCAATCCCACAAGCAGGGGTTCCTGTACAACAGCTCAAACCCCCCCCCCCGTCTCAGCAGCTAGGCTCCGCCTGCCATGGCGTCCCCCAGAACCCTGCTCACACATCTCCACAGCATGCCAGACGACAGGGGATTACTGGAATCCAGTTAGGGCGATACGGCCAAACCGCTCTACGTGATTGGCTTCGCTGTAGACAGGCCTGCAAGTGGTGTGTGTGTGCTTGTCCTTAAAGCTTGTTACTTTGTGTAACTGCGTCTATGTGTGCACTGACAAGTTTTTGTCTTAGTTTGTGTGACTTGGCGTGTGTTGTTTCTTTGTGCGTGTGTGGGCGTGTGTTTTTGTCAGGTCATGCTCTCTACAGTGTGTTCGGGCAGGTGGGAGACAGCACCAGAGCATTGTACGTGTAATTCCTCAGACAGGGGATCCTTTTGTGGCACTCGCAGTCGGCTTCACGTAACAGCGTGCACCTTTAATGTGTTGCGGTTTGCAGGACCTACTGGCAGAAGAGTCCATTTGCTTGCCTGCTTCCAATGGGTAGACTGACTTGAACTTAATAGCATGGGGATCATTATGCACCACTGTCAAGGATGGACTAAGTGTTTCCTATTGAGAACACAGCTTCACATAATTATCTCCGGCTGTTCTTTGTTGTGCCTGTGGTGAGTGGCGTGCTTGCTGGTGTGCATTAGCAACACATCTGAAACGCAGATGAAATGCCAAGCGTACCATATGGTTCATCCGATGCCCTATTGGGAATCTGTGTGCACAGGTAGATGTATTTTAATTATTATTTATTTAATTATATACATCAACAGATTTTACAACAAACGTAAGCAAAGCTGAACAAGGAAGATCTCTAGGTTTGTACACTTGGGCTTTACCTCAAATACGTCTGATTTGTCAGTAAAGGTATGTTTGTACAGTGTTTAATAATGTTAAAGTACTGTAAATTAGGTTGTTGCCGCCATTCAGGAGTAGAGCTTTGTACTTTGTCTGATTGTCTGATATGTTTCTTTGTCTGATTGTCTGATATGTTTCATCTGTGTTGTTGCTATTTTAGACCCTCATTTGTTATTGTTCTACTGTCAAGTAATCTCCAGCCAAGCATTGCCTTGTATTCTCTAGTGTTACCAGTTACCCTCTTGTTTAGTGTTTTCACCTTTGCTTAGCCCTTGCCTGTACTGTACATATGCCTATCTGCTTACCATGTTTTGGACCCTAGCCTGTTCTCTTTCAGATTCTGCCTCTGCCTCGCCCTGCAGTGCCTTTACCTGTGTTTGATTACCTGGAGTTTGACCCCTGCTGTATCACGAGTTGAGTAAAACATTGTTTCTGCTCACTGCCTGTGCCTCAGCCATTATCTGCTCTTGGTTCCAGACAAAGCAAGGTGTCTCAGTAGTAGGCTTAGGGCTGGGCAATATCGACCAAAATTAATATCTCAATATCTCAATATATTAGGATCTCAATATTTTTTGGCTGAATGGCGATAACCAATATATATCTCTATATTACGTTTTTTTTTGGTTAAGTTGTAAACCAGTTGTAAGCCAAATACATGCAAGATGTCACAAATTACTTTTATTTATAAGCCTTTGATTGAAATAAAGTTCAAATGGTTCCTGTGCCTAACCTTAATAAATCACTAAATAAACTAAATAAAATGTAAATTATCTCCAGTACTCCAGTTAAACCCTGCAATGCCTATTTTTATAAAACTAAAACATCACTTAGCTCTCAAAAAATTTATTTTTGCAAAAGGTTTTTATTTTTATTTTAAAGATCAATTTATGTAGTCAATGGGTTCTATTGTATTGCCATTGATAGTAAATGTTTTTTTGTTTAAAAGAAACATTTGCGAATGTGGATTTTGGAGAGCTAAGTGACGTTGTGCATATTACAACCACATGACTTACAGGGATGTCTGATTTAAACAAATTTTACTTTCCTGCTGAACAAGACAAACAAATTTGCAAATATAAAATGTTTATCTTTATAAAATAACAATGTACACATGAAAATACCTCAATAACAAACACAGAGCACATGCTATACCCATCATAGGCACCAAATGCAAACTCATACAGACTACAAATGGAGGCCAGTTGAAGCCCATATAGACTGCAATTGGTGTCCTGCTCACCTTAGAAACTAGTCTAAGCCAGTAACGGCTGGTCCTTTCAGAAACAGGGGCAGCACAAATATGTAGATAACATGGCTGAAAGTATTGCTATTGAATTAAATCACATTGCATTAATATTAAGCCTTTCCTGAAGTATCCTTTGGGTTAATCAACTGACCTCTCTAATTAATATGTTAAACAACATTGTGTCTGCCATGTTGCATAAAAAGCAGATAAGTGATGTTGCTAGTTATAATCACAAAACACAAACAAAGCAGGCCTAATTACCAAACAAACTGAGAACTCTATAAATAGACTACAAAAAAGTATACGGAATACAAACACTGTCTCGGTGCTGTATCGAGCACTCTCTGAGAAATCTGCCAAGGATCAAACTGATTCTGAGCTTCGAGGTGGGACAAAATTGCATTTAAGAAAGCATACCGTCCAATAAACGCTGAGAAGTGTTCTCAGAAACCATCATTGAAGCGTGGGTGGGACTCAAAATGACGTGGCGTTTTGGTCTGTTGTCCAATTAACGTTGATATCTTCGCCATAGACACAGAGCGCACTTGAATCTCTCATAGGATCCCATTGAAGCTTAGCTTCATAGCGGTCTATGGAGCCGTGCTTCCATAGACCGCTGCGATAAGGGATATAGTGTAGATGTTGTACACTTACTAATAATTAAATAGCAATGTTGTAATGATATATACTTTAGTAAACATCAAAACATCATATTTTGTAATAAATTGTAGATGAAATAAAAGTATTAAATATACAGTAGCAATCACCTCTTGTCTATGCAAATACATATTTCTTTCAAGCGAATCTCTTAGTTACACAAATCACGGCTTTGCTTCGTGGAACAAAACCGAAATCACTTCTCGCCGACGTCATACAGACTTGTGATCTACCTCACAAACGTTTGTGGGATAGAGTGAAATGAAGCACATCTCATGCCAGACTATTACATGACAATTTAAATACTCAATGTTTTCGATATAGTAATTTACTACATTGCATGTACAGTAGAACATGTCACAATACGTCAAGTATATTCGATGTATCACCCACCCCTATGTAGGCTTAACAAAAATGTTCAGTACACCTATGCTATTGCATAGCCTGACACAACCTAGGATACACTTTGTGTAAGGTCAAACCAATAGGGTTTTGTGTTTTACTGACTAGCATCATTTAGTTTTATTATTGAAAACATCTTTAAATGTGTGACACAATGAGTAAGTTATCATACATATGTTCATAACATTAGCATTAGCATGGCATTTGTAGACTGTAGTAATGAACTCATTTGGTGTTTGACTGTGTAGGCCTACTGTACTGTGGTGATATGGTTGTGCTTGCTGCAAACATACAGGAATACTAATACCACCACTTCTACGACAACTAATTAAATTAGAAGGATATCGGTCCTTGTCTTAGGACTTTACTGGGCACATGTAAAGTACTGTACATGCACACACAGTGAAAATAGGTTGTGTCAGCCTGGTTGACTACACTTTAGGGCTTGTGCATCTTGAGGATTCTGGTGTCAGTGGGGTCATTTGCAGGGTCAGCCATCATGCTTCGGTACCCCAGTGTCACGTACATTATAGGGTTAACTCAACCTAACCCAGTGCTTTGTGATGCATCTGATCTACCAATGCCATTAAATAGCACCAACTTGCCACGGCCTAACCACTCAGTTCCGCCTACATTGCAGTGGTTAATATGCTGAAGCAGGGAGCGGAGAGAGGAAAGGGGAAAGACAGAGAAAAGAAGTTATTCTGAAATGTCATTAGTGCACAGCTTGGCACAGAACCGTCCTGGGAGAGGTAGACCTCCTCCTGTTTCCATGGAAACATGGGCAGAGCAGACAGCAGCGAGTAGAGAGAGCTACACCAACAAAAGGATATATAATAGTTTTGTGTGTGTGCATAACATTCATGCAGTGTGCTGTGTGTGTGGGGCTAACAAGATCATGAGCATTGTGTAATCATGGAACATGAGATTTACAGCAGTTTACTAGAAATCAATGCTGTTGGTTTAGGTTATCTTAGAAGTCAACTGCCATTCCACCAAATTAGAGACATAGTGTGTGTTTATTTATTTCCCAGAGAAGGCAGAGAAGGCAGAGAGGAGAATAATAGGATCCCCACTAAGATGTGTGTGTGTGTGTGTGTGTGTGTGTGTGTGTGTTTACGAGCTCCTCAGATTTACACCTAAACACAATGGCGGGGAAACGTCTGCTGAAAGTAAAGCCTCCCAGCTGAGGTTCTCTGGTGATTTGACGCAACACATTGACTCTGCTCAGATAGCGTGATATACCGTACTATGCAAACACATTGACTCTGCTCAGATAGCGACAATAAATATATAACACACTGACTGCTCAGATAGTGTGATATACCGTACTATACATTTAACACATTGACTCTGGTCAGATAGTGTGATATGTTGTACAATACAAACACATTGACTGTTCATATAGTGTGATATACTGTACAATACATATAAAACACATTGACCCTGCTCAGTAATATACCGTACAATGCAGGTGCATCTCAATAAATTTAATATTGTGGAAAAGTTAAGTAATTTCAATAATTTATTTGACCAAATGAAACTCATATATTGTGGATTAAAGGCAGGGCTAGTCATTCTTGAGAACACTTACTAACTTCGAGCTCAAAACAATATTCCTACGCGTCCTCCGCAGTGCTGCCCCACATCGAAATTTGGCAAATGGTGTTTGCCACTTTGTTTATGTTGCTATTTACAGAGATGTGTAGACGTATTATTTATATTTTTTCCAACACGCACAGACAACGGTAAGCTAGCAGAATGTGAAGAGATATTTGGTGAATTTGGCAAGATGTGTTTTAGCTTACAATTAGCGTGCAATAGATTACTTTACCTTTAATTATACAAATTCTGTATTTCAAAAACATTTTATATTGTGAAAAAGTACAATATTGCATCACACTCTAATCAGCTAATTAACTCAGAACACCTGCAAATGAGCCTTTAAATGATCTTTCAGTCCAGCACTAGGCTTCACAACCATGAGGAAGACTGCTGACTTAACAGTTCATGGACACCCTTCACAAGGAGGGAAAGCCTCAACAGATGATTGCTAAAGAAGCTGGTTGTTCACAGAATGCTGTATCCAAGCATAGTCATAGAAAGTCGAGTGGAAGGAAAGAATGTGTTTGGAAAAGATGCACAAGCAACAGGGATAACCAGAGCCTTGAGAGGATTGTCAAGCGAAGGCCATTCACAAATTTGGCGGAGCTTCACAAGGAGTGGACTGAGGCAGGAGTCAGTGCATCAAGAGCCAGCATGCACAGACGTATTAAGGAAATGGGCTACAACTGTCACATTCCTCGTGTCACTCCTGAACCAGAGCCAGTGTCAAAAGGCTAAGGAGAAAAAGTCTTCATTCTGAATTCAAGTAATTCATTCATTTGGCTTTCATCAAGGTCCCAGAGTCTGGAGAAAGAGTGGAGAGTCACAGAATCCATCCAGTGTGAACTTCCCACAGTCAGTGGTGATTTGGGGAGCCATGTCATATTCTGGTGTTGGTCCAATGTGTTTCATCAAGTCCAGAGTCAACTCAGCCGTCTACCAGGAATGTGTAGAGCACTTCATGCTTCCTACTGCTGACAAGCTTTATGGAGATGCTGATTTCATTTTCCAGCAGGACATGGCACCTGCCCACACTGCCAAAGGCACCAATACCTGGTTCAATGACCATGGGATTACTGTGCTTGATTGGCCAGCAAATTGGCCTGACCTGAACCCCATAGAAAATGTATGGGGTATTGTCAAGACGAAGATTAGAGACACAAGACCTAACAATGCAGACGAGTTGAAGGCTGCTATTGAAGTAACATGGGCTTCCATAACACCTCAGCAGTGCCACAGGCTGATTGACTCCATGCCATGCCACATATGCTGTATGCAGTAATTCATGCAAAATGAGCCCCCACCAAGTACTGAGCTTGCACATGAACATACTTTTCAGAAGGGTGACGTGTCTGTATTAACAGTTATTTTTTCACTGGTATGTCATATTCAATTTTTTTGAGACACTGAATGTTGAGTTTTCATGAGCTGATTAAAACAAATACAGACTTGAAACCATTTCACTTTGTGTGTAATTAATCCAATATATGAGTTTCACTTTGTCAATTTAATTACTTTACTTTAAACTTTACCCTAATATTATGATTTATAGATATGCACCTGTAAAACACATTGACTGCTCATATAGTATGATATACTGTACCGTACAATGCATATAAAACACATTGACTCTGCTCAGTTAGCATATACAAGTACTTGAACTTTTAAATACTAAGATAAAACCGATATGAAATCTAAATTATAAATGCCGCCAAGCTACCACTTTATGATAAACATGAAAACACATCTGAATACTTACAGTATTTAGGCTTCTAGATTGGAATGCAACCCGACTTAACTTATACTGAGTCCTATTTACATAGTTGAACTTGTTAAAAAACAGAGTCAACCTAACACAGCAACAATGTACAGTATGTGTATAGGCATTCCTGTGGGTTTAACCGCTAGATCTCTATTTAGAACCCCCCTCTGGGATGCTTCGAGGGTAATGAAACGGTTAATCTAATTTCCACCTCTTGAGATGGAGTGGGAAACATGGTTGGGGGTATATCTAATTTGCAGCATGACATTGCAAGGCCTTGGCTCTAAGCACACACTAACAAATTGCTGCTTAGATAAGCAAATCAGCAGGGACCACGGAGGTTCAACTCCGGGGCTTGGAGGACACAGTGGGAGCGGGGGCAAAGCTACCTGGTAGCAGAGAAGCGCTGAGGGGGATGCTATCCCCACATGACGTGTGGAAAGTAGCTTAGCTGAAGTTTGGTTTCTTACATCCCCCCGCATACACTACATGTATATTTACAGAGTCCACCCAGGTACAATATAGAACGCATTTCAACATGATCAATTGGTACAGTGTGATTCAGCTTTAGCGTTTTTGGGGTGTGTCATTTTTCAACATAATTTCTTTTTCTTTTTTTTGTTTCTGCTGTAGTTATAGCTGCAGGTAGAACATTTGCACGCAAGCTAAATAGAACACAGATGCACAGCAAAGATTTGACTTTTTGGTGAAGTACTGTACTCGTGGAGTGCTTTCTGTGTTGCGCAGAGGTCGGTCTGAGCTAGAACAGCTTTTGGACAGCTCATCTTCTTTACAGGAAATCTGAGGCAGCACCCAGAGTGCATCTTGTCCTATTTTAAGTGCTCTGTCTCCCTCGAGTTGCACAGTGATAAGAATATTTAGGATTATAACATTGTACTTGAATTGCATGCGTTGTAAAAACAGAGCCAGAAAATAAAAACCAGAGCTTTTCTCTACCTGATCTGCCATCTCGTTGGAAATCCACATGGTACCACTCGCCATCATTGACCTTCTTGTTGACGGCCTTGGTCTTGGTTGTGCCTGAGCCCATGTCTAGCAGCAAATACAGGTGTCCATCCAGCATCTCGATGGCAAAGAAGTCCACCTTGAGAGTCTGAGGACTCTTGGAGTCCTTCGGCTGTTGTTTGGGCTTCCCGTGGCTGAAGAGGAGCAGACCATTAGGCTCTGTGGTGCGGAAGTCAAAGGAAATGGAGCCCGTTTTCTTTGCATTCCACTTATTGAGGATTATATAAGACTCGGGTGTCTCGAAGGTGATGGGATCCAGGGTGGCCACATTCTCACACTTGAAGGCCACAACGCCGTGAACTTTCATCTTAGGGTCGCCCTGCGCTGCCAGCATGGAGAGGTCAAGTCTCACGTCATTATTTCTGTACATGACCTGGTTAACAAAGGAAAGGACTTTAGTAATTGACATACAGTACATATTCAAAAAGCACTTTTCTTTGTACTGTGTACAAACTGTAACTGTGTACAAATATAACTACAGAGAAACCATTATTTATGAACTGGTGTCCAAAATTAATGGATGCCAGGAATATGACCTTACACAACACTGTAATAACTTATTTTTTGAAAGACATATGATATGCTGATGGCCGTCTATACTGGTTAGCATTTATTCTTAAATTATGGCGGGCTCTTCTAGAATTACATTTTAAGATCAACTTCATTTGTAAATCAAAATGGATGTTAAAATAAACATTACAATTTGATTCAACAAACTGGAGTAACACATACACGCTACCAGTTTCAATGGTAATAAGCTTTGAGAAATAATGGAAGTGGATGACTTTATTATTGTAGTGTCTAATATAGTAAATATATGCCCTGAATGTATATCGATTGTGAGAGAAAGATTATACAGTAGGAGTGCATGTTGCCAACAATTGTCTTCCAGACATTAGAGACAGCCATAACCTAGCCATTATCAAATCTGTATAATTAAAGAGGTGATGGGTGTAAACTGCAGCTGTAGAAATAAGTATCTTGTATACTTACTTCATCATAGTTTTGGGTGAATGTTATTCAGAGATTATCATCCATAGAATAATGTTATTTCAACACTTAAACCTCTGAAGTGGCTCGACGTGAGATGATGATGAAATGATTATGGTGGGTCACTCTGCAAATATTTTTAAATAAGAAGGAATTCCAACACAGATGATGCATCAAAGGTTTGCTAGCCAGATGGACCTATAGTTAAAAACCACTGTTTTACAGTAAGTGGTAAAAATACAGCTCACATATGCTGCATTCATTGCCGTAAGCAGCATACACCTGAAAACAGGGACACCTCCTATGGGGTGAATTTGCATGAGGCATAATATTCATCACTGGATTACATTCACTGTGTCTACAGTAATTGAGGGCACAAAGATTGGGGGTTGGGTCATCATTTGACATTGGAATTAGTTCAGGTCACTGAGTTTCAGGTGATGGTTTACATATAACCACATTCTCCAGAAAAAAATATGTATGTCATTATTTAATCATCTTTTAATAAAACCACCACAAAATAATATTTACAAGTCTGACTCAGCCAAGTGAAATGTCCAACATATACTGTAAGATATTCCATGGAAATGGATCAAGGGGGATGCAACAGTCAATTTGAAAAGAACCTATTGGCAGGGCCTGTAAGGGATGCTATCTTTAAAGCTGAGCTGCGGGCACTGCAGAGACTTCAGTCATGCAGGCTGGGGGTGCAACAGATACTGCCAATAAACAACAATCAATTCTTCGCAGTCGAGACAAAGGGCACCTTTTAGAGTGGAAGAAGGAGCTTTATTCTGAGCTATGGGAGTCCCAAGTTGCAAGGGGCCTCTGCTGCATTAATTTGTTACCAAGCTATGGCTGTCACATCTGAGCTATTACTGCACCACTGTTTGCTGTGGTATCAGAACGATGGGGGCAAGCGTGACGACTGACTGGGATCTGTACAGCGATATTGCAACATTCCTCACGGGGACATGCTATCAATCAGAGGACACAGATGCTGACCTGTAAGGATGGGGGGGGGGCTCTCTGTGTAATCCTACAGACTGGGCGGCATGATGCACAGGCACTGTCAGTTTACAATGAGCAGGATATTACTCTGTCTAGCATGTAACACACAGATGACAAACCCTGATTTAGAATCAATCATATGGATGTTATTAATAGATTTTCTGACAGCATTTCTATGCTAGATGAGGACTATCCATTATAAAAGAATGTTAACAAACCTAATTCATAGAGTGCACACCCTAAATAAAAATATGTCCAGCATTTCCCAACATTGATCTTGGCTTGATAGAACCCCCCCCCCCCCCCCACGGCTTGGTTAACCAACAGCAGTGAGGTCAGCCCCACAGTGTAGATCAGTGGCTCTCACAGTGTGGGCTGGGAGCCCACAAGGGGTAATAGTTATTAATTACAGTATTTTACACAGGTTGTAAATACTGCATTTTGATTCCAACATTGGTTTGACTGTCTTTACCTTGGGTCAAAAAGCTTTTAAGAACTACCAGGGCAGTGGCCATACTTTCATACATCTTGCCTCCCTCATCTCCTTTCTGCCTGGATGGTACCAGAACCTGAGAGGCCGGCCTTAACTAACACAGGTGGTCTTAGCGAGCACGGCTCTAATGAGCTGAACACAGCGTGGCTACCATGGCGATGCTCACCCCTCCTGCTCATTAAACCGCCATATATTGTACGAGCTTGGCCTTTCCGGAAGGTTCACTGAGGATGGGATTATTGGCTAGATGTGAGAGACAATGGTGCAGGGTGCATAAGAAACACGCACGTGTAAATGAAAAGACGGAAGAGGCCTACCCGAAACTACAAGAGACAGTAAATAAAAGATTGTTGGCAGCACTTTCCATATAGGTTTGTGAATCACCAGGGGCTGCTTTTGTTATGGACTGACTCTGTATTACTGTAATATCCCAAATAAAAGATATTACTGGTGAGACATTGAGATAAGAGAACATATATGTAGCAGATAACCATTCATTTTCTCTTTCTCTCTCTCTCTCTCTCTCTCTCTCTCAAACAGTATACTCAATCTCATTATCTCTTTGATGCCTCAATGGTCCCATTAATGCCATCTAGTTTTAGTTAAATATAGACTTTGCTGTGAACATAAAAAAGATATGATTACATTGTGTCTTGTTCCCAATCTAGTTGTCAACAATAAAGTCATCCACATCTGATTCAAAGTCAAACAAATGTTCCTGCAAGCATCCCATGAAGCACAATACATTCCTGGCATAGTGTGCTGGACTCACTCATGAAAATTCAACTTCCTGATCTCCGGGATCAGAGGTCTGCTTTGAAGCACACCTGGCAGAGGTGCACAAGCCCCATGGTAGCACACAGTGCACAAAACATGGCTCTACTTGTGTTTGTTTTGGTGGTGTGTACTTATTCACTACGCATATACTGTATGCGTGTGTGTGTGTGTGTGTGTGTGCGCGTGTGTGTGCACATAGTGTGTGTGTGCGTGTGTTGTGTACACGATGCATGCACACACACACCGTAGGGGGAAAAACAGGCGGCGGAGGCAATATAAAGTGTGTACAAAAGAAGGGATGGCAGATTTATGCAGCGAACAGTACATACAGGGAAGAACATACAGAATAAACAAGAGCCTATAGGAGAGTGGGTTTGGTGCGTGGGAGGCAGTCACTTCCTGCACACCTGCCACAGAGAACACGGGAGTAGCGGTGTTTACCTCCTTCAGGCATCCCATAAAGTTGTTGCTAACAGGAGATCCAGGCAGGTCGGCCGTGCTAGGACTGCCTCCGACATAGAAGTAGTCGTCTGAGCCCAGCATGGTGTAGTCTTCCTGCGTGTATCCTGTGGTGGTCAGAATCCCATCCACGGATATTGTCACCTAGACAACAAAGCATAGGGAAAGGACACGCTATACTCAGGAAAAGCCTAGGTTTGCCACATATTTGGCTTTTCGCCTTTTTGTTTCACGGATGGCCCTATTATTTATTTTATTTTATTTGTATTATTGCTCTGAAACCCATTTTCATGTCTGTTTTTAATTATCTTTTTATTAGATTTTTTCTTGTTTTTGTTGACCGTGATTGTTTTGTCCAGGTTAGGATTTTCTGAAGGACTACAAGCCCCAGAAAGAATATTCTATTCTATTCTAGTTAGGGAGTTATTAGATTGCCCGGACCAGTGTTAGTATTGGCTCTACTGCAACTTAAAAAGTACTATTGCAGACACAAAAATGGTGTTAGTAGAATGTTATCTAGGTTAGTTTAGATTGAATGCATATTAGTACATACAGCAGCTTATATAAACAAATGAAGTACATGCTACTGGGTTAGACAAGGGGCATGCCCGATGAAGTAGGTTAATGAATGAGGGTTGTTTGAGGTGGTAAAAGCATTCAGGAATGCTGTACTGTATGCACGCACAATGCAACATAATCCAAATTGTTAAATAGTATTACTGACAATTGGCATGGGGTCAGATGCATGCAAAAGCATGGGAATATTGCTGAGACCACAAACAACAGCAAACAGCAAGTGCAAACAGCAGAGAAGCAACATTGACAAACACAGCTCCAGTCTGACACCCATGTTGACCAATGGGCAGAGTGACATTTGCGGTGTTCACAGCACATGTGATGCAAAGTGGATGTGGGGAAGGGGAGGTAGAACTGGCTGAGCCAAAAAAACAGTCAGCCCAGCCAGCTAGTAGATGGTCCGCCTTGTTAACCACTGCTTGATGCAAAAGGCTTGAAGCGATGCTCCTAAAGAGGTGAATCAGACAGAATTGGACAGAAAACATATGAAATAAGGAGGGTGAAACCAATGAATGAACTAAGAAATCATAAGGAGGAGTCAAAAGTAAGCAGAAGTGTACAAACCGCAGTCCCCCCTTTTTTTTATGACGTCTACAGTAAAAACAACAAAGAAAAGAAAACACACGGCAAACCCAAACTAAGAAACAATTAGAATGATATCTACCGAACAATGTAGTTTGTTTACCATAGCGTGTCCAATGCCTGAGTGCTTTGTGGAAAAGGGGGGAGAAAGGAAATTAAAAACTGTGAACAGAATAACGTTTGTTACTCCAAAAAGATATGATGGTCACTGTTAGTACATTGTTAAAACGTCAAAAAGCGATATCGGTTAGTAGAATGACACATTCCATGAATGACGTGTTGGTTAGTATTCAAAGCATGTTAGTAACGGAGAAAAGAAGAGGGCAAAATAAGTTCCAACAAGAAAAAGAAGCAGACTGCGCAGAGCAGAATGCTCTGCGAGCGTTGCCAGAGCTGTATCTGTGACTCCCTAAGATCTCCATGGTGTCAATGCACCATGTCCTCTACTGTATGTGACTCCCGCCCCCAGCCCAGACAAAAGTATATGATTGACAGACATCAAATGGTTGTTAAGAGAGAAAGCCAAAAGCACATCAGTCGACCCTCTTTTAACAAACGGCCCATTTCCAAAGCATCATTTTATATAGAAATAAGTATACATTTGCACAGTACAAGTATAGTAGTTGTCTCTTGTTTGGGTGCTTTTACTGGCTTTTATTTTGACTGAATCCAATCCCTCTTCCCTGCTCCCGGTCTCCATAACAATACTGTACCTCCTTTCGGTCTTTGATGAACTTTAGGATCAGTTTACTGCAATGACACAAAGCAAAGACCCTGACACAGAATGAGGAGGATGGAGATTTGGCTTCTCCCACAGAACATGCACTGACTATGTATTATTTTAACAATTAATTTTCTTACATGGCCAAATGTTATTTTAATTGTTGTTTATAGCCAATTTAGGGAATTTAGTGTTCATTTTGTATACTTTCCTTTATTAAGGTGAAGATAAATGCATTACAGTTTCCCCAACATATGAGCAGAAACAACTTCATATGAAAAACGTGTTCACTGGTATTGCAAACTTATGTAAATCAATTAGTAGCATTGTAATGTTTGTAAATTAGTATTGGAAATGTATGTCATATGAAATGTGAAATATAATATGATCAATATACTTAATGTTCAACCACAAAATACATGTTACATATTTCTTATCTCAGTTAAGGTACAGGAATACAGTAAAGTGTGTTTTTTAAGTTTAACATCCCTGATTAACGTCCCTGCTCAATTGTGGAACTGTTATATCATCTCCACCCTAAAGTCGCTAATAGTTTTGGCCAATTCAATTAAAACAATTGTGTGTGTGTATGTGTGTGTATGGGGAGGAGGGGGGAAGGGGATATCATTTGTTAATTGTATTTTTTATTCACTGCTAAGTCTCTGCACCACCTTCCGTACTGTTACCTGACGTAGATTCCTTGTTACTTTGACATCATGCCAATCATTGTCATTAAATTTCCCATTGACCGGCTCCACCAGAGCTTCAAAGGCTCCGGACCCCAAATTAATGACGAGCGATACGGCGCCATTTTTCAGTGCCAGATTGACGTAATCAGCAGATTTCCCTGTGTGGAGCATCAGTCCATTCCTCTGTAGTGTTTTGAACGCCAGCGTGATTTCATCACTGCTGCTCTGAATCGGGTTCATGGACAAGTCGTAGCAGAAGAACTCTGAGCCTTTAAATGTTGCGACATGTGCATCCATTCCTACAAAGAAACAATGAGAGAGAAAGAGGGGAAGAAGAGCTCATTGGGTTAATGTTGCAGTCACCTGGGTACTCAGTTTAAATAGTGTGAAGATGGGCTAGTAAATGGTACGTGGACGTTAAAGGTTAATATTGCACATTACAATTGTGCAGTACAAATCTCAAAAGGCTTTCTGTGACCCACTCTGTCGGTACTTACCTTAGCCAGAACACAGACATACTGTATAGAGATGATCTATTTTAAGCTATGTACTTTCACCTTGAAATGGCAGGCACTATACCTTTATAACATTGTCATGTAAGTAACCCTTACACTTTTTACATAATAGCTTAAACGGCCATATGCCAATTCACATGCATCTGTATTTATCGTTAGATTTTTTGTTTCCCAGCCCCTCACATCACACTGCCTTATCAATGCTCTATTCATTTCCCCTGAAATAAAAATCCATCATTAAATAGTTGAAGAGAATAGTTTCCCTTATCTCCTGCTATTGTGAGCAGCACAATGCCAAAATGTGTGTGTTATTTCTTTTAGAACATTCATAGCTACCGTCTTCACCATTCATCTTACAGGATACAACTGTTCATGCAGAAATGAAACCACAGCAGTGTGGAACAGCCTTCTGACTATCTCATCAAGAGAACTAGAACCCCCCGAAATACTCCATGGGTATAGAAATCCTTGAGAAAAACCTCAGCATTCAACTCTCTGATTGGGAATGCGTTGTAAGCTAACAAAAAAGCTGTCAGAGGGTGAGCTATTTGAATGCCCATTACAAAGCATTTAAAACAGGTTTAGACAGATAACAAGCCATTAAAACCACCAGCAGAAAATCAACCACCAAAACACAAATGGATGGAAAACATTTAATTATCTTCTATGAGAAGCACTAGCAGCTTATTTATGTTTGCGAAACACACAAATGCACGCGCGCACACACACAACCACCGAGCCAGACATATACAAACATCAGCATCACAAAAAAAGCCACAAAGCTAAAGTACAAATACAAAGGGCTGCTGTCCACTACAATTTGTCACCTCGTTGATTCAACATTAAAGTCACTGCACTGCACCTCTGAAACTACAAGAGGCCGTGATTGAAGTCGACTGGATCCCCCAACTATTTGCTCCCTATCACAGGAAATGAGAGAAGTGGCCTCTCTCTTCACTAAAATCGGACCCACGCCCACACTCTAAGCCCTAAGGACAATATAAATGCAGCCAATCATTTGGAGCTGTCTTTCTCGCCATACATCCATGTGTCTGTGTTTTAGACATCGTAGAGCCTCTCAGTTATACAGTTTGAGGGCAGCTTGTTGCGTGTGTGCCTGTGTGTCTGTTTGTGCGTCTTGCGCTTGTGAAAAGACACTCATTGGATGGTGGAGCCCATAGTGTCAAACAACCGATTTATAGAAAGGCGATAACATTTGATAAGTGAGATATTTCACATATGCTACAGACCTCAAATAAAATTATTCTAGTAGAGAAAATAAGACATGAGGTGATATATTAAACACACCAAATGTGCAGCTTGGAGGGAAATCCATATATAGACAGAGAGGTGAGAGCTTGCCGCACATACTGTTATTCAATAGCACTTACCATTACTAACTTTTTCCTTAAATTGGCATCTTTTAGTGTGAAGGCAGCAAATATAAACCTTCTGCCAAACAATATTATTCCCATCTGCTTACTAGTAAACGCTGATCCAGTTCGATGCAAATGGAAACCGTTATGACTTTCTCGCCACCAAACAGGTTATCTGGATCAATTACAGGAAATAGCGTGGCATTCATAAAGTTGCTAAATATGTTAATTCATTACAAACTGAGACAATGTTACCACAGTCAATATTCTGAAGGAAGGCAACATCACAGTGTTGCGCCCATACAATATGCTTGTTCAAAAATACTGACAAGCGCTCACATTCATACCAATATGGGCTGCTGCTGATAATGCCAGATCAAAAGGAATGAAATAGCACCCCTGATCTTTGATAGTCCAGCGATTTTCCTGCAGGCGAACATATGACTGACAACTGGAATCCCCCCGACAAATCTCAAACCAATAAACATGTCCACATAGCTTCATGTCTTGTGCACTGGTTTATTGCAACGTTAAACCAGACTAAAATTAAAAAGATGCAATGTAACAAATAACCAAGAACTACACAGACCAAACAGGTTTGATTCAAGCACCTTAAAATTGTCATTCAGGGTTCTTATTCTATATGGCCTATACAGTATAGCGCACAACAGTGCATATGTTACTGGAGGTAGAACTTATTTGAAATCATCAATTAGGCACAGGAATTCCAGTAGGTACGCCACTGCAAGACATACACTTCAATAAAGGGCTAGCCTAGCTCTGCTCCATTAAAAAGCATCAACGAGGCGGAATAAAAGTCTTTGAAGTATCATTTAAGCCTCAGTTAATGGAAGCTAAGTATGTGGAACCCATTCACTGATTTATTATTACAGCAGACCCTGCCAAAGGCAGACGTATATCACACCCATTCAAGACCGCTGGCGTATTCTGAACAAGGCAGAAACAGGACTCCCATCAGTCACTGAGCCTTTCTCTTTTTTACATGTCCTGGGAACACAATTTCTGCCAGCCAAAGAAAATGACACGACCCAGAATACAATCACTTAGTGGAGCCGAGAACATAATTGCTTCTAGCAGATACCACGGCTATTTGTTTCTAATTGACGCTAAGCTAAACCAGATGACATGGTATAACAAGGCGGAAGAAGATATGGCAGATATGTATGTAATGTATATGTATAAGATACGAGTGTAACGTCAGGAGTCACACCCAGGAGGTGCTTCTCCTTTCTGGCCAGTGTACTAACCACCAGCCTGCAGCCATCCATACATTAACGGCTTAGTCAGCTATTGCAAGCAAATACACTTGCCGTCAAATATCCTCGTGTTTCCATAGCTTACTGTTCTCTGCATGTGCCTAAACATATAACTTGGTACTTCTACACAGCCCTGCCTCCATAACATTAACAAAGGGGCAAACACCGCCAACAACAACAAAGCAGTAGCACTACGCTTTGCTTCACAATGCGTTTGCGTGGTGGCACTGCGGAGGGATATTGATTTGATTTGAACTGGAAGTTAGCAAGGGTTCTCGAAAATAACTGATCCTGCCTTTAAGCGCACACCAGCTACAGTATCAGTGTTGGGCAAGTAACTCAGGAATTGTAACAAGTTACTAGTTACTTATTACTCCTTCAAAAATAATATTATTAATGTACTTATTACTGGGTATTAAAAGTAATTTGTTACTTTACTGTACTAATTACATTACTAGATTATATTATTACTTTCACAATCACTACCCTGCCTTGCCCCTTTCGAAAAATGACAACCAGTGTAGTCCTAAAATAGAGATAAAATAGTAATTTACTTTGCAACTTAACTTCAAACTTCATTTAACACGGGATCGGATCGTTACTCGGTATCGGCCGATACCCAAAGTGCCGGTATCTGTATCGGTATCGGGACTGAAAAAACTGGAACGTGCCATCCCTAATGGTAGATACAATGTTAATTGAGTCAACAATATGTATCATTACAAAACATATACATAGTTCTGACAAGGGGGAGGGATTTATGCATCAAGTCTTGCAGACACTGTAAAGACATGTCACCACTTTGTAAACCTTTCCTTTGTATTGCTTCACCCACTCCCTTGATACCTGCAGAAATCCCCCTTTATCATCCTGAGAAAACCCTGGAGTGCTAATTGTTTGGTGGGCTGTTGGCGTCAACTCATCCATGGTTCAGTGGAAGTTCACAATGCTGGAAAGTACCATCCAACGTACTTTGTATGCATTTTTGTGTGTGCTTTAACTAAAGTTCGACACTCAGTGTGGGGGCCAGACATTTTTTATTATGCACCTGTGGGTCTCACACTGAATGTATTTCATCCTCCTGTTCACTTTATTGTCCCTCTTGACTGGCAGGCCATTGAGCCCACAGGAAGGTTAGCCTCTTAGATCATAACAGAGAGGTGTTCTTCTAAAGTGATGCAAGCTTTCAAAAGATAATGGATAGCACATTAAAACACATGAATTACACAATTGTTTCCAGAAATGATTTATGGAGCTACATTTTATAATAAATAATAATGTTAAGTTCAAATTTAATATGGAATTTCAATAACGCCTATATTATTTAGAATAATAATAAATATAATGTGTGAAAACATTCCTGATTTCACACAAAAAAAAACATTCAGATGAGACCACAGTGGTGAAGGGAGAGAGGAAAACACAATGTTCTTGTTTCGCAGAAGACACTCTGACATGTACATTACATGTCTGACATGGCACACACCCAGGCTGCTATCAGAACCATGAAAGCGCTAGCTCAGCATACAGTGTCGTTTTAGCTTCACAGTGTGAAGGCCCCTCGCTGTGCTGAGAGGGACCCCCCACTCTGGTGTCACTCTGCTGAGGGACACATCTCTCTCCTGCTGAATGTGCTTGTAATCGGCTTCACGACCCCGCCTGTTGTCACCGGTGGAAGCAGAAGTCAGTTATAAGGCATTTATGAGAACACGCGGTGGACAAGACTGTGCATCCATGATACATAGCTTCACGTGTAGCCGGCAAGACCCATCATCTTTGAGAGAAGTGGACAAGAAGACAATTGCCACTCTGAGTAAATTTTCTGTGTGTTTTTTAAGCAAGATTCAATTTAAACCGCACATCAGCGTGCGGCAAAGTATCAAGGACAGGTGAAAGCCAGTTGGAGCTATGCTGAAAGCTAACAATGCCAGTGGGTTAGATCACACACAGCTGGCCAGATCACACACAGTGACTGCCACCTCTCTCGCTCTCTCTAATTGGCATGGCGTCGTTCAGGTGGCTCAACAGCCCTCCTCCGGGAACAACTCCCAGCGGGCGAGAATAACACCTCTGCCACAGTGCTAGAAAAAATGTCTCTAAACTCATCGCTGTACGTATGTGTGTGTGTGCCAGCACCCCCCCCCCCCGCACACACACACACACATTAAGAAAGATCCCTATCAGCTTCTGCAGAAGCTTGTTGGAATAAACATTGGCAATAAAACTATATTCCAATTTCCACACGGATCTCACAATGTGCTGAAGGCCAATAACCCTGCTGCTAGAACGTCCCATTCCAACATTTAAACTAAACTTAACTTAAAAACACAAAATGGTCCATCAAATCACAATGATGTAAAACTCGAACTTGAAAGAAATCTTTTTCAAGGGGTTTAATGCAATGACGTAAAAACTCTCATGATGTATGCAGGTATGGAAATACCCTGGCCAAAAAAGATTACTTCTAAAACATACCAGCTCTCAAACATTACCCATTTGATTCCTAGAGCATTCATTATGTGGAGGAACATAACATGCTCACAATAGAGCACGCAAGGCCTGTGCTTGTCAAGACCTTGAATACTCATTGGAATGCTTGCTGAACTGCACCAGGGGGCCGGGAGAAAGTGGAGAAAGCTTCCTTTTTAAACTATGGGAGGTACTCGCCATCAAATATAGGTGGGAGATAAAAATGGGGAGACATTTATAGTTTGGCAGCTGGGCCATTAAAGTAGGTCTTCTGGTGCACTTCCCATCCAAGTAGAACATTTCTGCGTGGGTAGTTTAACAAATAACCCCCACCAAAAGCAGTGTCTGGAGGATTTTATGGGCCTGAGTAGAAACAAGGTAGTCAATCTCCTGTTGATGTACAGGAGCCTATCTAGCCAACAGACACACACACACACACACACGAGGGTGGGTGGGCAACTATGTGAGAGAGCAGTCACTCAATTGTACAACAAAGTAGAAGGCTCACCGAGATCCAAATGTAACCATAGATCTAAATAAAAGAAAGTCTACACACACAGTTAGCATATGAAATGTGGCTGGCGATGCATTGCACATGCGAAAACACCCACTGGATGTGATACAATAACCTCTAACTTGTACACCTCCACATGTAAGACTTTCATTTGCTTTCAAGCCATTACAGTCACAACATCATTACACTGAATATGAGGTGTAATGTGCTGAATGCTAAGCTGCAGGATCTCTGGGCATGCATACATAATCCTCTGGGTGGTTGGAGACTTACATCTCAATCCATTTCTTTACATGAATCCAGAGGATAGCATTGTGAGCCGTGAGGAGATGGGAAGGGGGAGATCAATATCTTCATCAAATGTGAAGCATTTGTATATTAGCACCAGGCATGTGCATTCAATACAAAGTATTACAGATGACAGATAATATGATTGTATTCAAACTGCAAAGTGTCAGGACAACAATTTGCCATGCACTGTAATAATACTATAAACCCAATGTATCATGTTTAACCGGTGGTACATGCAAGGTGACAAGTTATTTGATAGCACATCGCTGTCTGAATGGGTTTCCAAATTGAGGCATGTGCCAGGACATCTTTTGCTCCTTAACAAGCTCCTCAAATTGGACATGACCTTGGCAAGGTTGCAGGCTGGAGCCTGAATCAGACTGGAACCTCTGTATGAGAACAAGCGGTTCCCTTACCACTTTTAATAACCGAGTGAGTCAGGAAGTGCTTCACAGCAGCGACTCCCCCGACTGACGAGACATTCCTCAGATGGAGACAAAGTCAAGAGGTGATGAAGCGCATTGCTACAAAGAAGTGATTTGCAGATGGTTAACAAGTGCTAATTACGCCAAGTGTGTTTCTCGGGATTGTTTCTGTTTCTGAGCTGCTCTCACCTTTGAACAAGCACTCGTGGTCTGACGCAACGTGGATGGAGGACACAGGCACATAGACAGGCACAGGATTACTTCTTTAGTGGCAGCACAATGCGTCAACATTAGCATTATGATACAAGAATGCAGTAGATTACAACAGGTTAGAGATATAAATAATATAATGGGCTGTTCATTGTAATCGAGTAATCGAAGAGAACGATTTACTTCTTTGCCGATGCTTTATGTAGGTTTTCATTCATGATAACCATATACTAAAAATGTATGTTATAAAAATGTAAGTTATAGCTAATCAATCAACAGAGTGCAATACATAGAGGGTTTCCAATGGACTGTAGTCACATGGTCATTTCCCATTTCACAGTAATTCTAAAGGCTACATAGCCTTTCCTTTGCTTTGCTAGCAATGTGAAGGATATAGGAAGCTTTCTGGCTGCCTAAACCACTGCAGCTTAGATTTACTGCTGCTTCATATGTCCAATGCACATAGGCTTCAATACAATATTTAAATTGCCTCATCAATCTTGTCTGAAACACTGACTGTTGCGTTTTATGGGTTGCCAGAAATAATTAAGCCGTCTAATGTGGGATGTCATCATCATCTGGGACACTGTCATAACCATAATTTCCCAAGTTCTGTGACAATAACTAGATGGGTCAAAATGCAGGTCCATTTTGCACTGACGCTCGCAGGAAGATAAACATAAATCAACCGCCATTTCAAAATAAATGAAAAACTCATGTTTAGCTGTCAGATTCTGTCAGGCATTGTTTTGCAAGCAATACAGTTGTATGTGCATTGAAGGATTAGTTTCAAAATTGACAAGGACATGTAAAGTGGGAGTTTTAATGACATTTCCAACTAGAAATGAATGAACAATGAAAGCTATTGCATTTTATCTTTATAAGCACACAGGCTACTTTTTTGTTGACACATTCAGTGAAATACTGATACATGACTCATCTATTTTACTGTAGTAAATATAACCGCGAGCGGTAATGATCGGGGTCCAAGCACGGCTCAAAGTTGAGGACCGTTGGGGAAAAAATGCTAA
>JAODTR010000007.1:3537961-3557875 GCA_025399935.1 Amblyopsis rosae | reverse complement strand
ATATATACACATACATACATATATACACATACATACATATATACATATATATATATATATATATATATATATATATAAATAATAACTGCTTCACAAGTCTTCACATGCACATGGGATGTGTATGAACCATTCCTTTCTAAGAAATAAGACTGATAATAGCATCCCTCATTCTTTTTAATTCATGGTACTTTAGCCTGATCTGAAACAGCATTAGTCTTCTAAATGAGGTGGTTGTGGTAAATCTCTGTAAGATTAAATGTGATGCAAGCTTTATTAAGTTAATAGGTGACACCTAAAAAACAACTTTTGGGATTTACGAGAATTTGAGAAATGTATTACAAAAGACATTCCTGCAATGTCCAGGGCTAATGCACAATGAAGTCAGAGTAATGTATCACATGACTAAATATGTTCCTCATGTCAGACTTCCGTGTGCATGTGTGTGGTAAGGGGGGTAAGCCGATAATGTTACTGTATGTGCAACATATCATTTATATACACTTACTGTAGGGATTAACCTTCACACAAAGAGAAGTAAAGTGCAAAGGGAACACAGGTCTCACTTTAAAGAATGGCTTTGTCCCTTAGGACATGTTGGTCTTGAACGTAATGACTCTCAGCACAGGCCTCCTGAGACAAATTGCCACTGACCCCCATGGATTTTCCAGGGCACACTCGATTGGAAATGGACTATTCAATTTCCCACAGGGAGTGTTGCCATTTCCTCGGCATGCCTCATTGAAACACCATTTGCTTCTGGCTTTTGCCAGTCATTCAAAATTATTCACAAGTTGGTATGAATGCAATTATACATTAAAAATGTTTTAAGATGAATGCTGTTTAGCCCATATTACAGTATTAGGCATAATTAAAAAAATACTGATATTGCAGAAGGATGTCTGCAATATCCATTGTACTTTACCATAACACAGTGGGCCAAAAGTCACATAAATGTATTGCCATTTGAGTCATGGTGAATAAAATGTGTTCTTTGGAGAACCACTGTGTGTCTGGCAGAGTAACACATTGAAGGCATATAATGGGACAAGATATATGAATCCTTAAACATGAGGGTAAAAACACCATCTCTTTAATGGTACTGTAGCTAAGCCTCAGGGTAGTAGACCAATATAAATCAACATTTCTGAAGGGCACTGCAGCATTACAGAGCTCTCCAGACAAATGTATAATGTTTTATCTAGCTCCATTTCATAACATATACCAAGCAGTTGAATGTGATTTGATATGCTAGTTTATCATTAGCATAAATTCAAGCATGATTACGCGATGCAAAGTATGCTAGCACTAATACAGCACTTGTGTGTTCATCCTGTCTGTGATACCGTTCTTTATATAAAATAGAAATAACAAACAAACAAACAAACATGAGCTCAGAGATGTGGTCAGGTCTAAACCACGAGTTAGCCTATACAGTAATACATAGGTGTCTGCCATTTATCCATTTTCTTCTTGCTTAGAGTCATCCATTGCTTTCTACTGGCCAAGGAATAGAGTTTTTCATCACTGCAGTCTCTCACCAGCATCGACCAGCAGTATTGATCTGAAGCAGATCTTCCATGCTAGCTGGGGAGCCACATGAAACTGGTTCATATTGATTCAACCTTTTTACTCTACATTCACATTTTCCCACTCTCTTGCAGGCTGGGGAAGAACATACATGCTTGTCTTTTTTATACAATAAATGTTTTGCAGAAAGTGTTGATCATTTTTTGATTGTATTAAGTTGCCTTAGACCTAATGATCTAAGGCAATACAGTAGAAAAGACCCGTCTCATACCTCAGAGAAAGTGAATGTCCAGGTTAGTTATTGAGATTGTGGACTGAGTTTGTTGGGTACAAACAAACCAAAAATATCAAGAAAGTAATGGCATTCTTTGAGCAACCTCAAACTGATAAAGGCACTGTACAGTATACTGACATATACAGTGCATTTCCCCGATGTCAAACATTGTGCTTTCCTTTCACCATTTACACCTTGCCCACAATGTTTCTCTAGTGTCCATTTAAAGGGGTAGCAGGTATTTATTGGCCAGAAGGGGCATTTACTGTGGATCCCTGCACGTGAACCAATACAAGATATTGCCCCAATGCAATATGCACCTTTATAACACATTTCGGTCATTCACCATCTCCAATCCTCTATCTCAGGAGACTATAGTGAAACTGCTAATCTGTAGATCGTTAGTGTTGACTTGTCAATCTGCCATGTCAAACGGACATTTCACCACAGGTAATGATAGGTTCTTCTCTCAGTCGCTGAGAGTCTGTTTCAAGTTTCTGCTGGAGCTAAAAATCATGTCACATCCCCATCAACTTGTTAAAAAGAAAAGCCACTTGGTAAGAGCAACAAATAAACTAAAAACAGGCATGAAGATGTTGATGTCAGTGCTATACTATTTTTGTAATGTCAAAACATTAAATGTCAAAATCTAAATCTTAAAAAGTGGCTCCAGCACAGTTAGACAGAGCAGTGGGCTACTTGGCACACAGACCACAACTGCATATCAATATTCTGCATGCAACTACTCCCGTTGAATTTATTGATTTATGAAGCCTAGCATGCCTTTGGCATTTCCCCTAGCCTGATACAGTTGCAATGTCCACATTGAGAGAGAATTACAGTTAAGACTACATTTTGTCTAATGTGACTCTGCGATATGGAAGTGGTCTGGGTCACCAGATCTTCTACACCGGAGACACCTACATTTTTGTGAAAACCACAAACCTCATTGGCTTATGTAAAAGTGCAGTGGCCATTGCTGCTGGAACGGCACAAGCTGTTTTCTACACTTTACACTTTACATACACTGCGTGTGCATGTGCCTGCACTTGAAAGTGGGTGTATTTATTCAAATTATTATAAAATTGTTTATTAATAGGTTATATCTTACACCCGGCACAAAGCAGCAATGCAAGTCTCAAGTTTCAGACTGACAGTCGTCATTTTCTCGTCCGACGCCCATGTTGTTTAAATAGCAAATGCACTTTTGACCAACAAAAACCTGGTCTAGTCACTGGTGCAGCGTATTAACAAAGGTACAATGTGACATATTAGTATATAGCCTACATGTTTTAGTGCTATGGTAACTGTAACACTTCACAGTAGCAAATTAGACAAATATCATAAACGGTGTTATGACTCTCTGCATACTCACACCACTTGAGTGGCAGATCAGTCTAGCGTGGCTCTATAGGGACCAGTCATCTTGGTAGGGTATATTGTATGTGGCATTAAGAGGACCGGTCATGCCTCACAGACATTAAGGTTCATTGTCTTATCTCAATAGACAAAACAGACATATACCATATTGCATGTATACACCTTGTTACATAAATGATCAGTACATGGAAATGTATGCATACATACGTATAACTGTTACCAGTGTCATTTATCATGCCTGAAGACTGAAACCAAGCTTTCTTGGTTCATGGAAACAGTATGGTTACATGCTACATTGAACTGTGCTTACATCAATTACAGCATGAAGCATGGTATAGTTCCCCGCTAGTCCCCACAGTAAACCCCTAAATATGAATCTGTGCTCCTAAACATTACTATTTTGGAGTTTGAAGCAGAGTTTGCATGACAAATACAACACTTTGCTTTCTGGCATTATTTAGTGTGTAAAGCATGTGCTGAAACTTCACGTGACGTTGTTTTTGATTAGGCGTGCAAAGGAAATAAATCACACTCAAGTCTAAACAGTTTAGGGGAAGCAAGAAAAATATGAAAAATCCTTCACTGACAGAAGTGTCCTTTGATCGGCTTGCACCCTGTAGATTAGACATAAGAATGGCTTGTAGTTCTATATGATAGAAAAACACGAGAAAGCATGCAAAGTAAAGCCTACATTATTTAAGATTAATATTTACATCCCATTGCCAGTAAAATCGGTGTAGCTGAAAAGGATTCCGCTGACAATCTCTGATCTCGCCGAGTCGGCATTGCTCGTATGATCCTGCTCCTTTCTCAACACATTCAAATGCCTCAGATGCAGAGCCTCGGTAACACAGTAAAAGAAAACATGACATGCTTTTGCAAAATAAAACCCCAATTTTTCTGACTAAAGGACGAAAGAAATAGAAGATTATGACTACTGTATGTGTGTGTGTGTGTGTGTGTGTGTGTGTGTGGGGGGGGTGGGGGGGGGTATAATAACAGATCAGACTTTAATGGACAGGCGGAACCCAGCGGAACAACTTTTAGCATCTTTTAGAGGACAAACCATACACAATTTCCATTACTTCCATTCATATGATTGTCATTCTTATGTATTTTTGTTGCATATCTACATTGTTACTGACTTCCTTTCCATACAGGTGAATCAGGGTATCAACAGAGTATATCTCAATCTGTATTTCACTGGCGTGAACACAGTCCTAGTAATTACTCACTGATCTCTGCAGTAATCCCTGTGAAATATCATCCATATGAGATTAAAACCTAACATACACTTTAAAAATATCATGTTGAATATACAATGGATTGGTTTTGAGAATACATTTGGAATTGCTTTTATCATGGATCTAAATTTGACCAGTATTGATATTGACTAATTCCAATCCAAAATCATTCATATTTTGACATGTGATCTACACAGTATAATTACTATGGGTGACTATGAATATTAGAGTACTGTATTTGACTAAACTTGACAATTAAATCCAATAGAGCCTGATTCAACTGCTAATCTGGAACTGCCATTCTGGCCAATAAATCATGATTATTGGTATAAATGTCATCCTATTAATTTTAATAAATTATAACTTGCAAACTGTTCAGTGCTTTTAATCAGTATCCTTAGTGGGCATGTATGACACCCTGACGGAGAGAGTTGCTGATACATCCATCCAAATCATAATGAACCACTGATGTCACAGGACAGTAGCTGAACCACTTTCTGTATTGCAGGTAAAAGTTTTGATAAAAACAGAAAACACAACAAAAGTATTGCTGCAAACCTCGAATATGAACAGTGGGGTAGTAGTAGTAGTAATGCGTTAGAGTGCTCAGATTATTTTTTTGTTGTAAAGATTAACGTAAAGTGCTAGTTTCGCAGTTTTAGGCTTTCCTTCCTCACATTTGTTTGTTTGTTGATAAAATGTTAGCCCAAATCTGTCTTGCGGGAAATTCCTTGAATATACAATTGTTAAATTGTTGCATGCAGGTTGCTCAACTAAGCGTCATGTGTTAACTGAAAGGTCCAGTGCAGACAATTTTGCTTAGTGGGCCAACAGAATTATTTTTCTCTGCAGCTCCATTATCTGGCCACATACCAGTATATTTACACTGAACAACTTGGGGGAGCTGTGGAGTTTCTATGGGCATGCCAACCGCCATTATTAAACATTACAGAAAAAGAAAAAGAAACATTTTAAACTATGGGCATCACATGAAATCTAGGCTACTAAAGTAAGCTTTTGTAGCAGAATGGATTAAAACATCCCAGGACAGTGTTGCTCGCTAGTAGATGGCAGAGTCTTAAATTATGGCATAGAAGCGTTATTTTTAATGTGAGAAAGGAAGGCTGTCATATCGTTAGCAACCACAAGTCTGCACAGGTTCCACCTGTCAGGTCAAATAGCCTCAGTTTCTATTTAGCCTACTTTTATCCAAAATAATTATTTTTTCATTTGAAAACCAAATGCATATATTCTGTGTTAGGATGTGCTTTGAGCCCATGATTCGAGCAAACATAATCGTTCATTAATAAAGCACTGTAAACGGGATATGGGATTGTCTGTTATCAGATCAGACCCGTAGACTATGCAATGACAGCAGATCAGATCGATACATTTGAATGTAGGCTACAGTAAGATGGCTAGATATACAGTAAGTGCCCTTTTGACAGTACCGGTATACTGTATATAACCAACATGTCATGCGCAAGGAATCGCAAAGGGGTTTTCATTTCTATCATTACAAGGTGATGCTGATGCTGGTAACTAGCCCTGCCTGATGTATATTCCTCTACTGAACAAGACTGTGTACTGTACATTTTTCATCCGGGAAACCCATATTTACCATACTGAAAAATGGGATCATTATAATGATTGTGGCGCACCACTCAAATCTAAGCAAAACTAATGAAAAATTGTAACACCATATATATCTGACATAACTGTATATTACAAATGAAGAGGAATGGTTCATATTGACTTTAGTGGTTTCCTAAAACTGTTTCAGAACTGAATATAACAGATTGATAGCATCACAAAGTATCCAAATCTCATGAAATATAGTGCATGATGTTCATCCACTTGGCCAGAGCATTTAGGGAAATCCCATAGAAGCACATAACAAAAAGGGTCAACAGAAGCAAAAGCAATCATATTAAAAAGTATAGTGATTTAGATAAAGCACAGCCAACCTGTAAGCCCATCTCTTCAGCATGAAGGCCCTCTTAAGCCGAACAAGGTGGCTCATTGAGATGACAGCAATTAAATACCCTATTATTTGTATGCCAGCGGTATTATGACTTATCATATGCACTGCTCTCTGAATAGAAATTAAGTTTCACAAAGCCAACCGCAGTTACCAGCGAAATGTAGCATATGTATTGTACAATGTTCATAAGGATCTAGACTATATAGTACAGGATACATTTGATAAGGTGTCGAAATATGTTTTGTAGCAATGTATAAATGGACCATGTTTGCATGCACTATATGACACGGGACTAGCTGGGGCCAGAATTAAAAACATTGTCAGCATTCTCTCAATCTCTCCCTGTGGCTTGCCTTCTGTCACCTCTAAGCTGCTTGTTTTGTGTGCTACAGTAAATGGTACAAAAAGAATGTAGTGCCGATACACCGTCTTGAATGATAATCATTGTCGTATGACGTTTCTCTGTCATAGCCCCACATTCAAGGACGCCAGCAACATAACGGCATCACAGAGGCTATTAAGTCAATGTTCTAAAATAGTGTATCCTTCCTATCAATAACATGGTATCATCATCACCATTCTTATCAAAACAATGTCATTATTCAGTGGATGACCTGTTGACATGTACAGAAATAATCTAACCACTGATGTGCTTGCATAAAATAAACTGTACAATATACTGTACCAAATATTAATAGACCTATAGAAAAATGTACTGCTCATATACAGTACACCCGCATCACAAGAAATAGTTACACTTACCTCAGAAGATGGGGATATGACCCGATATATCATGTTATTGCTTATACAGTATGTACGTATATTTTGTAAGTACAGTTTACCCCTCTAGCAGTGAAATAGGTTTACTTACATTACAGTACATGTAAAATACAGTTAGTTTTACAGTACCCTGCAGTGAATAAATAATAATGTGCATGTTCATGGTCCCTTACTGTACAGTACCTCACCATAAACCACAATGCTACACAGATATAAACCATTTTCCAAAAATGAAAGCATAAATAGATACAGGACTGCAAGTTATGTTAATGCAACAACGTGTACTGTAGCAACATCACAAAATGTTATCAAGCTAAATACTGATTTAAAATGTGGGTGGAACACTTGAATGTGTCAACATCTCTATTCACAAATCTTGACAGATATTATCTTTACTATTGTTAACAGGCACGAATACTGTAGCACCCAAGTATCCCACATGCAGGCCTACCACATTTACCTGTACCTCATCATGTGTTGTGTTGGCTATACTTACGAAACCAAAAGAAATACAAATAGTTTTACCTTGAATGCTCAGTAGGGATCTTAGAAGCCATGCTTCCCCTCTCTGCCCTGAGGAGAAGAGTCAAATGGCAAAAATCAGAGGTCCACTTACCCCATAGAGAGGCGAGGGTCACAGCCAGGATGGGAGGCCTACAAACACTATGACCAAGCCTTGCTCACAACCCCGTTTGTTTCAATGAAAAGAGTGTACTGTAGTTACCGCTCGCACCGGCACTAGGACAACTACTTGTTCAAAATCCTCGTCAGTCTCGTTTGTGGCTCCCATGCAGCAAGCAGCAATGGAGGCAACCGGTGCAACAGAAAAGTGAGTGCGCTATACTGTATGTAAAAGCAGTACCTACCTTTAGCACCATTCATTACAGTACATACAACAGTACAGAATAAGCATATGTAAATGTAAATGGATTTACTGTGCAGGAGTACATAATGCAGCGGTTTGTGAGTATAAAAAATAAAAATAAAAACAATAGTACCTTTACTGGGACCTATGAGGTTTGATGAAATGGTCCGTGATGAAAGTGGATACCAGACAAAAGGGGTTGAACAGAGGAGGAAGAAGAGACACCAATAAGTGTCGTGTTTGAGTTAAGGACAGAATAAAAGGTCTGATGACATCTTATCTCAAACAGGAGAGACTCTAAAAGGGCTGCCGTACTGTACTCTACTTTAGGCTAACTTATGCTAGCATGTGCGTCAAGGCAATGTACTGTAGAGATGAGATGTGGGCGGATGGACAGACTGCAAGCTCAGACGCTTTCAATACACATTCATGAAAAAAGTGGCTAGCTTTACATTGAACTCTCATGTGTCTCATTTTGCATGTTGTATTGGGAACAGCATAAGTGTTGTACATGTTTATAATTGATAAGAAAATCTGAAATAAATCAAACTGGTCATCCACAGTAACGGAAGTGACAGCCTGTGTTTGTGGCTAACCCCAGCTCACAGGCACAATGAATGTGGGAGGAGGGAGGGCAGAGGGAAGAGGGCAAGAGGAGCAGAGCCCATACCTTGGTCGCCCATCCGCAGGTGTGCCAGACCTTGAAGGAAAACAAGAGCACAGTCAGCAGAGAGCAAGGGATTGTGGGAAGGCAACGTGACACTGACACACAGACATCTCTCTTCTACGCAGATGTGTGTGTGTGTGTTGCTTGAGGAGTGTTGGGAGGGGGAGAGGGGAGTGTACAGACAAGGTTTGTTGTGATGAGCATTCAGTCAACCGGTGGTGGTTGCAATGCATCATCACTCACTTACTATAGACATTTCAAAACGAAAGTTGGAAGTGCTTTTTTTTTTCTCCAAAACTCGAAGCCCACAAAATAAACCAACCTACCAGCCAGTGATCATACTCCTTCAACTCCAGCAAAATATTCTAATGTATTCAACATATATACCATATCCAGAAAAGCACATGGTAACATCCCATGTATTGACTGGTCGTGGTTTAATCATCATCTTTTAGACACAAGCAAATTTGTATGAAATGCAACAACTACATTTGCTCATCTGAATGACTGGTAGTCTGTAGAACACATGAGCATTTAGCAATTTGTGACACGTTAGTCTTATCTGACAGCATAGAAAATCAACAGAAGATTGCCAATGCTACTGTACTTCAACTGAATGGCCATTATTTATCGTGTAATAACATTTGAAATGTGTACTTTCAGTACTGTATTTCCAAATATATATGTGCTATTTTTTATATTAAATCAGAATTTTTAATCATTTTTAATAATTTAGCTGGGATGTTTCTCAAAATAGATCAATTCAAGCGGTTTCACGACATTATGCAAATACATGTACTGTATATAACGTATGGTGGCAGATAGAAATGTCTCACCAGCCCTGCATTTTACATTATCTTGGCGGCCTCTAGAAAGATTTGCACATGACCAATATCTGAAAACAAAACTATCTTAGTCAGACTTACCATTTCAGGAACATCAATCGAGTCTTAGCCGTAAAACACATAGATATTATAAATAAGGCATGAATGTGTCAATAACAGTTAATATACCCACCTTCAGCAGGGCTGTCTTCTGAAAGCACAGACAGGCAAAGAGAGAGAGAGGGAGACATTTATTAAGCAGCATGCAAACTAGCACTGGCCATTGCATGTTGTCACCATGCAAGTCATTAAACATGTCATGCAAGTGTCCTTTAGTAGCCTCTGCAGTTGATGCTCGGTAGTTTATAAGAATTAGTACAGTACATGAATTATAAATCTTCATTTTTTACTTATAGAATACATATTACTAAATTACTTTAAACATAATAAGCTATTATCTTTCACCTTTATCAAAAATCACAATGTAAATTAAATACAAACCTGTCCTGGTTAATAAATGAATTATTTGTTTTACATGCTGTAGTTTGAAATATTTACATTTAATTTGGAGGCCGCACAATGTATTTTTGGAAAAACTTATTTTTAAGCATGTTTTAACATCTACAGTATGTTGTCATAACATATGGGCTAACTCAAAAACGAAATCTGTATTTCTCATGAATAAAAAATGCCGACACTGAAATGTTTTGTTGGTAGAGATAAGGTTACTGTTATGCTATGTATGGTACTGTATGTAACCAGACCCAAAATGCACTTAATGAATAGAGTCTGGGCATGCTCCATTGGGAAGTGTTTACAGTTGTTGCCTCCTATATACTGTAGATTTTTCTTTTTTTTTTTTACTATTGGACTGCCTTCAACCAGTGTTGCTACAACTGCTTGTCACTTAATTTGGCTCTATCACCACTTTGAAACAAATGGTTGACTTCAACGTTATTGCACTTAGCCACCCCCACTGGTTGTTGATTGGTCTGTCATACAAGGTGGCTGTGTGAATGCTAAAGTGACCAGGGTTTACAGACTATAATCTCAGTGAAAATTAAACAGAACATTTTGTCGGGTGGAGCCATGCTACAGTACTACAGTAGTATTCTCAGAACTCGGTTCTGGTGATCCATGCTTAAAATGTGTATTAAAAACTATTACAAATGATGACACATGGCCAAAGATCAATTACCTGTACCTAATAATTAGTACTAATGTATTAAAAGCTAAATAATCTATAGACTATTTACATAAATCATTTTAAACATGTTGTCTAAACATGATAGCATGCAATGTGCAATACACCTAATAAGGCACATATAACGATGTACCAATCAAACCTCTTTCCTACCTCTCACCCACATTCAAGCCATTTGTAGACCCAAAACCTACCATCACCTCTGAGTCTCCTTCCAAATCAGAACATGCACAAATCTAAATTATTATATATGCTTGCTACAGGTTTTATTATTTATTGATTATTATATGTCAAGCTTGATAAAAATAACTACAGCATTATGCTTTTTCAACTGGGTAAATTAGTAATGTAGGGTGACAACCCTATACACTCGTTAAACATTTGTCAGCAATGTCAGAAAATCCTAGTACTGTATATCATATTGTTAACTAATTACAATGCTTACTACAGTTTTCCTAAATTACTGATTAGGACATGTCAATCTTGATTAAAATAACTACTACATAAAATCTACTCAAAAATCCTAGTACTGTATATATCCTATTTGTTTTGTCTTTCTCAAATATATATATGAACTTCAATGCTCATATACAGCACAATGATATTTAAATAAAAATATATATTTTAGAATAACTGCACATTGTTCAAAATGGAAAGGCTGATTATGAGAAGCAATATTCTGCTGGCAGTTGCCGAATGACCACATTGAAAACAGTAAAAACTCCTGAAGTCAGTACCTTTCATATATCATGTCACATAAAAAATGCTCTATTCCCTGAAGTGTAATTAGTCTTCATTTCCAGTACTTAAACTCAAGCATGAGAGATGTTTCAAAATACAGTAGGCATTTTATTCTTTATCGTTGGGTCTAAAAGCTACAGTATATCATTTTGTAGCATTGTGCTTCCCTTCCTCTATCACAACCAAATTAAATAAAGATGCACGGGCTCTTTGTGTAAAGCCCTAAGAAATGCCAACTAAGAGTCCTCTCTAATTTGTATGTCAATCAAGAAACAAATTAGACTTTCACAGGTATGTAGTTGAATTTACAAGGGTTGAATAGAATTTAGTTGTTGAATTTGGCTTTTATGAACATTGCGGTTTCAAACCTTGTACAGTATGTACTGTAGGCTGCACATGCTCCCATTAACACGCATGCAGGCACACTAATATTTCCCACACAATTGCAGATACTGCACACACACACACACACACACACACACATTTTCGTTCACAAATGTACCCAGCTGGTTTCATCATAATCCAAAATAGTAAATCCATTTAATCCCCTTGACAAAGTGATCCCAGTACCATTGTACTAGTAATACTATACCGCAGTGTGCTCAACTGTGACAATATCTGTTCTTGAAAGATTGTATTTTCTTGTAAAATACTGTGCCTAAACAGCAACACATACTTTATGGAAACCAATGTTGTTATATTCAAAGGCCAGTCCACAGCTCAAATCAAACACCTGCGTCTCTATATCATCCTATTGATAGAGAGCAATTTATAGCTTGTACTGACGTTGGCACCGCGACACAACCTTGACCCTGACATAGCCTCCGACCATGAGCTAAATAACTGACATCTGATTAACACTGAAGTGTCAATACAGTAGAATGCTAAACCATCACTCCTCATGTCACAATCACTGACCATGCTGACCACTGACATCAGCCAAAGCCACATAAATACATTTATGACATGCTTGTCCTGCCATGTGCCTGTATAGACTTGTCATCTAGAGTCATGGCAAGTGTGTGTGCCCTCCCTCCCTCCCCCCTCTCTCCTACACTGGTGTAAAAGACCACAGTATACAACTTTAAAGGCCGGGATGGAAACTGCATTGGGGAATGTTTGCAGTCGTTGCCTCTTACTGGAGCTAGACCTCTGGTGAATATTGAAATGATTGGACAGCCTTTAACCAACCAGCGTTGCTACAACTGTTAGTATTGCTTCATCTAGCTCTACCGCCATATCAAATGCTTGACTTCAATGTTTCAAGGTCATTGCATTCAGCCATTGGTCCGCCATCCAGGGTGGCTATGTGAACGATATATGTAATCACCGTTTCCAGATTATAATCGCAGCAATAATTTATTTTAGAGTAATAGTCTGGTGGATATATTAACACTGGATTTCTTTTCAGCGTGCACACAGAACAAACAATTGGTGGATTGTGAGGAGATATTCACTTCATTTGACAAATGTTTGTATTATTTTACTATCGCTTTACCAGATTTTCTTAACAAAAGAAAAACATGGTACATTTCAAAATATAAAACGACAATAGAACTAAAATAATCTGATTCCGGCTTGGAAGACCCTCCCCACTTTCTTCTTGTTTCCTCGGCTAAGCTCTGTTAAAGTAACTTTATTTATTTATTAAGATAATACACTTGTAACGACCCATTGACTGCATAACGTGTCTAGACCATGGCAATCATGGCGTTGAGAAACATGCGTGGTTTCTTTAAGATATCTCATCTGAAAGATTGGATATTCTAGGAATTTGCCAGACATAGAAACAAAATACAGAGGTAGGAAATGTAATTGAACAATTTCATAGTCTTAAACTACATCCTGGTTAGGATATTTGTCCCGAACGTAATGCCCATGTGTTTTGCCAGGTAGATAGCTAGCGATGTGTTTACTTTGCAGCAGTAGCATCGGCGATGCCCCACGCAAAATACAACTTGTAGGCTGGTAGGTTAAACTTAATCTATTATAACTCAGTACGAATCTGCCTCACCAATGTTTCTCTGATCACGAGCTGCTACTCCATGCTCTCTGCTCCACTGAGGGGCGGGCAGGGCTCACTTCACACTTATAAGCACACACATACACGGAGCTCAGCGAGGGAAAGAGACAGCAGCAGAGAGTTGGAGAGCTGAAGAAAATTACACACGTTACTGGAAGTGTAAGCAGGGTTTCCATACTATAAACTCAGCTAAATATATTTACCAGAAAGCAATATAGTTGGGTGGAGCTCAGCTACAGAACAACATCATAGCCTTCACAATGCATTTCTAATGTGTGGGGCGCTGCTGAGGGAGCATCCTACGTATGGCATTGAAGGGAGAAGTATTTTCTCCAGAATGACTATACCTTTAACTGAGTCAGTTTACAGGTGAAGGATTAGGCTAAAGCAAATAGGATGATGGTAAAGTGATTTCATGTTCCATTGGAAAATTATTTCTTTGCATTTTTAAAATACAAATATATAGTAGTTTATTTTGATACATTGTGTAGCTGCTGTATTTTAGCTGCTGTAGTTTAATGTGTAACATTTACAATAAGGGTATTTGGTATTTTATTTTAAAATACATTTTCATGTATTTTTGCCCAACCCTGTTTAAAGGTAAAGTCAGCTATTGCAAACCAATTGTAAGATAATACACATTTTAGCAAATTCACCAAATATCTCCTCGCATTTCGTTACCTTACCGTTCTCTGTGCGTTAAAATATTCTGATATTTCTACAAAGCCCTGACTTCATAAATAGGAACATAAACAAAGTGGCGAACACCGCTCACATCAACAAAGCCGTAGTACTACGCTTTGCTTCACAATGCATTTCGATGTGTGAGAAGGCACCACGGAAGCCCGCAAAGCGATCCTGTTAACAAGAATGACTCACCCTGCCTTAAAGCATTTTAACATCTTTATCAGTTTTTGTTAGGGATGGCATGATCCAGTTTTTTCAGTCCCGATACCGATACAGATACTGGCACTTTGGGTATCGGCCGATACAGAGTACGGATCTGATTACACTGTTATATTAAGTTTAAAGTTAAATTGCAAAGTAAATGACAGCTAATCTCAATTGTAGGACATAGATGCATTATAGAAAACCTGCTGCTGATAGTGTTGCCTGGGTAGGTCAAACATGGCTGATGCTTGACAGTGACACGTCTAAATTATTTTAATTGGATTAGCCCCATGGATTGTTTACAACTGTCCAATTGTCACCGATACCGAGCCAGCTATTTAAGTCAGTATCAGACAGATTTCTGAGCTCAGTATCATATCGGTGCCATCCCTAGTTTTTGTTGAGTCATAGGTTCTTATGGCCTAAGTATGTCAATCAATAAAGGTTCTTGAAATTGTTTATTTAATTTCCCTAGAAGAGTTTTTAATTTATTCTTTCAATATTTTTTTTCTTGCATGTTGATTTCCACTGAATTATTGATTTCCCCAGGCTAGCCTGGCAAGTGTGATGCCAATGACAATATTTAAATTGAATACATTCTGAAATGTCTGCTTATAAATTCCTCAGTATACAGTACTGTATGTTCACTAACAAGGATCAATAAAAAGCTTCTTTGTCTTAGAGTTGGCCCAGCTTCGCAAGCATTCTACTTGACAGTTGTGAAAAGAAAAAAAGCAGAATCTCTCCTTTATCCCCCCTTTTCCCCACTTTTAAGGAGTCGCCTTAAGGGAGAATAATACAAAAGGCTTGCGCCAAAGGTCAATTCTTACAACGGATCGATTTGTTGTTAAATTACAATTTAGAGCAAATCAAGAGTAATGAGTGTAAGCGTGGACTCATCTCTCAGTATAGTGCAGCTTAAACCCAATGCATCTATCTAGCGGAGGAGTGTTAAGGGGTCTTACACAGCTCACTGTCTCCCTCATTATCTTCCTCAGGCAACAGAGCCAGAGAGGGAGGAAGACAACCTAGTGGCCAGCCTCTATGATGGAAATCAATAACACCCACAGAAAAAAAAAAAAAAAAACCTACGGTGCAGGGTTTCTGCTCTCACTAGCCGAGTCTTTGCCACATTTATGCTTTCAGCACAAAATGGTCTTCCTATCACTTTTCACGAATTTCTTTTGCGATTTACATTCAGGGCTCGCCTTAATCAACTGACCTCAGCCAATTGATTGCTTCATATTTTTCCATTGACATCTGAAACATTGGATTTCATTAACCTCAACTCAGCAGCAAATGATTCCTCAGAGAAGAGTGGTGTCAAATCTCCTCTCTAATACAAGGTGCAGAAAAGCCACTTTAGAGGTTTGTGGTGTCCCAACACCCTATTAACACATTATGCTAATGTTACAGTACATACTGTGCTTTCTGTTGATAACCTGGAGAAGGCGGGCATTTGCCAGCATTTGAACATATAGAACTACATTATTGGAGAAAGCCAGTCCTTATAGCCTGTCTGTTACGAGTACATTTGTAAAATGATAAAAGATAATTGTACTGCATAGAAACATAATTGAATATGAAGCAATGTGTTCTCCGGTAGTAGATAATATACCCAAGGAAATATACAGCCAGCTGTTTGGGCCAAACACAGAGCAGATGTGCTCAGGATCTTGCCATACTTCTGTGGGTCACACGGATCCAAGAGAATAATCATAGTAGCTTATAGTTCTAATAACATTAATCCAAGGATTCACATTATCAGAGATAGGAATACATTACATGAAGTAAAGCTTTTTAGGATGGAATTGCACATTCAAAAGTTTAAAGCTTATCTTGATTTCTCCATATTGTAATAGATGCCGGCTCTGTGTTCAAGCACTCCTGGCCTGTGGCCACCGGGCACCTTATTTTAACTAGATGTTGTCAGCACCTGCTTAGGGGAATGCTACACGATAGCCACGGCTCATGTCGTTGCTATGTAACAAATCCCCATCTGAAGTGCAGTTCAGCACAATGCAAACTGAGCACTAAATACATCCCAAGCTCAATGCTCCTGCCAAACATGGTGCATCGTTTCCATTACTTATGAACAAGAGAAAAACGTAGGTACTGAAGAAAAACTTCCCTAGTGAACGCTCAACCAAGTCACTGCACAGCAATTAGCATTTTTCGCTCTTCCGCTCTTACTGAAGCATCTATTTCATATTGAGGATAGAGTTATGCAATAGGTTGTAAGAAACCAAACCCCTTAAACATAGCACACTACCGGGATTTGTTGTGTAGTTGACTGTTGTGTTCCTCTGTATTTTTAGACAATTATTTCACAACTTTTATTATACGCCTGTGCCTTGCACACTGCCCGCAAATTGCAGGCGGATTATGCCCTGTAGCCTCGCAAGACCATCCTGATCTCGCAAGCTTCAATTTCATTTCACAGCGAGTATCAGTCTGGAACCCCTCAAGACATCAGTGTACATTGGACGTTACTCTACTGTATCTGAAGCATACTGATTGGGTAAGATTAAGGTTGTAGTCCAATTGTATGTAAGGATGTTTGAAACGTATTAGCACTGCCTTTATGACATACACTTTTGAATTGAGGGGTTCTTGCGGGGAAATTAAATTGGAGCCTGCAAAATCAGGGTGGTTTCACAAGGCTGCAATATATGCCCCGCACCCATGGAAAGTCTCACGTAATTTGCTCCTGATATGTTTCACTGCATTGACTGTGCAATGTAAATTATACATAACGTTTGCTGGATTGATGAAATGGTGGTGCAAGGTGGAGGAGATAAAAATGTCTGCTCCTACAATGCATTTCCATTTTCATTCCACCGTTTGTGAGGCTTATACAAGTGGAAATACCATTCCAACAAATCGTAATGTCCAAACTGTGACTTCTGTGTATCATTACACCCCTAAGAAATATGTAAAACCTGTGTGTTACTGAAGCTATCAAAATATTAAATGTTTTCTGTATTGCTCTGTAAATTTGCACAACCATAATATAATAAAATATTTTTTTCCATTAAATCACATATCTCTATCTAGTAATGTATCGCTATCAAGTTATAGTAAACAGCTCTGGAAAAAACCTGCTTGTATATACATATAATATAAAACAATATAATTAAAATTATAAAACCAGAGAAACTGACACAGTCTGCTTTTCAATTACTCCAGAGATTCTTATTTTCTATAAATGTTTTTCCGGGAAAGCGTACCAAGTATTTACATAAGTTCAACACAAACATCACTAAAAGCTGGAAATTACATCACCCCCCCCCTTCCCCCCCAAATGTGTGTCATATTTTACCTTAGAAAGTAATGAGTAATGTAGCACCTATATGTGTGTGCGCATGTGCGTTCCTTCTCTTTCAAGAGATGTTTGGTGTCAAAGAATTCCACAAACACCCTTTGACAGTCTGCTGTACGGTTGTATTGAAACAAGGCTAAATTCCTATGGGCGAATCTCTCTAATCCTTTGATCCTAATATATGTCTTTGGACTCTGAGACATAGGCCCAAGGCCTACTATTAATCTGCTTTTGTCTGGGTGAAGATGCAGGAGGCTTCTAGACAGCATGACACTTTCAGTAAACCACTGAGGGCACGTGCTTTATGCTTACACAGTGACAGACAGGCTTAAAAGGCAGAACCACTCAAATTAAGAATTAATCTTCCCATGTCTAAAGGCAGTCCAGGAATATTTGTGAATATTAAGATATGGGTAAAAGGCTTAGGCTTACAAGAAATGCTTTAAACTACAACTGACTGCTTATGTGCTTCAGAGCAAATAAGGGTTGTAACATAACAAAATATCTACTTTCATTATGTCGCCTGAGGTTTGTGTTGTTATTTGGACTTTTTAAATCTTGCACATCAGACCGGCCAACATTACCCCTTCATAGCCTGCATGTTCATTTAGAATAGTTTAATTCCAGTATATTTACCATCCTGATGAAAATAGCATTTCCAGTTTACAGATGTGCAAAAGGCAAGTTAGCATAACAATTCAGTTAAATTAAATCTCAAATATTACCACTTTATTGTAATTATACAAATACTACAGAGTTGATTGCTTTAAGACAACAGGGGAAGCTCAACTTCCCCTACAATTTAATAAAAAATATGATATTTTGATGTTTACTAAAGTATATATCATGACAACGTTGCTATTTAATTATTACTAAGTGTACAACATATACACTATATCCCATATCGAAGTTGAACCCTTTATTAATTTATCAATACTGATATTTGCGTTTGTAGCGTATTCGACGAGACCAACTGAAGCACGGCCCCATAGACCGCTATTGAAGCTGAGCTTCAATGGGATCCTATGAGAGATTTAAATGTGTGCGCTCTGTGTCTATGGCAAAAAATAAAGGTAATTGGACAAAAGGCCAAAACGTGTCATTTTGAGTCCCACCCTGATGCTCAGCTTCAATGGTGAGAGCTTTTCCCATTGGAAAACACATCTCAGCATTTATTGGACAGTAGGCTTTCTTTATTGCAATTTGTCCCACCTCGAGGTTCAGCTTCTATGTTTGATTCTTGGAATTCTTGGATTTCTAAATGAGGGCAGACCCCGTAATAAACCGCCAATCGTACGAGTATACAGGAAATCAGAGTGCTCGATACAGCACTAAGACGGTGTTTGTATTTCATGTACTTTTTTGCAGTCGATTTGTAGAGTTCTCGGTTCGTTTGGTTTTCGTTATTTGTCTTTCGTGATTATAAATAGCAATGTTATTTAACAGATAATTAGAGTTCAGTTGATTAGGCCAAAGGCTACTAGGGTTAGGGTTAGTGCGCACCGGTGTTAATGCCCACCAGTGATTTAATTCAATAGAATTAATTTCAGCCATGTTGTAGACTATGTATTTGTGCTTCTCGTCTCTGAAAGGACCAGCTGCCACTGAAATACTACTAACCCTATAACTATTACAAGCTAAATGTAAGCTATTACACTTTGTTAAATTCAACAAATACCTCCTTGCATTTTGCCATCTTACCGTTGTCTGTGCCACTGCCTTTAACTATGAACACTCCACAATAACTAACAACAGACCAATGCGGTGTATAAAAGCCTTCAGAAAGCACTAGAACTCCTCGATATTCCGAGTACACACCTTTCATTGTCCAATATGCAAAGATATGTAAATTACAGGAGAGTGAAGAAGTAACTTGTCCATACTGATGACGTAGGTCAGAGATGAGCAGCCGTTACGTGTACAAGTGCAGTGTGTGTGTGTGTGTGTAGGTGTAGGTGCATGTGTGTGTGTGTGTGTACCAGCACACTAGATTTGAATACATGTTTAATTGGGCTCCACACATTTTCAGGTGATGTCATTTGTAACACATCCATTTAGGATACAACAGACATAGGGTGTTTCTCTAAGGATGCTTCCTAGGTAGGACGGAGCCATCCAAGTGCCTTCCTAGTCGGGTCCTTCCGAGGCTAGGAAAGACATTCGAAGAACACGTAATGGAACGTCCTAG
>JAODTR010000007.1:3502574-3537861 GCA_025399935.1 Amblyopsis rosae | reverse complement strand
GTGTTTGACTTTGGGTTGATCCCTGACCATCAATTGACCATTGTATTGTTGGACTGAGAAAGGACACAGACGGAGAGAAGAACCTGTCGGTAACAAGACAAAAAAAGTACTACTTCACATTTTTAATACAGGTGTGTAAATACGTTTTGCACCATTTGTAACATCATTATACAGTATGCAGCAAACATGTAAACGTATGAGTTTATGAATTTCTGATTTGTAGATTAAGATCTGTGCACCTGCAATGGAGAAGATAAGTGTGTAGGAGTTTGCAACTACTAAACCATTTATCTCTGGGACTCTAAATTTACTGATACACATGTGTTCCTACTTTGTACAACTACAACTTCACTGTCAAGTGCTCAGATAATACCTTCATAGCATTGTTGCATTTCTACAATATGTTCTTTATAGGCCAACTTACCTTCAGTAAAGAACTCATGTCTCCAACAATAGGCAAGGCAGTCTGTCACAATGGAGAACAGAAAAACAACAACTCATGACATATGGTCCAGATACTGTACCCAGATACTGTACCCATCAGCATTTGTGGGTTTGTTTTACAGACTCCAAATGGACACAACCAAATACATTTCTGAAACTTGAATACATATTCTTGTTCGGAAAAAATGAAAGCTATTCCATGCAAGACACATTAAAAAAATAAAAAAACAACGATATTTTAATCTTTCTGGTGAATGACAGCATTTGACAGCATGGCTAATCTGTAACCAAAAAAAGACACAAAGGATTACTCACCGGCTCACCAGGGGGTCCAGGGGGGCCTGGAGCGCCAGTTCTACCTGGGGAGCCCTTAAAAAAACAATTTGGACGATTCAGACATTAATTCCTCCCCGTATAAAGGACACATGCAGCGTCCATGCCTGATTGACGTGTGTGTGTTGCCAGGCTGTAATGCTAACGCTCCGTCTCGCTGGCGTTAATCTTAGTGTCACACTGACAGTGATGAAGTGAAATGAAAAAAGACAGTCGTACCTCCCTTCCTGGAGTGCCAGCGGGGCCAGATAACCCGGGGGGTCCACTTGGGCCCTTAAAAAATAATAAGAAAAGTGCTAACACTCATGACTTCTGATGGTTTACACTGCAGAGAGCATCATGCTGCAGTAATATTTGTGTATTCTGGGATTCGGTGTGTTCTTCAACAGACCTCCAATCCTGGTTTTCCTGGTGGTCCTGCAGGGCCCTGAAAACACATAACACATCTTGTTAACACCACCTGCCCTCCAGCAGAACGGATTCGATACGGGACTTGTGTTAGATACCCCTTGCTCTATTGATTCTCCATTTCCAACAACGGTGTATTTCACAAACCACAACCAACTCCGCCATACTCTAATCTGTGAGATTGAAACCAACAGGACCGAGCAAGCTTAATGTTATGGAGGAAGGACGTAATAAGATAGTGCTTTACAATATTGACTTGTCCCCCCCCACCCCCCGAACAACAATTGCGTATGATACACAATAGCGTCGATTTTCAAATAGTGTTTTTCCCACCTGGGTATTTGCTGAATGCCGGTATACAAAAGTTGACACTACGAGATACCAACTGCAGGACTAAATAATGAACCTGAAAGATATAAATCAATCACAGCAATGCCGCACTATACTCACTGGGGCACCAGTGGTAGTTTCTCCAGGCTCGCCTTTCTCTCCATGTTCTCCAGGCAATCCTGGGACACCTCTCTCACCCTGAAGAAGAAAAAACAAGCCCAGAAAGAAACAGTCAGAGGCGGCTTTGATGCTACCAAATAACTCCTTCAAGGAGAACTTGAGGAGAAACTGCTGCGCTGCATTATCATTAGTGGTTTAAACTATGCAGGGACTCAATTTCTCCTGAACTTTTTGTCACTCCAAGGGTATGAAAAACAACTTTATCTATATTCCAGGTCAATGGAATGCACGTATCTGTTTCATTTAAATGTGCCATTTCGATGCTTACACCATTATTGCATTGTGGAAAAAAGAAGGGATTAAGTCAGGAATTATTATAAAAATTGCCAGCAATGGTAAACTTGATTTCATCATACAACCTTTGTATGTCTACTTTCATTTACTAAAGTGCCACAGATGTGAGCATGATATATTGCCTATACCTGATGGTACAGGTATATTTTTTTAGGGTTAACAAGGCTCTAGGGGAGGCGGTGATATCGATATTGTACTTGTCTAGGCCCTTTGTTAGTGCCTACCTTGGGCCCACGGGACCCTCTTGTGAGAGACATCCCATCACCCTGCAAAACAGGCGAAGGAAGCCATCAGGAAGGAGTTCACAGCACATTCATCAGTAATTCACTTAGAAATGCCTAAAACACCGTTCTCATGCTCGAATTGAAATTGGAATATTGAATCTCTATGAACTACATCCCACAGCACATAGAGCGCTACATCTTGAGCTCATGTTCAATACCCTTTACAACATTTTTAATAGTTTCCACGTAGAGAGACAGCCCGATAATGGCGTAGCACATAGAAAACCTGGGATCGTGTATCCTGCAGGAATTATTTACTGTACACTTTGGATGGGACATTGATTTCCGTGGTCAGCATATATTAGCTTTACAAGTCCTACATTGCACAATGTAAATTAGCAGCTCCAAAGTTAGAATTGACCCTCACGCAGCAGTTTTGAACTTTTGGGGAGAATCTACCCCCCTAAATACAGTTGACAAATACAGTTGACACATATAATGGATCTGCATTTCTGTGTTTGAAATCAAATCAGAATAAAACATGCGCTCTTCTACAAATTAGGTTTTTGACATGGATTATATAAAACCATAACACTGATACGTCAATTCTCATGAATGAGTCACATAAACAAGAACATTCAATATCCATTTAGAGGATGGCCTACAGTGCAATCAACTAGGCAACAGCACACACTGTATTTGGGCAAGCTAAGTCTTTAAACATGCTTGAAGGCTGTCTGATATACAATAAAGTCTTACTTCTTCTCTTTTTGTATTACAGAAAAAAACAATGGTAACATGCTGGACTATTTTCTTCTACTTAATCCATATTTCTTTAGGAACGGGGTGTGCTACGGGTTTCTATTTAATGGACATTTCTCTTTCTTTATCAGTGTTCTATCAACCGAAGTGTCCGTTACATTTTGTCAAGAGCCGTAAGCCATCCAGCTGGCCACCTGAACACACTACCTCCTGTATGGGCCTGATGAGCAGGACTGCTGTGAAGGCTAATGTTTTCCTCTTTCTGCGTACAGCACGAGGGCGGCTCACAGCTAACGAGTACTTTCATGTGATTGAACAGTGCGTGTGCAATCAAGCAAGACTGTGGTCTTAGCTGTGCTACCAGTTCCACCGGTTGGTAATCCCATAATGACCAATTCTATATGCAGCATGCGGGACTTAAAATAGGGAGCTATAACAACTATAAGCTCCAAATGGGAGTAAATAGGTGATTACTTCAGTGGAGGCTATCCACCATTGGCTTTCCTAATGGCATATTGTCACCATAATGTCCTGGTATGCTAGGCAGCGGGAGGAGGTGGTCTCTTTTAGCGTGTCTGCCAGCTGTTGGCACACTACCACCCCTTTGTGCATTTGTATTGAATTATGTGCGTGTTTGTGTGTGTGGTCATTTCCTACAATGGCTGTCTTGACTCACGCTGCAGTCTGAGCTCCAGGGCCGACACTAACAAGCTGCCTCTCTAATCTGGTTTAACCTCTTTATCTGGTACCCACCACAATACCCGGCCCAGGCTCTCCGGGCTCTCCCTTAGGTCCAGGCAGACCCTGGGGCCCCGTGACTCCTCCAGAGTCACCCTGCATGGAGACACAAGACAAAACAAATGAACAGCTATGAACAGCTACAGCTTTACCCTGAGTTCACACTGTCTGCCACATCAGCTACATAAGTCGCCCAATCTCTGGCGAGCTGTCCCTATGGTCACCTTTATGTCCACTCATGGGAGACGTGTCTTCCTGTATTGCCAGCGACAACCAGGAGGTAAACTGATGGCAAACATGGGCTGCATTCCCACAAAAAATTTATGTTTAGGGTGTAATGTGTGTCTATATATACAGTACTCTAAATAGTAGGATTATGTTACATTGGTTGCCTATTCTTACACGCTGTGTCTGTTTCACTCACCCGTGATCCTATTCCCAAAGATTTGTAAAGCCATCTTCCATGCATTCATTTTAACAAGTATATCTCTGAATGATGCCAGAGGTCGTAATAGGAAAACAGGGGACACATCCATTGTTATAGCGCGCAAATTTACATACTCCGTCATGGGCGCTCACTGGAAATTAGCTTGACAAACATTCACCAACTCTTAACTGTCCCTGGGAGATTTCGTAGCCGTGCTTAACTCCCCCCACTGTCGCTTATTGTAGCTGGCTCCCGTTCGAAATTAATGGTGGTTTGTCTCTTTGTAGCTGTAGCAAGCGGACAGTGTGAACGTACCTTAAGGGCTCCTAACACAGGACTGCAGGTCAGCTGAAACATATCAGCAACGCAGTGCATGCTGGGATACCCATGGGAAACGGGTAAAGGCGGGCGTGGGTAGCTGGGGGTCCGGTGCGGAGGCAGGGGATGTCAGAAGGGCAATGCAGGGACAGATGCCGCTTAGCTGGCACTTAATTTCACACATCCGCAGGTGTAAACATTAATAATGGTTTATTAGCACAGGGGAACAGCTTCTGCAACAGCATGGGGCCTCATGCACCCACCACCCCTTCTGCTCTCTCTGCATTACTCCCAAGATAAACACACACTTAAGATCTTCTTACATTTTAGGTCAAATATACTGCAGGGAAAATATGCAGTTAAAGGAAAATCCATAAAATGATCCTCCTAAAAATAAATAATGCAAAATTCCTCAAAAACAACACGCTCTGTATGTTTTCTTCGATACAGTATATTTGTACATAAGTTATGTTTTTACTTTATTTTTATATTTATATTTCACCTCATAGATTTGAATTTACAGTGCATCGACAAAGCAAACATGACAAGCAAAGCAGAAACGGAGGTGGTGACTGAATCATTTTTGGATATTTCTTCCTCTACTGAGCGGAGGAGTGACTCCCTTGAGCCCTGAATGAGCTTTTCGTTATTATGACAGGTACCATAAAAAAACACCTTAACTCAGAGGTTTTGAAACCTCCCGAGTGGTCGCAAGATGACTTTAAAGGGACGGGGAAGGAACGGAGAGGGGTGTTTGTGAGATTATATAAGGAATCTTGTTTATCTATAATATTTAGAAGCACTCTCCTGCACACATTTTCATTGGCGACTTCATGTTTGTAGGCTTTCATCTTATACTAGTATACGCACATGTACACAGCATGTATGTAACGATATAGTAGTCACAGGCAGTAGTCAGAGGCACGATGGAGGGCGACAGCCGCAAGGGTCGCCGTCTGAAGGGTGTCTTCACAAGTCGCGCGACGGCGCTCGCCCCTTGATAAAACATTGCAGCTGCGTGGTTCCCCCCCCCCCCCTCCCCTTCCCCTCCCAAGCTCCCAGCTTGATTTGAAGTTTACCTACCTTCTCTCCTTTCAGGCCGTCTCTCCCTGCCACCCCGGGCTCCCCCGGCGAGCCCTGTAAATAGTGGAGAGGAAAGAGACGCATCCATCACGGGGGCCTTCATCCCCCCCCAATTCGCACACATTTATCTGCTCCTCCTCACTGCTTCAGCGGGCCGCAATGTTGTGACATCATTTTCCTTAGCCAAGATTTATGAAATGCCTCTTTTTCCCCCTCCCTGCTTTTGAATAAAGACAGATGCTCATTACCAAAGCAGGTGTGGAGAACAGATTGGGCCTCTGCCGCCCTTCCTTGGCAGAGAGCGCTCGGATCTGCCTCTTCCCACTAATTAATTCTTAAATTTGATTACTGATCGTCTGTGGAGGAACTCAGAGAGATTTCCTCCCACTGTCTCCCCTGCCTCAAGTTGTCGCAGTTTATCTGTTTATCTCTTGCTTTCATTCCGCCAGGCATAGTTGAGGGGCAGGGGAGATGGCAAGGTGACAGATAAGATGGCGACTGGAGGCAATTCTCCACATGCGGCTGAATGCAATAGCGGCCCATGTCTTCTTACCAGCTCTCCTGGGAGACCTGGAAGTCCGATGAGGCCGGGCAGACCTTGTTTCCCCTGGATAAATACAAGAGCAGACACTTGAAAGTGAAACGTGCATTCTAGGTTTGCTCATCACATTAAAACATGCCCATTGTCACACTAGTCTACTACATGTGGAGGCTGTATTGAGATGGTTAAAAACAGCATTCGAGTCTTTCCACTGATGCTATAGTCTCCTAAATTATGTTTTTCAAATCTGCGCACGCCACTGTCAACATTTACCACTGAGCGTAACTACTGTACGATTGCTTACAAGCCATATTTTGTGAGATAACTCATATCTCAATTAAGCCTGTGAGTGTGATGAGCTGTTTACCCGCATCCAATCCTGCTGGTCTTAGCCGGCCTATGCATTAGTAAACTGGAGATCCTACATTGCCATGGAAACTGGGCTTGTCCACATGATCAGCAACCACTAACATTCATAGTGTGTACGCTATACTGTATGTACATGAAGTCCAATTAGTACAATTCCTTCCCTTATTCAAATGTATCCGTCTCATTAAATAGGGATATACATTATTATAAAAGCTGTATGTCATTTGGATTAGCCAAATCACATACGAGCTGCTTATGTATTCACATTAGCCCACCTCACCTATCTCGCTGCATGTAAACACATTCAAAGGCGTATGAAATACAACACTTGCTGATACTTGTGGGCCCCTTGGCCCACACAGCTGTTATAGGAGTGAGATTTACACTTAAAACACCACCCGGTTTAACCCAAAGAAGCTTTAGGTGGGAACACGACAACTCACCTCAGGCCCTTGATCTCCCTTCAAGCCCGGCAGCCCGCTGGTTCCCTGCAACAAGAAAGGAGAGGAGACGATGGAGAGATGAACCGGAGAGACAGAGAGAGAGAGAGAGAGAGAGAGAGAGAGAGAGAGAGAGATGGGAGGAGAACTTCTGGCGTTATCCTCAGCAGTGTTTCCCTACACTGACAATAAGCATCCCGTACACAGTGCTATGCGTTAAGACAACAGAAAGAAAATCATTACAAAAATCAATAGTGAAACACAATTTCATCAAATTTATCTCAAAATACCTCACGTTCTCTTAGTTTGACCATACATACACAGCATGTGGTCACCATTATAAAGTAATATATAAATCAAAGTTATCCAACAGATCACCTTATAGCCTTGTGGCCCTTGAGGTCCTGCGTCACCCTAAAAAAAGAAATTGGGATGAGAAATATTGTAAGAGTAACTCAAATAGCCAGACAAAAGAAACATATCAAGCCAACAGACATTCGGTCTAAGTAAGATTCAGCATTCCAGCATATCTAATACGGTATAATGGTCAAGTTTATTTTTGCATTCTGAGAATGTAGAGAAAACTGGGTTAGCAACTTTCTAAGATGCATTTCCTACAATATATTTCAAGGTTAGCACTGCGCCCTCAGTTCAGTCACACTTACAACGCATGCTGATTATGTTTATGTGCCTACATTGCTTACGCAATTCAAAAAATATTTTACATCTGGATTGATACACGCATATTAGATTTCGTGTTTGAGGGCGGTCTTCTCACGTTTGCTTTGGTCAGCTGCCTTTTTAATACGCCTGCCTCTTGTAAAACGGTGCAATGCAATACAATACTCATATACCAATTGATTCACCACGACAGCATGGGCATGGTATAGAGACGCGCCACATCACATCAAAGCTTCAGGGCTGAGCAGCAAGTGCTATCCAAATGTTCTCACTAAATCAATTGTCAACACTGTAGCACTCGGTGTCATATAAAAAAGTCAAACTTCTTTCGGGACTGTATTGTAAAAATGCTGTGCGATAATACGAGAGTGCTGGAGCTCTCTCTGCAGTGGCATGGTTGACAGTTAAGGGACACCGTTTACCTGAGCCCCCTTCTCCCCTTTCTCCTTGGGCTCGTCCTCACAAAGAAGAGAAACACATCCAGTCACAATGAGGCACTGCATTCATTACCATTGACATTTCCACAAGAGGTAACGTTTGTTTGTTTTCTGAGAAAGATCACATATCAACATGAGCGGCTCAAGCTTAATGAGAGAAACGTATGCTTACAGGCCCCGAGAGCTGTCGTAATCCGTGGGCTGTCATCACCTAGAAGTAATTAAAGAGATAAGATGTATGTAAAAAGGCAGGATCCAATACAGGCCATACTAAATATTCAGGCAATGTCATCACAATAAAAGCGGAACAAAAGCCTGTTATCGGCCAACTGATGCTCACTATGACATACAGTAACTTTTTATGGCATTGCGTCGATTTGTTTCAGAGTGATTATCCGATTAGAAAGGCATGGAGAAGCAGCGTCTAGGTCAGCGGCGAATCACTGTCCATTGTAAACAGCAAGTGTCTTATTACATCAGCAATGGGCAGCACAATCTGAAGCCTCTATCTATGTACAGCAACCCTTAGACCCTCCTCTGTCTAGGGTAAAGCAGGAACGCTTCAGTGTGTTCAGGCACAGGGCTACTGTACAGTAGCAAATCCATTTCATCCATATTCATGACACATTTAATATAAATGTACTTAAAACACGGAGGCCGTAAAGAAGCCATCTCGCAATCGGTAGGTTATTGTAATAAATCCGTGCCCCACTGGGGACATCTAGGAGGCTAGAACAAAAACGTAACTGTCCTTATTACTTCACTGGGGTACAGCTAACCTCAAATGAATGCCAGTGGAGCCAAGCTGTCCCAATGAGGTGTATGGTTAGCTGCTCTCTGGTGACTAGGCTGCAGAGCTGTTGCGGGGAACTATCTCTGCCGTGGAGGTTAAACTCCAACTCAGTGGCGACCCCATTAGCGCGACCCTGTGACTGGCGCAGAGCCTTCTACCATGTAGATACGTAGCTCTGCTGCTAGCGGGAGTTTGAGCTGTTCCAGAGAGCTAGTAACAGTCACTGTAACTGTACTCTCGCTAAATCAAATGGGTGTGTGTGTGTGTGTGGAGGGGTGTGTGTGTGGAGGGGGTGTCAAATGACATATCGCAGTCGGGTACACATATCAAGCTACCTTTGCAACTGCTTTCTTACACCAATATTATCTTTCGGTTCATTGTAACATGCCATTATCCCACATTACAGCCACTCGTGAAATGTGAAAAGACTTGCCACTCTAAGGCAATGGAAGCGTGATCATCATGCCAGTCTATAAGCCTATACGACTCCTCCCAGCCACTAATAAGCAGAGGCACCAGAAGCTTTATGAAGAGAGGGTAATGAGCTGAACTCATGCATCTGCTGTGTCAGGAAAATCAATGCTTAACTGCCAAAATGATATGCCACAGAAGAGCAGCAAGAACAGACAGAGTCTAGTACAAAATATGGAAATGGCATCATTTTTCACATGAATACTGTTGGCCACATGAATGTGTGCTACAGAGAAATAAGAGTGAACAACGGGAGGCCCAAATCTCACTATAAAATGCCCATAATTGAGTCTTTCAACTCTAGAACTTAACTTTTTCACCACCAACCAAATGATCAGTCGATGTAATTGAATCTATTTAATCTAATGATATGAAAGAAATGTAATACTGTATACAGTATAGCTTCAAATTATGTTTGGGACACCCACTGAAGTCGCACATACCGATGGACGCATGCAGTTATGATGAGCTAGATACAGTATAATAAACCTCTGCAAAAAGGTATTTTTAAGTAGCCTAATTTCCCTTTGAACCACCTGCTAACAAGGCGTGGGGTTTAGAATGAAACGCATCAAACTATGTCCCCAAATTTGACTCTGAGTCACAGGCTGTCCCGACAGAAAGAGGGCATTTAGTCAAGGTGAGCATCAGATAAATAAGCTCTGTCAATCTCCTAAAACATAAGAAATATGCCCTTTTGTTCAATTCTGTCCAGTTGTGTGGTCTGTTTCAAAATGTTATTTCTCAAAACCCCAGCTACCCATATAATGGCCCTAGAACACTAATACATTTAAGTGTATCTAAGTAAAAGTATAATCTGGAAGCTACCATTGAGTTCCCATACAGTATATTATGGCCCTAGAACACTAACACATTTAAGTGTATCTACGTAAAGGTATAATCTGGAAGCCTATTATTGATAGCTGGTTACCAATGGTTATTTGTGGACAAGAGAAAGTGGAGTATAAATGGGAAGCTTTCTGTACCTTTCTATAGTAAAAGCAAAACCCCTTAACAACATAATGTACTGTTCAATGTCGTATTTTCCTTTTTTTCCATAACAAAGAGTGGCTGATTTTAAACCAACACACAGTAGTCTATGAGTCCATTAAAAGCAACATACTTATTTACTATTTATAATAATAAATATGACCTATTGAGGTGAATATTGTACATACAGGGCCAGCAGGACCTCTAGGACCAACATCGCCCTAGAAAGAGAAACACACACAAAAAGACAGCGTACAGTCTGTGGACATTACATGCTAATAAACAACAACACAAAACCCCTCTTCATATACTATATACTATATTTGTCCTAAAGCCACCAGTGTTGAGCTCTGTGTTGTTATGCAACAGGAGCGATAAGGATCTAGAGGGATGATAAAACACATATTAATTAAATTTCTTGTGAAGCTGGATGTAAATGTCTCTAATCCTACATCTACCGTATTCTATCAAGTGCTATTATGGTTGCTGTTCTGCATGCTGACACACACACGCACACAAACGAGCAACATGCATACATTTTCAGTTTATTCTTACAATGTGCGAGAACCATTCACAGCCCTGTTGTGGCTTTCTAGAAAGGTATGTACAGCGTGTTGCTCTAGTTTGAAATGACTGAACCATTGAAAGAATACTAGAACATTAAAATACAAATGTTACAGCATATTTGCATATGTGAACATGTTATACTAATGGAGTCCTTACAAAAGAAAAACCCTTAGGTAAGTAAAGCTAGTTTGTCTGTAACCTGTTTGTCGCATAGTTTGTGTGTGTATATATATATATATATAAATATATATATATATATACACACACACACACACACACATACATATACACATACACACATATATATAAATTGTTCAGATGCTAAAGTTCATTCTCTAAAAACAAAATTGTTTGTGGACAATATTTAAATACTTAGTTACATTTTGGGAAGATACAGTAAGACCTTTTGTTCAGTAGTGAACTCAAATGTAGAAATATAATAAATAATGCTGTTTTAAATTGCTAATTGCTACTTTTATTTCAGATGGACTTACAGTATACAGTGTATATATGCATGTACCTCATATTACACAGGTAGGGATTGAGGGCCATCACATGTGACACTGACGGTCACCTACCTTCTCTCCTTTCATCCCGGCTGCCCCGTCCACACCTGGCTGACCCTGTAGGACAGGGCCTCTTGGTTAATGACACTGTCGCCTGGAGGCATACGCAAATGTCACTGCAGGAGAATACATACCGGCTCCCCTCCCGCACCCTTCTCCCCCGTCTCTCCCGGGACTCCGGGGTCTCCTTTCTCTCCCTGCGAGAGGGAAGAAGAACAGAGCGTTGACAGTGACTGACAGAGGAGAGAGAGAGAGAAAGAGAGAGAGAGAGAGAGAGAGATGGCGGTATGAAAAAGGCACGGAGCTCACAGAGTGAAACTTTAGCAAGGGCACTTGAATAGAACCCATGAAAACAGGCATGGTGTAATCATCGCAGCCTCTTAGCGCTCGCCACAGGTAAAGCCGTGTGCGGAAGAGATACAGCAGTAGCCTGGCAGGGTTAATGAAAGACTCCAGCAGCCCCTGTTGCATTGCAGCATTTCTTCCTCCCATACACACACAAAGGTGCATGATGTTCAAATGATTTCCCCCGGTCTGCCAATAGATGGCACTTTATGACTGCAGGTGAGACATCCTAATTACACATTTCTTCTGCCTTGCTTGTACTGTAAGTTGACAAACGCAACCAATTAAATTTACTTACAGGCGTGCGGTATTATATCCATTATGAAGGAACCATTTGGGATGCTTATACAGTAAGCAGTAGGTACAGTAAGCAACTGTCTTATAAAAATGGTATGCTTTTGACACCTACAGACGTATCCAATATTAAGAGTGACTTTGTTGGGGAGCGCAGCAGAAGCAGCATCACCTGTAATTTCCACTTGTGTTACAGACCATAAAACTATAGTTTATATAGCCCGTAGGCCCCAAGCTGGAGTAATATATATTTTATTACAATGTTTAATACATTTGATTTGTTCTGCCTCCTAAACACCAGCAGAAAAATGACAAGAAGGATAGTTCTTTCATGACCAAGTATAATGGTGTTCAAAGACACAGCCGCTGTGCCGAGATATTAGTCTTGAGGAGATAGTGACATCTGAGCAGCGGCTGTATTCTAGCAGGAGAATGTGAGCCACACAGCCCAGCCTTCCGATGCTCTCTACTGTCTTGACAACAGCCGCTGTGACGGCATGCTCCTAATGAGATGTAGTCACAGTTTCCTTAGCCAAATTACGACTTGTTCATAATAAGCTAGCAGACTACTGGCATGTAGGAACAGATGGATTCTCCCATTAATACTGTAGGTGTGGAAGAGGATCTAGCAGCAAAATTGACGTTGAGCATTAATTGAATTCCGCAAAGCTTTTTTCCCAGACACAAGGGAAGGCTCCAATTTACTACCATAATCTTTCCAATGGAAAGAAGAGAAAAAAAACATGTATTCATTGTCGTGCACTCTATCACTTTTAACAGCAGCAAAGAGGTGCTTCATAATGACAAATGAGACGGTTTGCAATGGAATAGCATTTGCATACCATTTTACAATTCCGCTAGGCCTACATTTTACACACGTGATTTATACAGCAGTCAAAAGCCTCGATAGGGACTAAAATAGCACACTGTACCAGTGTTTGCCACATTTATTTAGATGCTGTGGGATATTTAACACTGATGTCATACTGATGTATCACTTACTGACAATATAGCAGTACCTTAAAGACCAATGAAATCTCATTTACGGAAAACTAGCCACAAAAAAAAATAAAACAACAACAAAACGATTGCATCCCACTGCAAGTTCGTACTATTCTCATTCCTTACAGCTATAGTAGCTTCTTTCCAAGCGAGGGGTGACATTAGCATAGAGATTAGTGGCGTCCACAGGGTTTTCAGCATTCACAGTCATTAGGAGGAGACGCGACTCAGCGTAACAGGTTAAGCAGTCTTTTGAGTGGGATTCATTTACGCAGTTTGCTCGTATTTGCCCAGATTACCGCCATATTTATACGGAGGAGATGTAGCTCAGCGGTGTGACAGCACGGAACTGGTCCACCTGCAGATGTCTGCGGGTGATGTGTTGACTTTGAGGGAACCTCCAGTCGTCAAACTGCAATTAAGCCTGCCTTCTCTCCATCAATACCGGCGCGGTGTTCTGTCAGGGCCCGTTTGGGACTGTCGGTGGGGGGAAGAGCAGTTATGGAGATGTGATTCATGAGCTCGCTGTCTTCCCTACGCACCACGCATCACACAGATCTGCTTTTTTTTTCTTTTACTTTAAAGCGTTCACAGCCGGCTGACTGAGTTAGAGAGAGGGCTTGTCAGCACACACACACATACAGCTGCAGTTCAGATCTGAATATGTTTTGCTGGTGTTCAAACTGCGGGTCGCGCAATGCTTTACGGAAGGCTCTGAAATTATTTTGACATTTTGAAATAGTTTTAATTAAAGTATTTCAAATTTGACATTGTTGTTTATCTTCTACGTTAAATATAAAGTGCACACATTGTAAAATGTTGCATATGTTTTATGCTGTTACGTTATTATAATATTTCTGTGAGATAAATTCTTATCTCAAACGTCAAATGGTTTGAGGAGCACTGTTCTATGCTAAAGAACTCACTGTGGTGAGATGTTCAGACAAGGTGCTCTGTTTTATTGACCATGGATATGGTGGCGTGCGATTCCTGAGAGACGGGTGGTGGTATAACCTCCTCCTACAGCACACGCTCATCATGTTGGGCTCTGTATATTACTTAACTCCTGTGGCTGTGCTTGGTTCATTATGGTTTCAAATTGAAAATGATACCATGGGATATGAAAGAGTATTCTTGTCAGCCAGGGTAAACATTAATTTATTATGATCAGGCTGAGATATTTCCTTAATGTAGTTGCCTGATTGATTTATGACATGGTCAGCTCTGGCCTAAACACTTCATTTTTCCATGAAAGCAATAACACTTTTCATACCTTAGGACCTTCTATATCTCCTGATGAACTGGTCAAGACCCGTTCAACAAGTTATCTTACAAGGTCAATCTAATTTATTGCAAGGTTATTTCAACATATTGCATTTATCAACTGCATTATTAACTTATCGTTCATTTATTAAATGGGCACAAAAAAAATGTCTAGTCTTAAACAAAACGAGCATACTAGCCAAGGCGTCAAGGCCTTGCTCATCTAAGTCTCGCCTTTTCTCCGTCTTAGTACCACAGTGGTGGAACGAGCTTTCAGCAACAGTCAGAACTGCGGAAACACTACCCATCTTCCGTAAGAGACTCAAGACACACCTTGACAAGCAACCTCACCACCTCTTAGCACTCTCTCCTATCTATCTCTCATGCTCTTAAGTCTTGCACTTACTTCTTATGCTCTTATCTCACTATAAAATAAAATAAAATAAAAATAAATAAAATGTATGCACTTTATTAGCTAGGACATTACCTATTGCACTTTATGTTTGACTACGAGGTAATAGGTATAATCACATTATGCTGCATTTGTTCTATTTAGAAAATTGTTTGCTTATAATTGCTGGTATATGATCTGTCCAACTACTGACAAATGTAAGTCGCTTTGGATAAAAGCATCTGCCAAATTCAGTAAATGCAAATGTAAATGTATTGTTTCTTAAGATCGTACTATATTCACATTGTACCATTACAATACAGACAGGGCTATAGTAACACCCACCCCACAAACTGAGTGGCAAGCAACAGCAAATAAAGATTATCTATCAATAAAATACGACAAGTTATGCACAAATTCATAAACTAGACATTAAACCGTAGTGCTGTGAAAACATCATGTCACAAACAAGAAATATGGGCTTTTGGGAACATAGTCCATACAGTACCATCACGAAGCCATTTCATACACTGCCAAATCAAGTCTGAAGTTTTAAGGGCTGATTTTACGATTTGAGACTGATTCAAGTCAAATATAATAAAGCAGCAACTCAGGAGCCAATTAGAGCAGATTTGAGCCACCAGTAAGTCCTCACAGCGATGCAAATCATTCACCCCGCTAAACCGAAACAATTAGCTAATTAGCTCATTAGTAACATGTTACACACCGCCATGCCAAATGTTTCCAGCTACATTAATCGCTGTCGTCCTCATATACAGTACATAACTTTCTTTTTTCAAGGTTGGCCTTACCGACACTTCTCCTTCCTCTGGGCAGAGAGAGCAGGAGGAATACCGTGGTCAGAGTCTACACAGGCGCAAACGACACACCTATACATCAAGTGAACAGCTGCGGTCAGGAGGTTGTCCACTACACAATAGCTTTCATTCTCAGCATGATCAGCAAGTGGACCACTGGAGGCTTGGTGCGCGTGGGGGGTTAGGAGGTGGAGGTTTTCAAGGTGTCGTGGTTGGGTGGGGCGGGGGGTTGGGGGAGGAGGGGGTTGACGGAAACAAGCAACTGGGACAGTGGGAGTCCTGGTAGCGGCTTCTGTGTCTACGAGTTTCTTTACGCCGCATGCATATCTCCACGCGCCTCCGGTGAGCTATACGGCACCCCTGGGTTTCATGGAAGTTTTTGCAGACCGTTTGTGCGTGTGTGTGTGTGTGTGTCTGTGCGTGCGCGTGTGCGCGTGTGCGCGTGTGCAAGCACTGTACGTAATGGCCATCTGCCTATTACGAGTGTGAGCACTGAGACAGGACCAGCAGGCCAGGCCACAGGAGGAACCAGGGGAGGGGATATTTCGTTTACACAGCAGACAGGCTACAGTTGACTGAGAGGTGTCAATCCAGAGCGGAGGGGGGGGGGGGGGTTACTCTCTGTGAACATTAAAATGTCAGCGGATAGGCGGCGCAAGTTCACGTGAAAGGTTGTCGGGAAGGGAGCGCGATAATGTACGCCTACGGATCACATTGGAAAGCTTCTGCAAATGTTAGCGCGGAGGTTATAGTCTTCAGCCATATTGAGGAAACGCTTTTGAAATAATAACGAACATTATGTTGAAGTTAATAATAATGGTCGGCCAATATGTGCTTTATAATTGGTACAGAAATACTGGCCCCCAAGAAAGCTCTCGACCCCCTACAACGACCAACCTAACATCTCTGCACCTGCTGATCTCTTTGTAAGGTTTTACAATTATAAAGAACCTGTACTGGCTTTTAGGAAGCCATGCATATAGAGTCATGCTATCCTGAATGCATCAGGGCAGTCTCCTGCATTCGTGTTTCCTCAACTCAAAAAATCCTCCCAACTACCATTTTTTTCAAATGTACATAGCTTTATGAATTGTTGTAACAATATATAAAATACCTTGACAGTTGCTCCTTCTGAGGCACCCTGCGGAAAAACAAACAACAAAACCCATGTTATATCACACAATGAAATCACACAGTGAAAGCCTGTTTCTTAATTACATTAGAGGCAATTTGAAAGACAATTGTGGTTGCACACAGTACAGCATCAGACATTTTTTTCATTAACCTTTAACCCTACAGCTAAGTCATTGTTATTATTTATAGCAATGGCTATGGTGTGGCTGGCAGGAAAGGTTGCGTATATGCACGCAGGCACTGTATAGACACCTGGGAGCTACAACTGTGGCCCTCTTGCGCTCCTACAGTCCTTGTCATTAACCTTTATGCTAGCGCAGTAGCTCTGTAGCGCAAAGCTGTTACGCTCTCACAAAGCCTATTGATTAGCACTGAGTGCATGTTTGTAGTCATCACAGGCTTTCGCTTGACGGCGCAACGCTCATTTGACCTTGAGGAACGACGGCTACGACCTTGACCGTAAACACTGTCCCGGCTGTAGGAGGAGGAAGTGATGCCCCTAGTGTGCGTTTTGAATAGGCGATTTAGCCCTTGAGGTCTAACTCAGCAAAATAGATGAGTCACAAATGCCAATTCGGCGGAGCGAGAGGCAGCGCTGGCACATGCTATAGGTATTATCGTGGACACTGCCATTTAGAAATGTCACGCCTCCTCCGTCCCTCATTCTTTTCTCCTGTGACTTTGTGTCCTTACAACTTTATGAGTTATTAAGGCGGCAGAGGATACGTTGAGTCGTGTGGGAGAGCTTTAACAGGCAGCAGCTCAATTATGCTGCAGATAATTGAACCTATTGAGCATAACGATGATAGAGGCCGAACAAGACCTTTGCAGATTTCCAGATAAAATATAATAAGATAAACTCTTTGTCTCGATTTAAAGTTTAATCAGCGCAGCAGCGCATGAAAATAATTGCACATCAATAGCATGCCGCTCACTCATATATTGTTATAATATTGTTTCATATTGGCTACAGAAACAGTTTGTCCTGATGTCAAAGCAGTTAATAGTTATCATGTTTTCTTTTGTAATGTATATTGGTGATTGTGCTCTACACTGGGAGATTACTTTGAAACACCACACACACACACACACACCCACACACCCACACGTGCGCTCACAATTTGTTAACAATCCTCATACAAATACTCACCCTTTCATGTATGAAATCATTCTCAAGCATTGTCATAATAGACCCTTGTGGTTTTGTCCTAATTATGGTGCTTGATTATAACATAACAGAGCATTGTGTGTTAATACAGATCAATACTGTATAAGCATGGTGTTAATAGACACTGTTTGCATTGTTGCAAGATGTTTTCATATTGCAAACAAAAAAATGTTGGCATGCTTTGCACAAAATGTACTTAAGCACAATGTTAAAACAACATCTGGATAACACGAATAACAAAACAGTTGGCACACGCACAAGATGCAACTGCACAATTGCTTTGCAATTTTTGGCAACTTTGTTTTTCCACTATATTTCTGTAATTATATCAGTCACTTTATAGCACAGAGCAGTGTCCGCTAACATACATAGCCTACACTACATTACTAGACACTCAACGAGATCTCTTGAGATGTTGTTAGTTTCCGTCATAACAGGCTAAAGCTAACCTATACTGTAACGCCCCACTGGAAAGAATAATATGTTATTTTGTTGAATGAGTTTGTTTCCCTTTATTAAATATGTTTTGGTGAGTGTTAATGAGAGAGGGACTTATATAAAGACAAACGTGTTTGTAGACCTTGCTATACAGTAACACTATAGCGTACTTACTGGTAAGCCTTTGGCTCCAGGCTCCCCGGGCTTTCCTCTCCGCCCCTATGGAAGGAGAGAAAGAAGGAGGGATTCATAAGGTGAGAGTTGGGATCTATTGTTGCTTGGAATGCACTGTGCCAGCAATTAAGGCTAGACAGCAACTCTTGTCACAGTGTCTAATTTGCTTTGAATTAACAAGGAGAAAACAGCTTAATTGCTGCACCCTGTGTGGCCCAGTAGTCTTTCTTCCCCTCCTCTAGTTTATAGCCCCCTAACCAGCTGTGTGAATCCCTGGCCACATCAATCAAACACCAGCAACACAACAGTAGATATGTCAGCCCATGTGTGCGGTACAGTACGCCAAAGCCAGCCCAAAAATACCTTGTTTTTTAATCACTGTGCTTCATTCACAGCTCAAATTGTGTCACGTTATGTGTCACGAATTACACATACAAAAAAAAAACACCTTCAGAATCTAGGAGGTTTGTAAAGCTTAATGAGAGGCAATGCCGTCTGAACCAAACAAAAGTCGCTAACATTTACATAATGAGGTCCCACTGCATGATAATGCTATGCGGACTGGAGAACGACCCCCGGCAGCGAATCACTGGGTCAACATGTGCTAAGAGAGCGGCTGGCGTTAGCCAGTGTTCGTACAATAACTAAACCTAATCACAACGCAATTCCAACGCCATATATCAATTCACCGTTTGGCAATGTAATCACAAGTGAGGGATAACACGCATAGTACACCAGCTTGAAATGATAAACGCTTTTTACTGTTTTCATGCTTTTTACTGATTTAATCTCAAATCAAACTGTTACTGAGGCGAAATAATTCCATCCTGTGCGTCAGTGCATGCATCATAAAGAGGCTTCCTTCCTCTAACTCAGTATGGAGATCTTTAGAGATGACAGGATCACTCGTCAATAAAAGAGTACGGCAAAGAGACACAAAAAGCCACCCCAAGCTCCTTTCGACACCCACTCCATCTACATAGACTTAGAAGATTCAGTAGGCCTGTGTATTTTCACACACACACACACAGGCAACAAATAATAAGAGGCTGCGTTACTGACAGCATATTGCTTATAATCATCTGTGTTTGTGCGTGCACACAACTGTATGTGCGTGCTGTGCACGTCAGCGTTTGTAGTGCGCAGGTAGCAGGTATATCAAATGAGAAGCTAAGGCGCAGGAATTATTAACCCTATTAATGGCACAATGGAACCTACTGCGACTCCATGTTTATTTCCCCCCATTCTGTTCAATCAAATGCTGTTTGATGTTCCATATACAGCTTTGGTCAGCTCCTTTTGATCCTGGCTGCATTAATGGAGCACAGAGGTTGTCCTGCATTCAATTCCAACGTGAGCAAACACTTCCCCAACCCGATCACGGAGAGGGGAATGTCAGCGATGTGTGGAAATGATCCCAACCCTCACTCAAATAAGCATGCAGTATGTGATATTTGATTTCACAGGATGTACAGTAAGTCATTGTAAGTGGTGCTGACAAAATCACAGTTAGTGTCCCCAGTATTCAGGGAGTAACTATTGAGAAGCGCATTGCAAGCTAGCTCTAAACAAACCAAATACACACAAAATACAGGGTGCAGAGGCAGCTCTATGATGCATACTGGCAGAGTTCTTTTGTTCTCTCATTAATATGCCAAAAACTGAATCATTGCTACGTATGCAAAAAAAGATCACCCCAGTTCGCCCTAGCCTTATAGCCTCTGCCTTTGCCCCATCTCCTCTGAACTCAACACAACAGAAGCAGATTACACCGATAGGCAATTTTGCTAATGAATATTTCATATGCTATTATTCTAAGATGCCAATGAATTATGCACGGTTTTATTTTATTCCCTCCATTCTTTGCATTTGCCCTTAAAACTATCCCATCCCTGAACTGCATACACATTTGAATGTCTATGTGTTTGCACATTATCATTAAAATAAACAAGGATAGATCAAGAACTTTATTTCAGGCAGAGCGATATTATATTTCTCATATTGTCAATGTATCGCATATTTCTAGTCCTCAACATGAAATGAGAACTAAGAACAATAAAATAGTAATAATGTGTTTACTGCCCTTTTTAAATTATGCAGTCACCACAACATGGAATTTTAAGAAACAGTTAGAGAATGAATATACTGTATCAAGGATGGTGTTGTGGACTAATATGGCTCTTTATTTCATATTCAATCTCTCAGGAAGATTTTCAGTTCTTTTTATGTTGGGTTATGGGTTATGTATTTTTATGACAACATGTTAAATTAATGTTGAATGACAGCTCAAATGTTAACTTTGCAATGACAGGAACAATTCCTCTTTTTAGAGTTTAATGAGTTGAAATGTTTTGGATCCAAAACAAACCCACTTAGTACTACTTACGGTACTGTAATTAAGTGGGTTTTATTATCTTCAGACAATTTTCTGGTAATAAGGCAGAAACAAGGAGCTTGAATTGTCCTCCAAAGCGGTCTCTAGGCAACAAGGAAGATCCAGAAGTGAAATTTTACAACTGAACTTTCAACAACTATCACATCAAATAAAGAAATAATAATAATTTCTGTCTCATGATAGGTACACACTTAACTGAGGCCTATGTAGCACAGGTTGGCCTTATTAGCAGTGCTCTGGCTAAATGGCTACTTCCCTAAAGCACATTATCTTTGAGCCATACAGTACGTTTGAACTTAGTTATGCCCTCAAATGAACTGTGAACCTCACACAAAATATATATATTGCACTATGATTACATGGCGTAATATGGAAACCCGCAGAGTGACGGGACCACAAGACAGGCCATCGAGGGAGGTGAAAGTCTCCTTTTCAACCAAGCCAACCTTCAAATTCTAATTTCCTTCTCCACCATGCTATCTCTCAATTACCCCCCACCCCCCTTCTTTGCCATGTCTTACTCCTATTACACTCCTCTATTAATTTCCCCTCTGTCTCTCTTTTCCACCCCAACTTTCCTCCTCATCTCCCCTCCCTTCCCTTCACTCTCCCTCCTGTTCTCCCTCCCTCCACCCAGCCGCTGCCTGTTGGATCGCTCCAGCAATCTCTGTTGCTACGCAACGCTCAGTGTCCTATAAATTTGACAACATCCGAGTGCTTGATTATTATTTGAGCGCCGCAGTGTGAAGACCTCCTTCAGGTCATTGCGGTAGATTAGAGGGAAGGAGAGATAGGAGGGAGGCAAGCGAGGAAGGGAGGGAAGGCAGGGAGGGAGGGTCAGGGAAAGATGAAGGGATAGCTGGGAGGGGGAGTGGGGGTTGCGGTGTGTAGTGGTGGGGAGGGAGGAGGAATGAAAGATGAAGTGGCTGCAAGACTAAGTGAAAGATGCACCTGTAAGACCAAACACCTGTTCACCATGTTCTCCCCGTCTCCCGTCGTCGCAGGAGAACCGCTCCACATTCGCAGGTGATGGTAAAAGGTGACATAAGGGTAATGGGAGTCTGGGGGAAGACAGTTTCTCAGTGGGCTGGGAGTGTGTGCTGATCTTCCCGCTTAAAACCACCAGATTGCAGCATCCTCTGGCTCAGACTGCGGTTTGGGTGTAAAGGGACACACAGGGTCCCCGGCTGGGTTCTGTGATGAAGCCTCGCTTCTGAGAGCAAAGTCAATAACTACAGTAAAGTGCAACATTGGCAAACATTTATGATGGCTCAGTAATCCTTATCCCAAATGTCAACATGTTCACGCAGGCAATCCACGTCGGAGCAAAAGCAAAAGCTACTACGGCCGTGTGAAGTGAAACACGGTTTCTGACGACAGAGCAGATAGACCATTTCAAAACACACCATAATCCACATGACACATGCCCTGTCAAAACGGGGTCAGTGGATAAGCTGCAAGAGCCTACTGAAATGAACACACAATACTGTATTACCGACACAACACTGTGCAAACGTTGGCCTGCAAACATCTCTCCTATACACATTAGAATATATGGGCGTGATTTATTTTAACAGTAGCCTAACGTTTTGAAAATGTCAGCTTGTAACATGGATGAAAAATTGTACGATTTTATTATTAGATTATTTTCAAATACCAATGCCAATGCGCATCTTGGATTTGACCTTGAACTCTGTACTGTAGGTGGCTTCTTATAAATGACAGAATATTCAATCTGGTTTTGCTGTGACTAGAAAACACTTAGATACTTACAGTACAGCATTAAACAAGCAGACAGTCTCATATGAGAGTTATGCCCTTGACGTTTATGAGGACACTGCTTTTTACATGCACTGCTGTCAGGAAGAGACAGTTACAAATTCTATATAACCACTCATTAAATTATCTTAAGGCAGACCTCCTCAAGGTCTTCAGGATATTACAAATAAATGGCATTAAAGGCATTTCACAATTCGGCAGAAAATGTAGTGTTTGCTTTCTTATGATATTAAAGCAAAAAGGCTGCGTAAACATGCGTAAACACGGGCACAGTATGCATGCACACACATACACGCCAGTTCCTCTGAGGTAAAATGATTCGCTCGTACTACTATCAATTATCCCTCGCTTTTACTTTGTTGGACATGTCCTCAGAAGTGAGTGCTTATTGACACAAGTGAAAGCCTTCCTTTCTCAGGTATGCACTCTTTCTCTGCCTCTAACAGCACAGAAGAAGGACGAGAAAGTGACTGGTTTAAAAAGCTACGACTGCCTCACATTACCTTTCTATGTTGGCTGGTGACAGCTCCACAGGCGCATGCAAACTCTGTGCAATAGATAGAACATTTATTTTTTTCACGCCTGTCATTCGTTTCCGCCTGAGCTAACGACTCGCCCCGCCCCAGGTCACGTGTGCTCCGGCCACCTGAGCCTTTTGTCCCGCGGCGGCGCTACATTTGACTGGAAACTGGCTGACAAGAAGCAGCTGGATTTGCTCGGTAAACTCGTGTGCACCGAACAGGGAAAATGAGAATCTGGCGAAACGTCATTACGTGGATTAACAATTCAGAGAACATTGTGGAGTCGTTTAGCTGAAAGGTTTCCTGTGATGACGGAAGTCTGGGGAATGTTCCAGATCTGCGCCCAGTCTACTCTGGCAAGGAGCTTATTCAGTAGGAGGAGGGGAGAAAAATCACTGGACTTTGTCCATCTGAGGCTCCTGTGCACACTAGAGGCTGCACACATGCACGCACGCATGCACGCACACACACACAAACACGTAAGAAGGCGTTTAGCCGAGCCTGTCTAGCACAGCATGTTACAACATTTATTTATTTATTTACTTATGTATTTCTCCCTGGAACTGATGGCGTGTGCCGTCTGAGGAGAGCGGGAGCTAAAAGTGAGGCATGCTTGATCCCTTCAGCTGGTCCGTCAAACCTGGAGACATAAACTGACCTTTCTTTTAGGTGCACTCATTATATCCAGATATAGCCAATTACTCAGACTGCCAGGAAGCGCTAATTAATTCTGTAAGCAAGATTAATTCCAAAATGTCATCGTTTGCCAATGCAGATATTTCCTCATTTCCACTTCAACATCCCCTCCACAACCCGCCACCCCCAGTCCATAAACCTCAACTATCAGCGGAGCTTAAGAAAGATGGCACAACTCAAATCACGCCTGTTGATTCCCCAATCAACGAAACCCCTTAAATCTTTCACCATGTTCGCTTGAAATCCTGGTCTGTGTGTGTTGGTAGTTTTCAAGCTGCATAAATGGTCATTATACATATCAAAGAGAAGGCATAACCTAGAGTCCCTTTTCTAAAAATGTGTAAGCAGTCTCAAAATAAGGGGCAACAAAACACCATTAATCAATGCTGGTGCAGCATGGTACAGCATCTACAGTGGGGAAAATAGTGCTTATTATCTCCATAAACCTACAGTTGAAAAATACAGGACTTTGGAGGGGAAATTATTTGAATGACTTCACAGCGCGTACACCGAGACGCTTTTGTCACGACGCTCAAAGCATATTCCTCCGCAGCAACCCAGGCGCCAAGCGATATTCCGCCACTTAAACATGAGTGCCACGGACCGGCCGTGACTATGGAGCTGTTAGAGCACATGCTAGTAGACCACAATACCATCTGCCGCTGATTAAGGGACAGAATTAGAGACAGACCTCGGAGCAGACTTCTGAGTTCTGACTTCCCCCGATGGGTGTCATCTTAGGACGCGGGAGCAAGCACAGAAAATGCCTGGGCACTGGAGCTCGCAGAGATCCCTTGCACTTGGTAAAGCCTCAATAAAATAGGATTTGTTCCAGTTGTTTACTGAGGGTTAAGAGGAGCGGCCGGGGCAGAAAGAGAACGGCAAAGCCGACAGCTGCCTGGCGGGGGCTCAAATGCAGCTTAGCATTTTCACCATTCTGACTGGCACACAATGCGCTCTTTAACTTCTTGCCATCTAAATACGCAGGGACGTATAAAGAGATGGCTGACACTGTAGCTGATTTAAGACACAGCTCATCTGGCCAAGGCTGCACCTATAGTCTGTTGGCTAAAGCTGCTCTCCCTCACAGAAACTGTGGCAGAATAAATACCCAAATGTGCCACTAGATGGCAAACTTCCTTCATCAAAAACCTAGAGTGGTGGCAGGGGGGAAGCAGAGATATAATGAGAATGCTGCATGCTCTCTCTCAGAACAGATAAATGTGCTCAATGCATGAATGTATGATGTGTTGGGTAACACCCTTAATTAGGCAGTTTGGCAATTAGGTACTGAGTACCCTATAGGAGATGTTTCTTTAGTTGAGAGCTCACAAAACTGGCAGAAGCAAAATACTAGAAAGTGAGTGTGTGAAAATATTGCTCTGCATCACACCTCTTGAAGTGAAGCAGCATGCAATGCAATACAGGTGGGATAGCAAGGTTAACCAGTCATAGAACAGGACCCTATCGTTGAGTAAAACAGCACTTACCGCTATGCAGCTATTTCTGCCAAGCGAATGCAAAGTTGCGTGTCGGGATGGGGACAGCTCGCTTCTATAGTCACGTCTCGACCAGACCTTGTGTGATTGTTTTTAAGAGCTCATTGACTTTAACTACTCTTAAGGAGAAGAGATAGGGCATACGACATTATTTGAATTTGCATTTTTATGTATTATGCATTGAGGATAATAAATCTGTATTACAGCTCGGAGCTCAACTCCTGCGGACCAGACGAATGGGTGCGCGGGCGCTTCCAACTGAGTTTGGGGTGTTTATTGCTCTGGCTCCTCACTGGGTTTAACCTTTCCTCTACGGTCTCATCTCCTAATGGATGCTGTTATTAGTCTGGGCCTAACGCAGGCATTTGCCGCTATCGCTCATTCCAACACAGGCTGCTCTCAATCTTGTGTTTACACATCCTGAGTGTTTCATTAAGACACGATCCAACAAAGTGAATGGGAAACGGATGGAAAATAGACTCTGAACACCCGCCCACCCCGCCATCCCCCCTGTACCTCCCGGTTCATTTTACAGACCAAATATTTGGTCGGTCGGGGGGAGAGCAAAGAACACAATGCGGCGCACTTGTAGCCTCTGGGTGAGCCTTATGCTGCAGATGATACTCTGCGCGCATAACCGATCACCTCACTGGGATCCGTGTGACACAAGGCTGCTGCTCTCTGCTACGCCGTTCAAAGAGGACCCAGATGGATGGTGACCGGGTCTATCTGTTTATAGTACCATGCGAGAACACCTCTGTGTTGAGCCTGCAGTGAGCCTGCTGGCTCCATTCACGGAGCCAATGCGTTGTCTTACACCCTGTCCTAACACTAATGCCACGCATATGGACCTGTTCCTATATACTGTGCTCGCTTATACCTTTTCCTATACACACTTCCGTATATTTTACATTCACATGGCCACAGTCGTTCCCACATTCCCTGCTTCGATCGGGCCCTCTCCTAGCCAAAGTCACAGGCCATGTCCTCCTTATAAGGGACGGGGCTGAACCAGAGTTGGCCGACCCTACCTGACATATGGCATTCTATTAGTGTTGCCGTGACCGGCTGGGCAACCATTCCCTGTCTGGCCAACCTGCAGAGCTATTAGATGTGGGGCCCCAGGGATACCGGAGTCTTGATGAATTTTGACACCGGAGCCGCGGAGGCCACATGCTTGTAGCGTTCCTCCTGTGCAAAAAAAAAAACGCAGGAAAAAACGGTAAGAGGAAAGCTTTCCGCACCCTCGTGTACACGAGCGGACTCCGGGCGAGCACGTGTACTTGTGTACACACTCACGCACTCCCTGCGATCACGTGTAAACAAGCAGACGCGCGTGTACACCGGCCTGTGTACTGAAGCGAGATCGGAAAGCTCAGACCTCTCAAGGTCTTGGCCCCTGCGCGCGTCCCTGTAATTAATTGGCCGATTAATGTGTGTTTATTCTGGACACCCATGGACGTAGATGCGCCGGGGCTCTCAGGAAGACTGGGGAAGACGGACAGATAAATCATCGCTCTCTGTGCATCTGTCTTTGCACGTGCCAAAAAAGCCCCTCCTCCCCAAACCCTCCCCCCTCCCACCTGATTCCCCACATCTCTCCACGCCGGGCTCAAACGCAAACGCCTTTCCGCAGCCAATCGGGTCAGATCTCTGCTTCATCCTTCCTCCGCGTGACATTGACAAGATTAATTGCCTCGTGCTGGGCAGGCGTATTACTTCCCAGTGTAATACAGGTGTCAAAAAGTCTCTGCTGGCCTCCCATCCCTGAATATAAGCAGAGACGTTGGAGTAGCCCGAGACATGTTGTTACACAAAGGGTTAATGAATCCCCCCCCCCCCAATCCAATCCCACAGAGACACACACACACACACACACACACCTCTTCCTGCTTGTAAAATGGCACAGGGCGTAAAGCTTGCTGTTAAATCTCAGCTTTGAGCCCCGCTGACCTGTAAATACTTATCCGGGTGTTACCCCGCCATTGAGATCCACACGGCCACAGAAATACGTATCTACATACTGTACTGTGTGTGCATCACGCTGCTGTATTTAAATGGCGCTTTTAAAAGTCATACAGCTTCATCAGTGTGATTACAGATGGCTGGGCAAGAAATGTACCCTTACTGTTTTATAGGTGTTCTGTATGAGCAATAGGATTTGTTAGCTAAGTGGCGTGCCATACAGTACAATATAGAGAATATAACAGAGAACTATGATATAGTGTAGTGTTTACCAAGAGGAAATTAATCAGTTGTTGGTAAAAAAATAAGTCACGCAATTATCTAATTAGTGTTTTAATTTGCTCAGTGATTGATTTGTGAGGAAATCAGACCGGCAAATAATCCACTAAAACAATCGTGGATGCACAAATACTGCTAAATGGCACTCAGCTCCACTGACGCATGTAACCAGATCGAGGAATAGACAGTATGTACAAAATGTCTCTTTAACCAAATGAATCTAATGCACTATATATTTCCTGTCAAACATATTGTAGTGTATATGTAATATTATCAAGAGCAGGTCCGTTGCATCACAGTGCTAATCAATAGATATAATGCTATGTGTAATTCTATACATGTACTGCATCCCCTCTCCAACTCAGCTGCGGCCTCCCATGGAGAACGTCTGACGGCAAGGCTGGTTTTCTCACTAGGGACTCGTTATTTAATAATTCCACCCAGCAGGTGCTCCTGTAGAGGTCAGCCTCTAACAGTCGCATCTCTCTTCACGTCTGCCTCCACCTAAGGAGCAGAGAAACTAGCGCCAAATGGTCCAGTCCCCCACAAACAGGCCTCAACTCGCTTCTCGGTGACCGTCACTGCCTGATCCAAATGAAGCCAAGTCCATTAGGTACAATATGAATAATACATATACTGCACTGGCTTGATTATCCCCCAAACAACATTTGTTTAGTGCTGCGGAGTAAAGGCATCTACATTTTGGTAACAGCATGCCATTGGTGATCAGGGCCTGGCTGACTTTTCAAGCCAAATTGGGTTTAATGACAAATGCTATTTACTGGGCAATGAGGATGCAAACGTTTTGTTTAAAGCAAGACGTATGCGACTGTATCCAATCTGACACTAATGTGTTGACCCTGCTGCGGCTACGTGGTCTCAGCCTTCAGACGCTATTGGCTGGATACTGTTGCACTGGTCCCCCACCAGCCTGTTGACACTGTGCTGCACGTAGCACACGCACACACGCACACACGTGCACACAAACACACGCACGTGCACACACACACACACACATGACCATGCACACACACACACAAACAGTTTGCGCTGAGAGGAAAATTAACTGCAATTTGTCAGAAAAGAGAGGTCTATCATCATCCTTACGCACTTATCCTCTGGGCTGGATTGATCAAGGATCACCGTAAGGCTTTGCGATCGATCAGGCTACACTGTCTGTTAACAGCAGAGAGTTGAAGTGGAGTAGAATACTGTGCTGTGCTGCTGGTCAGGGGTCTCCAAGCAGCTGCGGTGTAGGGTGTAGGAGTAGGTGGGGAAATGGGGGGGTATGTAAACACCGCTATCACCTCCCATTGGCAGCAATTACCACTCTCTTCTTTGGTAATGTGGACAGGGCCTTGATGCCAAACTGCAGGCAAGAGGGGGGGCGGGGGGTTAGGGACAAAGTCTCGCGTGCTTCTGCATGCCCGTCGTACTGCCGGGCAGCTGCTGCGGACATTAGCGCCATTGTTTCACGTGCGCCAACAGGACCCAAAAAAAGCTGCAGCGGCATTGAGTGTAGTATCTTTTCCTCGCTGATGACAGTGTGCGTGAAGTGCTGATGGCTGACAGACGTGTTGTCACAACAGCTGGGGTTCACATACAGCACAGGGCCGTATCCTCTCCCAAACACACACCTTCTCCACCAAACTGCTTGGGGAGGAATCATTACAGGGAGAAAATGACTTGCAATGCAATGGCTGGACATCAGGGCTGTACACAGGCCTCTCTCTCTGGTTGCAGCCTCACTTCATGCCTTAAGTATCGCATGTCTTGGTGCGCTTGTGGCCCATGGCAACACATGATAAAGTGAGCGATTAGCATGAAGCTCATTGCGCATGCTTAACATACAGTATAACGTGTTATTTTAATACTGAAATGTGCTGTAAATGATGTCATAATATCTGTGTTGAATGTCGGCTGAAATTACTATAGTAGGAAATACTATAATATCATTGAGTGACCGACAGTTTAGTTGGGCAGGATATAATTAGTGTCCTATGCTATATCTATACTGTAATTACCTTCCTGGTGGGACTAATGAAGAAAACACAAAGAATGAATATTGGAACAATGACTTTTCACCTTTGTAATTCAACAGAGGTCGTGTTGTTGCTCAGACTTTCATGTGCCACTGAGTAATGTTTTATCAATAGTCGTCAATAGTGTATGGACCAAAAGTATTGATGCGGGTAATGTGGTTATTGAATGACAATAGCATTATTCTCATCGTAAGTCTCTGTTTCTCTATTAGCTCCCACTACAAACCTTATTGATGGAGTTTTGTGTTGCCTTTGTCCTTTGTCATGTACCTGACATATAAGGCAAGGCATCTCCTGTAGCAGTGTCAGGTATTTGTTGGAAACATGAGCCATGTTGGCAGACACCTGCCAGCGCTAGTGGAAACAACCAGGTAGATAGTCCGTCTGGCAAGGCAAGGTAGCATGTCCCCTCTCACGATTTTAGGCTAAGGCCTTACCAAAGAACTTAATGAGAATAAATAAAGTATTAAGGTGTGCCACAACTCAACTCTAATAAAGTCCAGTTCCCCAACAGTTATCCACTGGAGCAATGTGTTTACTCTTTGGGCCGATGTAAAAGTAATTAGTATTTGGATCTACACTGCATTATTCATTTATGGAGAAGAGAACACATCCATTCTAGAAAGGTGGGTTGTACTGCATCCACAGCCAGCTATAGAGTTTCACCAGCCAGCCGTGTACCAGTGTAGCTAGGTTTCAGAAGAGCATATGTTACGCAGTGCATATTGACGGACATACACTAGCATGTTGCCTGCTAGCTGCAGACAAATATTCCATGCAACGGAAGAAAAGCTGTGACTTCATTATAGTGCATATCAAATGCTCAACGTGAAAATGATTTAAAAGCAGCGAGACGCTAATGAAAGGGTCGTACAGTATTTAATTAGGACGAACACACGCCTGTGTGGCGTGTGTTCAGGCAAATCCAGGGAATAAACCCACATGTTAATGCAACCTCAAATGTAGCATATTATTCAGTACAAGTACATTTACATGGCTTAAAAGGCTTACTCCGGTGTTGGCACGGATTAAAAGACACAGACCCACCTTGTAATGTGGCATTTATTTCTGTGATTATTTATTAATCTAAGGCAACCTACTGACTTGCCTAGGGGTCAACCCATGTCTGAGTGAAGCCCACACACAACCCTACGCCAGCAATCCAAGCAATGCACGGAAGGCTTGGCACAACATGAATAAACAAAGCTTGCCGTGGTGTTCCTGTGTCTTTTGGCTTTAAGCGAGCAGCATGCATCTACCAAGCGTGGGCAAAGCCTCCACTCAACAAACAGCACAACATGCTCAAAGCACTGTATGGCTTACCATGCATATTATAACCTATAAGACATTTACTTTTTGCTATACTGTACTTGTACACAGTTATTTGTGTGTATTAGGACAAATAATAGCAACACAGAGCTGAGCACACCATTACAGGCCATACATGCTATTTCACTGCAGGCTGTTGGTGAGGGGGAAATATTCTGATCTCGTGTAGTGCGGCCACTACTGGACCTCCTCTTTCCGAGCCATTCTGTGTCAATGTCATCCATAACGGATGGAAGCAAGTCATTTATATTACTATTAATGGGGAATGTGTCTGTAATGCGGGGTGGGGTGGGGGGGATTTAAACACTCCCCGTGTTTCCCAGACACAGCAGGACGAGCTCATGCTTCCTCTCTGACCAACGAGCAGTCGTACATCAAGGTAATAAGATAAAAATCAAGATTCTACTGCCGGCAGACACGAGGTCACATGAAGGAGGGAAGGAGGGAAGGGTAAGGTGACTGCACTCCATATGATCTCATGCATACGTTGCATTAAGCTTCACAGAAACAGTCTATCTGGGCTCTCGATATTCCTCTTCCACCATTACAACGCCCTCCATTTTTCCTTGGAAGTAAATTCAAATGGCTTTGGATTGACCGAATCTCCCTCGACAATAAATTGAGGCAGACAGTCTGTGAGACAGGTTCTTTCTGAACGCTGAGGCCTCGTGAGAGGGTTCCACTCGTGGCGAGCCCGGTGAATGCAAGTCTGCCTGTGTACTGTTTGTCAAGCGGTTGTGTATCATGTTATAGTCACAGACAAGAGTTGCTAATTGGGTGAGAGCCTCTTGCTGTATCAGCTGGCCACCATAAGCCGCCTGATAATGATACATGTTCACTTGTCCTGAAATAGACTCTGCAGAAACACGGGCTGGCCAACAACGTACAGGGCTAACCACCAGAGCTTAGACTAAGCAGAAATCTTAGCACATTAACTGTCACCAAGAAGTCACAGTCATCAAATGGGATATTATTAGAGTCTATGAGTGTCTAACAAAACAACAGCAGCGATATGTTCTAGGCAGACATAAAAAATAAAAAAACAACAACCTCCTACACATTCAGGGGGTTGTTTTATAAATTTAATACTCTTATTACAATTTGTGGAAGTAGCTGGTGTATTACTGCGTGAACCGACATTCGGTGAGGAACATTTTCTGTGAAAACATGAAAGTAGCAGAAACACTTTGAGCACTGAGTTACCCCCGGACCAATTAAAAAGGGCTGGTGGAGGAAAGATGAGTCATATAACCGTATTCCCACAGGAAAGTGCACACTATAATTGTGGCCTTTGACACAGGGTTGTTAAGTTGTTCACTTTTTAAGTCAGGTATAATGCAGCACCTAACTAACAGCATGGAAATAGTTGGAAGGAAAACAACAGTGTCAAAAGTCTGTCCACTTCACAGAAGCTTTGACAGTGCTATTTCTGACCATGAGTACTGCTTGTAATGAGACTTCGCTCGGTTACCTCCCGCGCCGCGAGTAAAATGATCCGTCAAGGGATAACTGAGGATAGGTTATACATTCTTAATGCTATAGGAACTTGTTTGGCGTTTAAATATATTCACACGCAGAAGGGTGCAATGATTGAAAATGTTCTGTCCAGATGTCTTGAGTATTGTGCGTCATCCTTACTATTTTTCCAAACGGCAAGAAACATTTCCGTGACCTACTTGTGGGAACTCTTTTTTTTCTGTGTCTGGCAAAATATTCCATCAAGTTTTACACAAGCGCTTCTGAGGAAAAGCAGGTATATCCAAGCATTTGAAGAACTCTTTTGATCACTCTGACAGAGACACAGTCCTGAATAGAGGTCTCCTATGTAATCTATCGTGATCCACCAGCAAATAAAAATACTCTCTTCACCTGTCCTTGAAGAATGATTTTCAACTGTGATGACAAACAACATATTCTCTGTATAGCCATGACATACAGTCAGTTCAATCTAGCATTAAAAACACTTTTCAAAATTAAAAGTCCCCAGCCCTCAGCAATAAAATTAAGAGCGTGTGAGCTATTAAGATATTACAACTCCTCATATCTGTTTTAAAAGGTTGTGTGTGTATGTTTTTTTTTAATGATCTACCCTAGGCTCATCTTAATGACTATTTTCAATTAAAGCCCTGTTGCCGGAAACCCTGACTGAAATCCAATGTTTCTCTCAGCGTTCTAAAAATCTTAATGGGGCTTTAAATGGGGGTCAAGTCATGGGCATTGTCCTACACTGCTATCTGCAGATAGCCTTTCAGGAAACAAGATACTGTGTGCTGTAGTCGCCCATGAAGCCCCCCCCCCGTCAGGGAAGCCATTCATTAATTGTCATACAAGAACGAGCTGTTGCCCCCGCTCACAGGCCATGTAACACATTTTCCCACATATTGTCCATAACCCCTTCCCAACCAACAACACAACAACCCACCTGCAGCTGCTGTTTAACTAACCTGCCACCCCAAACACAGACACACACACACACACACGCACGCATGCAGTTTACAAAGCCTGGACCAGACCACCAGGCCAGCTGATTACTGGCGTTTACTCACCCTTTTTCCCTCTTTGCCCGGTTCCCCTGGCACGCCAGCTGATCCCTACGGGGCGAGGAGAAGCATGGTGGTGAATGAGGGTCGTAGACTCATTGACTGTTAGCAATGCAGGAACACTTTACTACTCGCTGTTTGTAAAAACTAATGCAGACAGATGTTGGCGCCACATGTTCTCAGCAGACCATCGGATTACTGGTGGGCTTGTTTGCAGAGGCGCACAGGGATGCAGCTAAATGTACTTCAGCGTTGTGTGCCTTAGCTTGTTAAGTCTTGTTTATTAGCCATTGGTGAGTTAGCAAGATGTTGTACAGGAGGTTATTATACACCAATGCCTTAACACTGCACTTCTTAGTAAGCGTTGTGGTTTAATTTGGACATGATATGAACTTTTAAATGCAATGTCAGTTACTGTATTACCTTCTCTCCTTTTTCTCCAGGTGAGCCCTAGTGGGAGGAAATACATTTGGAACCATTTGAAATAAACACGGGATCATGGATAACACAGTATATCACCTTTATTTTCTTATTCATTAAATCTTCAGTAAGTACATTGGTGAAGACATACCTGGTCACCTTTGAGGCACGCCTCGATCTGAAAACAACCCAAAAATAGTTTCATTTTCAGTCATCATGGAAACAAGAGACAGTAATGCACCAAGAGTGTACCAGACTGTGATTTACTATAGGTGACAAACTGGTATCACAAATGGTCATGAGACAGTAAACCTTGGCCCTGGTGACCCAGGGAGAAGTTAGGGCAAGATTGTTAGATCCCCCGATGGCCTGTTGTCCATTGTCAGTTAAAGGCAGACACAGTCATCTGTCCACATGGCCGTAGACCACATCTCATGTTTCAGATACAAGACAAATAATTGGTGTCCTTTTCTATTGGCAGCCAAGTGTCAAACACTGTTGCCTTTTCTTGGAAACAGCTGCAGAAATAGGCATTCACAACATTAGTGCCTAACATGAAAGTCAAAGCGCCATATGCAAAGTAAAAAAAATTAAAAAAATTAAAATAATCTAATATTTTACGAGAAGGCTGTCAGCTTTAAGATATTTATGGAATGTTGATAAAAAAAGCCTCTGACAGCACCCTGTGGCACCCTAAAACACTCCTTAATCTCTCAGTGGTGTTTCAATTCTTTCAGTAGTACATTGTTCGCAGTGCTCCATACTGGGCGACTTGACCTTGGCTTATATGCAATGCAATAACACTCGCAGTAAATCCTCACTGGCGCAACAATCACCTTCCAACATTCACCGCTCGCCATCACTGCAATTCATTCTGACATGATGGGAGAGGTTTCAGTAAACCAATAGTCATGTTCACTCCTAGGGGAGAGATGTTTGGCATTTCTGGTTGTCCTTATAAAAGTAAAATTAGCATGACTGAATAGCCAATGGATGGTGGCGGCCTTCCGTGGGTGTTGTTAAATATTTTGGTGACATAAAAGGGGCAGGCCAGAAATGGTAGGATACCATCTTTTTATCCCTCCACCGCTGATGGAAACTGGCAAGCGAATCCCCCCGTGATGTGAGGAAAATTAGCTAGCCGCGCCCGCAGTATACTTTAAATATCCACCTCTCATCAACTTCCCTGTTATAACGCAGTGTGTGTGTGAGTGTAAATGTTCAGTCCGCACGTGTATACGATTGTATCATGTAATCTTTTCATGCTGGCGTAACCTCTCTCTCTCTAATTAAAGAGACGTGTGTGTAATACCTCTCCGGGTACCATCACCTTATCGTGGTGGAGAGGTTTGTGTGTCCCTATGATCCTGAGAGCTGTGTTGTCTGGAGCCTTGAGCTC
>JAODTR010000007.1:3456638-3489912 GCA_025399935.1 Amblyopsis rosae | reverse complement strand
GCTTGTTCCTCTTTGTACTCAAAGAGCATATGAAAGTTCGATCTGTGAAAGATTAATTTTCCTCTTGAGTTGTAGTTATAATTCTTTTTACATTTTTGAAATGCTGCATGACATGACACAACATGGAAAAAATAAAATATAAAATAATAATCCATATCGTATTGAGCACAAATTAAAATGTTTTTATTTTTAAATAGTGCGTGCCTCATTAACTTTTACTTTGATTTGCAGATATGCTGCAATGCTTTTGTAAATAGGAATGAGCAACGTACTGTTGGAAATAAATGCGATTTTTGATAATTGCTTTAATTGTGTTACATGATTTTATCATGATTATTTTTGTGTTGTATATAAAAATATAGATGGTAATCACCATGGTTGTTTCGTGAAGTGTATGCTTTTTCTCATTATGGAAGTCTTCTGACCAAATTAAGTTTTTAGGAAAGAATGGAAGTGAATTTTTGATGATTACAGCCACCTACAGCGAATAACGGGTGACCGGTGGTGAACTTAAGCTTTAAGGTTTAACAAAAGTTGAATTATAAAAAATTTGACAGGGAACCGCTTGCTAAAATAACATAATCAAAGTTGGTTAAGAATTTGCTATAATCTCTTTATACTGTATGTTATGTGTTTTGCCATGTTATTTTTGGCTATGTTAAAACAATCTTAACTCATATGGTAGTGTGTGAAACTTATACTGATAAGAACATAATTGATAACCACCATAGGCCCTTCCACTAGCTTGTTAAGTGAGAGTATGTCATATTTGACGCTACAACTGGCAATCCTTATTTGATTGTTTCTTCAAAATGTCTGTATTTGAGTGACTAACTGCATGAAAGTAATTATTTAGAAGGCTTTGCTTCATTGTGAAACCTGGTGGTGTCATTCCCAAGGGTAAGACCAGACAAGAAATTACCAGTAGGCTATCATATCTTGCTCCAAGGGATGACTAAAATATGTTCAGCATTTTAAGATACTGCACTTTAAGCCTCATAATAGCTTTTCTTCATTTAATTAATCTGTTTACCACTAAAGCAGTAAGTTGATATATCTATAAGGTGGTTAATACATTACTTGATTAAGGAAATTGTTTATTTCTTATTTCTCCAGGTATGCTAATATATGTTTAAATATTTTATGTTTGGAAAGTTTTATAATGCATGCCCATTATCCAAGATAGTTAAGTTTTTCTCCTGTAACATTTTTTACCAAGATGGGACTTTTAATTTTGTCTCAGGTCTTTTAACTTTTCTACTATTTGATATTTGCTATATACTCAGCCTCCTCCAGGGATGGGAAGTGCTAGAAGGAAGAGCGGATGAATCAATGTGCTTGCATCAGTCCAGTGTTTGCGGGCCCTAAGCAAGTTAACCTCTCTGCCCTGGAGGGCCTGTGGGAACTGCCACAGTCCTTCCCAAATGAAGACCGCTTGGCCTTGTCCGACAGGCCAAGGACTTTTCCACATGCTCCAACTCTATCCCAAACAGCTAAATAATGCAGCTGTCTACTGCCTACACACAGATAAATATGCAGTATTCAGTTTGTGGAAGGTGAGTGGGAAATTTATGGTAAATTCTGCTTAAAGAGGCACTCTGAGCTTCTCACCCACAAATCTACATATACCCTAGTATATTCTTACCACTATTACCATTATGGCCACTGTGGCCCAGTGGGTAGTAGCACTGTGGCCTCACGGCAAGGGTTCGAACCCCGGTCGTCCCGACCTTTCTGTATGGAGTTTGCATGTTCTCCCAGGTGCTCATGTTTCCCCCACTATCAAAAAAACCCAAAACAGTTTAGGTTAATTCTCTCCAGTCAGTGCCATGTGACCAGTGACACTGGCCTCTACCTGGAGTTGGTCCCCGGGTGCTGCATAGCAACTGTCCTCTGCTCCCTTGATGGATGGGTTAAATGCAGAGAATTTATGTTGCTACCTGAAACAAACGTGTTCACAAAAAGAGCAACACTGAGTGGTTTTCAATATTGAGGCTATTGAAAACTATTAATGCCCATTTCTCTGCACCTTCTCAACAGTGTACCAATAAATATTAATTTCTCCTTGGCTGTTCCTTGCTAATAATATGGCAAGGTTTGTGGAAAGACAGCAAACTTTACATTTTGGTTAAAATAATTTAATTAAAACGCCAGCCTTAAATATGGCAGCGGGACTGTGACTGTTTCCAGGCCAAAAGGGCCAGGAAAGCTATATGGAAAAGTAAAATGTCCATCATCTTCCAAGGATGCCAATCACCCCATACACAGACATGCATATTAAACTGGAGAACATTTACAGTATATCACAATTCACACAAAGACCTTGAATATTAAATATTCATGATATTATTAGTTAAGCACACATGGTGTCCCCAGAAGGTAGACTGATTATTTATTTATGTGTTATTTAGTATTTATGATAGGTGACATGATAAGCTATATTGCAGTATATAAAAAAAAACAAATGTGAATAGGCCCTAATGTATCTGCACTATAATGTTGCATGTGTATTGTATAGCGTAACATGTTGCTATTAGATTAAAGTTGACTGTTTCTACAAATATAACATGTAAAATCCTGCTGAGAATGAAATGCTGCTGATCTCAGGTTGGACACCAGCTCTGTGGTGTTTGTTGCCCTTAGGTACGGAGAGTAGAACAGAGCACTCTGGAAAAGGAAAAAAACGCTTCACATTGTGACAAATAAATGTGTGTCAACAGCAACTGGTATTAAACTAGGCCACTGAATGGCCATAAAATAAACACGTGCATTAAATAGCACATTTTATCTCTGGCACCCAGAGAGCTTTATGGTGACCCTGTTTATTTTAGGCATGGCTTGCTGGTGCACGGGATGAAAAAGGGAACAATCTGTACTTGAACCATAATCTATTTTCTTTCAGGTTAAACAAACCACTCCACTGCTCTAACAGATAGCATGAAGAGTTATATATTATTTTTTCCAAAATAACACACTTTTGTGGTTCATATGCCACACTGGATGGTTATAGGCTGCAAAATCATGTAGAAATATTCAAATGTGCAGGCCTTCAAATGAAGGCATGTTATACAGTAGGCTGATGCTACACAGCTATTTCTTTACACTCAGTTATGTTGAGATTTGAATTAACTAGCTGCTAAGTGTTACAACACAATACATATCAAGAGCGTTGACTTGTGCTTTTCATTCCCTGTATTCTCCCTCTCCCTCCCACCACCACCCTATTTACTTCCTCTTATCATCCTCCCACTTGACGGGCGCTTGCTCAGCAGTGCACATCCAGCAGACGGCTCCTTTCTCTCCCGCTCCTTCCTGCAGGAGGATACACTCGGATGCTCCCTGTAGCCGACACGTTGTAGACCACCAGAGAGAGCGGACCACATTTCCAATAAGCCCCTCACAAGAAGCCCTATCACAACCACATCCCCAGCCCCTGCTGCCCCCACGTTTAGCCGGAAAAACTCCTGACTGGTCTTATCCGGTTAACCTTGCGAAGGCCACTGAGGTACCTTAACCTATGTGTGTGCGAAACGGAGCCGGCAAATCAGATACAGGTGTGGATTTGCGGTGTGAGTGGAGCAGCTTACTAGACTACTGTATAGCTGCAGACAGTCTCAGGTGCAGCTTAAATGATAGAGGAGATGGCATTTCAACAGTTATTTTAAGTTGGAAACTGTCCCAACTGCTCACTCTGTATTTGGTCTTGGGCCACTAGAGGCAGAAGTTCAATGCAGGTGTGTTAAATTGTGTTTCTTAAATAGCATCTTACCATGGTGTTACAAATACTCCTGAGATTTGTTCCTCTATTGGAGGCAAAACACCAATTATTTTCATCAAGTATGCATTTATACAGTACAGAAATACCCTGCCCGAAATGGCTTTAAAATGTGTATGAAATCCCGATCAAGATTCTACACAATATGCTTTTAACACATCCATTGTGGACGGTGCGGCATACTGGTAATCCTGTTCAAATTCAGTTTCTCCAAAGAACAATTAGTCAACCAACAAGTCACATAAATTTGACACAACCTCTGAAGCAGTACGAACATATTTCCTCTTTTATTTACATTCCTTTTCAAATGTTAACATTTTCCTCTATAACTTTTGATCAGGTTGGCATTTTTTCTCATTAAAATAAATTGGCACAAGTAAAACATATGTAGACAAAAGTTTATTTACACCATACAACATTTTGTTTTTAAATATTTTGTACAGAGCTGCAGATGAGAGAGCTTGCTGGGATCCTTCAAGCAGATTCTGCAGTATTAAAGTTGTGAAATATATTATTTATATAAAAGTGAGTATTATCTTTATTGCATTTAAAGCAATGAAGAATGTAGCTTGACAAACATTCATTTTAATATGACAGAAAAAATCCTCTTTGCCTCCCATGTTTTATATTATAAAGTAAAAAGTGTAGTAATGGCCAAACAGACTGTTATAAACTTTTTAAAAACCTGCATAAATATATACATTGTGCTTCCGGGTCTGGTTTTAGGAAATCAAACTAGACCCGATGAAGCTGGGACCACATGGCATGTCTTTTGCTTTTAGAGGTTCCATCTAGATAGATTTACCTGTTTTAAAGCCAATTCAACTGATATTTTGAAACACATGATGGTAAATATTGTACACCAGGCTGCCCCACACTAAGTACACTAGTGAGAATACAAAAAGTAACAGATGTTTTTTCCCTTTTTTAATATTTTCCCCCCATACAGTATGTCCTTATGTCATATTGGCACATATTGTCCCTGCCACACTCATATAATCCAGATATGTAGGCCAAGGCTGTTAGAAAAGTCTGTCGCTTTTTCAGTGCAAAATACATCCTTCCTCCTCCATCCCTGGTTTGCATTACACCCCCGCCCCCCCTTCCTCACCCCAATCTAGACCTCCGTCTGAAAGTCTCCCTCCTGGACATCCAAAGGTAGGTTCATACATTTCTCCCACTCGGCGGGTGTCATCTCCAGCGAGTCCTTGGTGACCGCCTCTAGTGCATTCATAGTGGTGTAGTTCTGGTACTCGCAGGCTGGGTTGTAGCTCTCCCATGGATTCTTGTTTGGCATTGCCTTGTCCTGTGAAACACATCAAGGGTGGTAAGTAGATCGGCCTCGTCTACAGGTAAACAACTACCATTGGCTATCCACAATGTGCTCTTTGTTGCTTGAAGGCACTCCAGTTGAGCTGCCCGTAATGTCCTACACCCGACTCCTAATCGATGACGGCTAATCCAAATTAATGGCGTTGCACCTTGCAAAGCTTCAGCTAAACAAAATCGCTAAAGATAAGGTATTCAGTGCGAGCTATTCTATTTTTACATTGTGCGTTCTCCTAGGCCCGGGTGCCGGTAGACTATACAGGCTCACTTATGGACTTTGGTTATTGGCCATTCATAATGGGAATGTGCTCTCATTGACAGTCACCCAGAGACATAAGCAAATAAGGGAGACCGGCTGCTCCCAGACAGGGAATATAGAATGGTTTCTAATGTCTGTAGCCAGCTCTGCTGTAGACTCCTTGCAGAAGAAGAAGAAGGATAAAAAGTTAACTAAAAATAAAAAGAGAACGAAAACGGGTGAGTGAGGATGTAGTTACAGTTTTCTATACAAAAGTCCTTGCAGTGGTAACTAAGCAACAAGCAGCAAATTACATTGTGCTGTGGGGGTGATTGAAATGTGAGTGAAAGAGGATTACATTCAGCCAAACGGCTGCTGTGCAACTGACAGTGTCTATACTGTACTGTATATGGGCGCAATGGCGCAATGGCCACCGGCCTTTATTCTGGCGTCCACAGTGTATCAGGAGACGTTCTCCTGGTTTGTGAGTGAAACCTTGACACGTCCATTGTTTACAGCTCCCTCCAGGTATAAACAGGGGGCGGCCGCGCTTGTATTTTTAGCGAGGTCAATGCAGGTTTAAGACACAAAAGGACGCCTGTATCCAATGTGGAATTTCACAAGAAAAAGAATCCCCCAACACACACCAACGTCAGTGTAGCAAACTCAAGGTGGTATTTGTATAGAGGTTGATAGATTAAATAACTTGCCATGCATTCATGAAATAATGATGGGGTTGCTGGGTCGGCAATGCTAGGTAAATGTGCATGTAAATAAAAGTGCATTCATGGCCTTGTCTTGGAATGGATGCACTCTATTGTGACTGGATTATCATGGATGGCCTCCCCTCTCTTCATAAGGATGGCCTTGTGGAGGAGAATGCTTCACCGCTTAGGGGGCCAGCCCCAATGTTCCATCACCACCCCCTCCCCCCATCACCAACCCCATCACCCGCCAGCCACTGGCAAGCCCACCGTGTATAGGAAGCTCCTCTTCCACATGAATACGTTAGTTGGGTAAACGGCTCATTTGCACAATCAACAAGCTATGTTGTGCTGCAGTGGATACCTAAAACAAGCTGTTCGGAGCAACTGGCTGGCTGACAGCTGACCCCCTGGTTTCCTGTTACTCACCGTGATGCCCATATTTGGTATGTCTCGAAATCGGTCCAGGGTTTGAAATTTCTGATTCAGTTCCTGGAACAGCTCCATGTGTCTTTTCCGGGTGTGCATGACTTTCTGCAATGGCAAGGGGTGTTTTGCTATTGAAAGCCAATATTGGAAATATCTTTGATTAAATCCTCCCCACCCCTTCAAACTCTTTGTTCTTTTTGCAGGCATGTCACGGTGGTTTACTGATAGGCCTGATTTCAGTGACTACTTTCTTTCTGGATAGAAGTGACTGCCAAAATAAAGGAAACACCTAGATACATTGTGCTCAAATAGGATAGAATGCAATAACTATCTGGATTTTGCCTCACTCTTCCCTGACAAATTCCATCACTTAGTAATGGTGGTGGAAAATGCTATTGAAGGTTATTACCCTACACCTGCCCATGCCTTCTGAGGGATAGGTAACATTAAAGCACACCCCATTGGACCAGAGCTGTCACAACACGTTATTTTTACATGTTTCCTTTACTTTGGAAGTTTGTACATTGTATACTCAAGCATAATAATGCCTGCTAAAGTCTACACCGTCCAATGGAAATGCTAAAAACGTGTTAAAGGGGATTTGGGCCGTACGTCCTTGGCTTGAAAGCTAATATTACTGAAACCAGTGGAAAAATCAGATGTGAAATGTGCAAATGACTTTTGAAAGCGTACATAGTGGAACCAACACATCCAGTGGATGAAGAAGATGAGACCAAAATGGATGACAGAGCTGCCATGCTATTTGTCAGTTGAGAGCCTTCTGTCGACCTCAACTAGACAGCATGTCAATAAATCTGGTGGAGTCAAGGCTTCAATAAGCTTAAGTGCCACAAAAAAAGTTGTACTAAATCAAATCACGAACACGGATGCAACACCATGGCTCTGCACTATGTAAAAAAAACAAAAACAAAGACAGATGCACGTACAATAAATAGTTCCTTACCTCAAAGTCCAGGTCAGAATATCGCGACTTTCTCCTCTGTTAGAAAAGAAGAAAAAATAAGAAACGTGCCGCGTTAGCTTAAATTGCACGCAACGCAATGCAACAGTCGGTGAAAACGGCCTCGCGTGACGACAGCTGAGGCGAGACGCGGCGGCGGAGGCGGCGTACCTCTAGCGAGCTCATGGATATCGTGGAGCCCGTCTCGCTTCGGGACAGCGCCCCGCTCTCCTCCATCTCTGCCAGGAAGTTCTTGACGGCGGTGCGCGGCTCGAAGGGCAGGTTCTGCACGTGCTCCGGCGCGCTGGGGTACTGCTGGTGCTCCAGGCCGCCGCTCATATGCTCCATGCCCGACGGGCCCAGGCCGAAGTCGGGGCCCATCTTGTAATGCATCAGCCTCTCGTGGGGCAGCGAGTCCATGACGATGTTCATCTTGTCTTCCTTCAGGAGGGTGGACATGTTGCCCGCCCCCATCGCTGCCGCCGAGGACCCCCGGGGCATGACGATGTAGTCCGTCTCCATCATCTGGCTCTGGGCGGGGTGCCCCTCTGCGTCCTGGTCTCCGGAGCGCATGGCGTCGTCCGTGCACAGGTAGACGGTGCGCCGCATGTCGGCGTTGCAGTCGCCGCCCCCGCCGCGGCCCTCCCCACCCAGGTCGCCCACGCCCATGGGCATGTGCAGCGCCGACGGCTGCTGGATGATCACCTTGGAGATGATGTTGCCGGGCAGCGTGGAGTAGCTGATGCCCTCCGGGGCTTTCTCGTCCTCCTCGTCGTTGAGGGATATGCGCGACAGGGTGCCTGTGATGGTAGCAGAGCGGCAGGAGCCAATGTCTTTGTGGAGAGCTAGGGGTGGGTGGGGGGAGGGGGTCAGGGAAGTTTGATCGTCATTCCAGAACAGGAATGGAATTAAGACGTACTCAGGTCCCGGTTTAAAAAAAGTGAAAATACAAATCAATTATACCAATGTAAAAAACAAAGCACAAAATCTATCGTGATAGAAAAGTCAATAAATATGTAAATATGAGTATAACGTCAGCAACGTGTGAGGCTGTGAAGAATATAGGCTGTGAAGAATATGAGCAATAAAAGGAGTGAAATTTCCATATGCACTGGGTGCTTGTTGCTCTGGAACTGTGCTGTTAATCAGAAATAGAAATAGAAGTGACGCAGAGAAAGTCGATACAACATTCAAACGGAACCAAAAAATAAAAATAAAGCCTTGCAGGCTAATATGGTTGACCTGGGGGGGTTACATTTAACATTGGTGTAATTCTAAAGATTATCCCAACAGTACAATAGACTGAATTCACATGTGGTGTGGTATTTGCCAGTGTGTAATGCTACAAATATCTGAGCAGAAAATGCAATCTGAATATGAAACATCTTCACGTGTAGCGAGCGGCCTGTACTTCACCTCTGCCTGTTTAATCTTTGCCTCCTGTTAATGTCAGCAGGGATTATCTTTGCTGTTAGCTACAGGAACAGATTACTGATTCACACGGATAAAGCGCTAACATACAATACATCCCTACCTGTGTGCAACCAAATGCCTATGGCAACACGCCAACCTAACCATTATTCATGAGTGATACGGTACTTGTCTGTCTGTCTGTCTGATGTGTGTTTTGTACTGACTCATTCACTTCAACATGAGGCGCTGTACCAGTTATGCAGCCTCTCACACCTGTTGCAAGCGGGTGGTTCACAACACTCTTTATAATGGGAACTCAGGTGGGCCGGGCAGAACCATTCAAATGGTGCTCTTCAGTGTTTCAGAAGTGGCTCCAGGCTGGCGCAGTTTGCAAATATGTCTGGCGAAAACAGCTTTGTTTTTGTCTATTCCCACATTCTTATTTGATGATACCAGTTTGTGTTGTCATGTATGTGTTGTGCATGTCTCACCCTGGGGCCCTGGAAAGTGTTTTTCTTTTCACAGCTTTTCAACAGCTTTTCCTATAGGCCTACTCTGAGCAATAATTCATGTTTTTATCAAGTATTAAATAAGCCATATTTAAATATATTAACCATGTTCTCAGACAGTAATGAACAATCAATAACTTGTAATGATTTGTCAAAATGGAGGGACCACTCAAATGCAGACAGGATGCATTGTAAGTGTTTCTTTTATAAAAGTATCAACGTGATCTTGTATAGGATCAGCATAGCTCATATATTCATATTCATCCTTAAGGCAGCCAGCCGTCACATCGACTACTATCTATTAGTAAACAGCATCAAGAGCTTTCTTTATTGGACACCATCTGTTGCTTACCTGATCGACAGGCGATATCCACGTCTTTCTCAAAGTCTGTCTGTAGGTACATGATATGAAAATAATAAAGATCAGTATTATGCTCATAAAATAAACAGTTCTTTTGAGACAGAATTCAACATCATGCAGTATGCATTTGCATTTACATGTAACGTGACTTACATGTTGTACATGTGTCAATAGTTGGACAGGTCATACACCAGCAATTGTAAGCAAACAATGTTATATTAGAATAGTTACAGCATCTTGTCATCATTTACCACGTCAAAATAGCATTGAACCATCACAACAAAGTTCCAAATGGCTTAATACATAAGAGCAAAACAAGTTTAAAAAATACTAATAAAAACTTTGGAAGTGCTGTATTGTCATTGCATTCAATTATAAAAGACTAATGTAAAAGATACACAAATTAAAGTTGCGTATTAAATTAAATGTATAAATAGAGCAAAGCATTTTAAAAACATGGAAGAAGTGTTGCTTCCAAAAATGATCTTTAATTTAGAGTAGAGAAGATAAAATGGCATTCGACATAGAAGCTTGAGTGCTAGATGCATATCTATGCATTTATCTAGGGTAAATGGCTTGATAGCCAGATTGTGATGACCCAATGATTCATGCTCTTTACCAATGCTTGACATGCATGGAAAAAGCCAATGTTCCAGTTTCTCTCAGCACCCTTCTTACAGTATATTCATTAAACATCAATGGAATGCAAGGGTAGCAATAAAGCATTGTTGGAAAGCTTTTGAGTTCACTGTTAATGGCAGAATTCAACCAAAGGGGCTGACACAATTCTATCAGTGTGGCAATGATTCCCCTCTGAGGGATATTAGAATACTAATGGAAAATCACTGAAATTGGCATTGCGCAAGATCAAGACATTTCAAAGGTCAGTCAGAGTGTGGTCTTTATCAGCCTGCAAACAACATGGAGAGTGAGCTAGACACAACAAACATAGCAGCAAGTTAAACCAAACAGAAATAGAACACTGGTCTTAGGGTCGATGAAAACTAGAGCAACACCAGTCTACCCTGCAGGTTAGCGCATCTAACAAAAACAAAAATGTTTTAAATATTACAAATGTGAATAATAAAGATGAGTTGAGATAATAAATTATTAAAAATACTCAAATCTAAAAAAATGTAAACATATTGTAAGCAACATGAAGGTCAATAGAAAATGCATGTAAATATGCAGATATTATAGTTATGCCTACCATGATCTGAGCATGTCCATTGGGGAAGGTTCCAGTTGCGTCGGCATTGATTGGATCCTGGCAGTTTCGAAGTCGACATCTAAATGCATCTTGTACCTAGAGACAAGTAGAAGCTCTTTAGTCACTAATGAAATTGTATACTCGCTAAACATTTGCATACTTTGGACAAAATGAATTAGATTCTGAACATTTGCCAAACAACAAATGATGTGCAGAGTAGAGTGCTCAAAAACACTGAAATCACACCAGATATACTGTGCCAAAGGAGCATTCATTTTCTAAATGTGTGTTAAAGTCACCTTGGAATTTGTCACTCAAATTAGGATCATTCACTTAAAATGATGGATAATACTGTAACACTAAGTGGATAATTACAGCATTCAAGCAACTAACCTTGGGTTTTAACTAAACACAGCCACTGAAAACGCAGCATATACAGTTACACTGAGGAATGTTTAAAACATGCCAACCACAGCGACTAAGTTGACGAGCTACGATATGTGCAGTAGAAGAAGAAGCGATAACAATGTGTACCTCTCTCCTAAGGATGCAGTGTACCATTACAATGACAAAGCCCTGCAGCGAGTCGAAGACAGCGAACAATATCTGAAAGAGGATGGAGCGTTTGTCTGTCATGGCCAGCACCGCAGACATCCAGGTCAACGCTAGCAGAGGTAAGACAACACAGGAGCTCCACAGGGACGCCCTAATAGAGATCAAGAGAGGGTGCAGGCAGGTAGGGGAAGGGGGGAAACATTAGTTCACCCATTATAACGCAACATAAACAATGGGAAACTATTTCACATAGGAGTATACAGTGTGTGTATACATGCTATAGCTATTATAAGACAATAGCCGAGTCATATATAACATACTGTATAGTATACAGTAGTATGAAGTATCATACACAAACATTGTATGTGTATATATATACAGTATACTGTATGTACAATATTGTACACAGTATACATCAGTATTGTATATCAGTATATCAGTTTGTAATGGGGACTTCTGGCCGAACCGATTTGTCTTCAGAACTCTACTGTACGACAAGTGTACCGAGGGTTATGGATGGATCCAGCAGCGCATTAGCATAATGCTGCACTGGTCCTAAGAGTCAGCACGGCCTAGCTACGTGGACCCCACCGAACATGCAGAGGCTCCCTGTACCATCATCTTATTGATTCAGGAGACTTTGAAAGGCACTTACATCGCATTGCTAGCTGTAGTTGCTGATAAAGCAGTTGTTGATACAACACCACATTTGGCACACTTGAGAGTTAATCCTGTATGTGGTTCGCTCATCTGTCTGTGGGACAGAGAACATGACAAACATGACAAACAGCTCGAGCACGTCTACTCTGATTTGAACATTTTCACGTTAAGTTAGACAGAGCAGGCAGAGCCAATATGTGGGTGTTTTAAGGGTTTTCATCTTGGACTGATTCTGCCAACTAAATATGACGCTACACCCCTCCCAGGAGATATGGCCTCCTTACATTTATGCTTCTAATTTCATCTGAACAGCAAGAAAAAAGGGGTCTAAATCTCTATATGGAACAACATTTCCAACAATGTGTTTATGTATACTGTGAAGTTCAAAGTGTAAGTGCATAAGAAGGAAAAATCAAAAGTACTAACAGCAGAGTGCTGTCATACCCTGCGCGATGTTTTAACTTCTTGTCCAGTATGCCATCTCTGGACACCAGCTTATTAAATACCAGGATACCAATCACCATATTGACCTATTGGTAATGGGGAAACACAGAAACATTGCCTTATTTAACTGAATCTAAAACACTCATTTAATCATACGGTCCCTGGTACATCTGCCAATTACGTACTGTAATTCTTACATCCTGATTGTGTCCCAATGTCCTTGCTAGAACACACACAACCATGCACATCACAAGCTTGCCTAATATTTATGTCAGTAAAAAAAAATATATATATATAAATATATATTTTAAATAACATTCATTTCAATGAAATGTGTATGTTTTATTTTCAATCTAGCCTGAATGAAACCCATAACATCTATTAAACTTTGTTCCTTTGGCAATAAAAATCCACTTCCCCACTTCTAATTACATTAATGGCAGTAACATACCAAGACCACTGCGGCTGCAGGTCCAACAAAGGCATACAGGAGCCCCCCTTCCAGAGACAGCCAACAGCTGCGGGGAAAAAGTCCCATAAAGACATTACCATCAGGCAACAAATTAATGGTGCACAGCAGTATATAGTTGTATTCCTCTCAACTGTCGAGGGAATAGTGCCATATGGTTTGCTTCTCCGAGTTTCACAGGGAAATAAAACGCTAAAGAGTTTTTAAAGCATTGTTTACGCATTTATTATCCCGCCAGGATACAGCTCAAAAGAAATTGGGGCTTTGAGAGCCTGTTCTCAAATTAGATTAGGTTCATGTGAGGCTGGTTTAGACTTATTCTCATCAAAATCCATTATCTTCTAAAATCCAACTAGAAGAGAAGCCTTAAATAAAAAACACATGGTGTTTTTTACTATAAGGAAAATCATGTCCATGTTTGGAACATTATTAATGGGTAGTGTCGTAAACCTACTGGATGAATATAGAAAAATAACAGTTATTTCAACAAACAACTTACTATTGGGGTGTCCCGTAGCCCTTCGCTTTTGTGAATCCCATTGACACAGCCACCACTAAGGCTGGTAATCCTTTAAAAGAGAAGAAAAATCAATAGTGATACGAGCAGGGTTGGTTGCTTGTCAAAACTGAAGGAAATTTAAGACCAGAGCTACACAGAATAAATAGGCCTCTATGCCTTTCAGTTATTAAAGGAAGTGCAGCTAGACTCACTCCATTAGAGGTTACAGTTGGTAGACTACAGCTCCCTTTGACATGGTGTTAACAACTATATGCATTTCGGTATACAATAGCACGCACACAGAATTTCAATCTACATGTTGCATTACGTGCCAACAGACTTCCCTTTGCTTGAAACTGGTAGAATTGCTCTGATTGTAGATATCCATAAATGTGAAACAAGAGAGATGGACATTTATCTTCCCCAACCATATACTATGTACAAGGATTTTTCACTCTTTGCGCCATCATTATGGATTTATGTAATAGGTTGTTGCAATGCATCCCGAGCAGACTGTGCTGAGAATATTAACACCTTCTCTCTCAGCACAGCCCAGGCTGTGCTGATGCAATCAGCTTCTCGGAGACACAAGGCAAGCAGCCTGCGGTTACCTAATGCATCCTAGCAGCGGATGAAAGGTAAATGCTACCTAGCTACAGTATTGTAGCATACACCAGGATGTCATAAATCACCACACCGGCAAGCAGACTCTGTGACACTCTATTATAAACATCCCGGATATAGACTCAATATGGTTTTATCTTCTCATAAATTCAAATATATTTTGTGTTTGCCTGTTTGGTTTTGTGTGGTTTCAAGTTGCCAATCCATTGCATTGCAGAATGGTGACATAACATCTAATGGAGCTCTCACTGTCATTCCATGAGACATTGATTATCTTATTGATCATCAAATAATGATCTTTTGTGTTTTATTTTTTATTTTTATATCCACACCATTGGAAATGAGCTTTTGAGTACATTTCTTTCAGCAGGCAGTAGCACTGCAATGACTAAGAGAGCCTTGTTTGTTGCTAGGTAACAAGAATGAGGGTGGCTCTTTCGTAATCAAATTGCTTTTTTTTGTGTGTGAAGATATCTGGAGTCTGTAAGTAAAAGAACTTTGGATAAAGATTAAACTGATGATTTAATATAAAGTAGACCTTATATGATGATAATAATAATATGACTACCTTGCTCGGCTTCCAAACTAATCTGTCTAACAGCCATAATTGGCAGAATACAGAAATATAACAGAACACATTTGTCTGTTTGTGAGTCACAGCAATATCATTAGCTATTTTATTGTTTAAAATATTTCATTGTCCTGTAAAAAACAGTAAAGAAATATAAGCTCCACTATTCCACATGGATTTCACACAAGGTCATTGTAAAGTGTTAGCATATAACAGCTCCCGCTGGGCCAGACCAGAGCATTACCCAAGCATCACAAAGTGTGGAAGGGCCTCAAAGACATCACAACACAGAAAGCTGTCAGGAGGAAAATGAGGGAGAGGAAAGGGAGAACCCTACACCATGGGGGAGGTATGGGAAAAGATGGGCTTTATGGAAGGGCTTATGGAGTCACGCTGCTTACCCCATCCCAGGCACAGGAACCTTTTGCGGATGAGCCTGGTCCGAACCTTCCCCGTCACAGCCATGTAAGACTGCCAAGCCTCAGTCAGGACCCAGCAGAACGATGCCAGGAAGAAGAAGTGCAGAAAGGCTGTCGTCATGGTGCAGACACCCTTTAGATACAAAGGAGGAAACGCATTACTTTAGCTTCACACAAAGGTTTGATGTGGCAGGAACGCTGCATACTAGATTAATAAAACGCCTTCTGATCTGACATGATAGAGTGATAACATTGAGTCATATTCCCCCCCTCCCCAGCTAAATATCAATAGTTTGCCATTTTACATTTTATTCAGGCAGGCAGCGTGTATTGACTACCATTGTTACACTGGTCTTATTACCATTTTGAATTTGTATTAATTTCCCGGTCATTTTGGAAAGACTATTTATTGATTTTACAATTATTTGCCCTAACAAGAATAGGTCAGAATGGATTGGTTACAATACAGAAATGATGTCACACCTGGTAGTAGTCATCATATTTCAAACACTATTTAACACTATTCTGTCATAAACAGTGTCTGCTTCTATTAAATGCTAACAGCAACAAAAGAGACACCAGTAATGTCTAGGTGTGCTGACATAGAATGATGTGATATGATATTATTCTGCACTAACCCTCATTAGTATGCTACTGATCCTACCTGGGGGCGTGCGAGCCAAGGTCAACCGTTTTAGACAGAGAGGAAGGTAAGAAACCACACCGCTCCTCAACTGCTACATAATGTGCACATTGGGCTGGCAGAGAGTGCCTTAGAAACCGACAATAGAACCGTGCTTTCCTGCTTCATTAGCTCATTCATTATTGTCCCAGACAGAAAAGTGTCTCCAAATGAGCGTTTAAAGAGAGGATTAAAAAACTAAAGATGTGTCTTTTAAGGATCCTGCCATTGAGCACTGACATTTGCAGCTAGCAAGTAGATATTAAGCTATTTCAGTTTGGGGCCACTGACTATTTGTAGTGGGAAGCACTGGTTATCTGAAGGGTACCGTACAAAGAGACCACGGTTGAGTGTATCTACTCCTCCCCGGCCGTCCATACCACACTGTGATATCTCGTATAGTTTACACCCCCACTGAGAGAAGAATGCTGAACCCATCCAACCCCTGTAGTGTAGTGGAATTCGTGGGGGACGGTAATCCCACACTGTCAAAGAGTAATGCAAATTGCTTACCAAGAGAGCATGAGGGTGCATTACAGGGCATTAATGATACCATTATAAATGTATTTAGTGACTGCATGGCTGCATTAACTACAATATACATTGCTTAGCATGTAGTACCCCTGTACAGTATTTATATGAAACAATGATTGATGTGTGATTGCCGAGGTATAATACACGTTATTAATGTTGCACTCAAAAGTGTTAAGTAAATCAATAAAGTAGATGAAACATGAAACGTGATTTGTTTGTTATATTCTGAAAATGAACTACATTGAGCTGAGATGGGACTTTAAATGGTAGCGTCATATTATTGAAGTAAACATTCTTCTATAATAAATGTATAGGCCTAGTATGTATAACAGAAGTATTATAGAATTATTATATTCATTAGATTTCTTAACATATTATAATAGGTAAGGATAATACAAGAATAAGAGAGGGTCCAGGTGCCAGGGGAATTTGTCATTAACCAATTATACTGTAAAGTGTGCAGTTAATGTTATCAGGTATCACATCAAATATATTATATATAATACTATTATAGAGGATGACTCAATATTATGAAATTACAAAAGATAAATCTAATAAAAATGTGTGGCAAACTTTTGGCCAAAAGTAATATCATTAAAATATTAAGAAAAACCATCACTATGAGATATTTTCTGAATAAGAGTATAATAAAGCCCAATTCTTGTCTATGAGCTATAATCATGAATATCTCACGACACACTGAAACTTGAAACTGCAGGGTTTCTAGTGCCTTATAGTGCTGTCCGAGGTGCTGAAAATAGAGCGGGCCTTGTTTCCTGAAAACAGGTCACATGCATCACTTTTGTTTTACGGTTCACTACGCACCACCGCTGGAGGACAACAGTGAAACGCTATGCAGTACCATCAGCTGAGAATGCCAGCAGGAACTGTACAATACTCGATACAGTACAGTGTATGTCTAGGGAAATCGTCACGCAGTGTACTGTACATTGGGTGGAGGTGGGCTGTCGTGCCAAAAAAAGATGGAGGAGTGCACACTGCCCTTTAGAGAGGCAAATGCTGGTGAGATGTGGAGCTCACTCTGTCAGTATCCATGGAAACAGAGGAACTGAGGAAGGACCACTTAAAAACATTGCGGAGCTGACGTACATCGACTGAAAATCCAAGGATGTTTCAGAATGGCCTAGCTAAGAGGAGAACTGGGCCCAGTTCTATTTAGTCTCTGGTATCCTCAGGTTGGCCTGCTAAATAAACTGCAGACTTTGCTCCATAAAGCTGTAGAGCCAATAAAATGAACAGAGGCTTGACTGTTGTTTGTTTTATCTGTGAGGAGACCAGATGCAGTGGTCTGCGTATTTTGCTGCTGGAGAGAAGCACACCAAATGCATTAAATATATTTACAGTATATTTGTCAGCCTTGAAGTGCCATGTACTGTTATATTGTCAGCAATGCCCTTGACGACTACATTCCGTCATTGGTCCTATATCGATTATTTAGCAGTCACCAAATACAACTTTCAAAATACAAAATACAAGTATAGATACAATCTCTCAAAAAGACCTCCATTAAAGTATAGACAGTAAAGCTTCCTTGGTTAGTAAAACACTACATCTAAACAGTAACCGTATAGGAAAAAGGGGGAATGATCTGTGTGCAAGGAGAAATGAGACAGTGGTTAGGGTACAGCTGTCCTGTCCTCAAGACATCAAGCAAGCTGGCTGCGGTTTGAATTGTCTAAGATGTCAGAGGAATTGTGCAAAGCCAACTCCCCAAAGCTCATTACATTTCAAGGAGCCTTGTTAACGGCTGAGCATCCTCCATGAATAACAAACAAACGCCCACTGGGAGAAGCGAATCAGAATCTGGAGGCTAGACCTTGGTGACAAACCGCTCCAAATATGCTACAAATACCTATTGCTAATATTTTCTGTTAGGCTAAATCAGCTCCACAAGCTCACGTGCTTCATATTATCTGCCCTGCATTACCATATAATAATGTGTGCACAAACCATATGCATACATTAATGTACATACTGTATAAAAACTTTAAAGCAGCACAATTAATTAATGAATAACACTGCACAACTACCAGTCTTTTTATAAAACAGGAATGTTGAGGTGTTGGTTGCATCGCACAATGCACAATACTGTAGGTAACATGGCTAAGCATCAACTAGCATCCTGTGTTCTACATCTTATGTTCATACTGTAGTAGGACATACGCCATTGAGACTGCCAGAATGACAAAATATCCATACTGTATTAGGCTAGCTCTTAATACGGACTGTAAATTTGACATGGCTACGCATCCATCACACAAAGCTGATTGGCGCCATCAGACAATCTTGTCTGCCAAGTTCAACTCTGCCCTCTCTCTTTATTGTTGCCATTAAATCGAAAAGAACACAGGCCTCACAAAGCAGATCACACATGGACAAAGACTAGCTAGCCTAAAGCCTAACTTCCCGTTTTCAAAGGATTCCTCCACATCCAAGATACTAGTCCTGTTCAACAACGAGCAGCTCTGCATGTTGCCAATTATGTACTCTTCTTGCAAGAGATAGGCAGTGGGAGACAGGCTGGCAATTAAGCCCACACAGGGGCCATGTTTTTCTCCGTCTGCAACACCACCACTCAAACACACGATTCGGTGCTCTATGAAATAATGGAAATATCTCAAATATTGTTACAATTGGCGAGAAGGAGAAGAGAAATTAGCTAATAACAAATGCACTGTGTTTGAAGCCTTAGCTACAGCACCATGGAGACGAGACAAATGCACTCTATAGTTAATTTGATTGGACGTGCAGATGTGCTTGCAGATGTACTATCAGGCCTATATACGGTATACCTGTAAATTATTTAAAATATACCACATACAGTAAGTAGAATGAAAATGATGACAGGCAGACATATGCAGTGCCTAATGTTGTATGTTAACAAAATATCCCCTTTAGGGATAAATTAGAGCTGTGCTAGCTATTAAACTAAATCTACAAATCACTCAAATATTTATGTTCCTGACGTGAGTAGAGGATCACTTTTTCGTTTGTAATTCTTTGCAGAAAAACAAATCTCTTTGCAGTATCAGAGACTGATAAGTGTGCCTAGTGAATATTCCCTGTAATGTGGTAATGGATGAAGGGGATGACAAGAGCTTTGATTAGATCTGACAAGCCTTCAAATCAACTCAACACCAGACATGGCCTACAGCTTTTTGCCTCTGTAGCCTTGGATATTCATACTGTACATTGGTAGCAGACAAGTCCATCCGTGTGTGTGTGTGTGTGTGTGCGCACGCGTGCGTACATGCGTGTGCTGCAAATGTAAATGTGATGTGCCTCTCAACAACTTGAAATCATTACGTCTGCCGGTATTATGGTAATTAAATGACAGGTACTACTCGATGAATGATCTACTAGCTAAATCACTGCACTTGTGCTCACATGCAGTAGGCTTCTAACCAAATGAGCCACGACCCCCAAAGTGTTTGTGACACTTTTCTCCTCAAGTTTTACCCTTTTCCACTAAAATTGTATCTTTTTCAAGATGTGGCAAATTAAATGAAATTGGTCTGGATTTACAACGACTTAACAAATGGAGATCAATGCAACAGTTTGACCCTCATAAAGGTAAAGGTATATTTAGAACTTTCCTGTAAAATAAAACCTAAGTGTAATAGGGTAATGTGTAATTCTGTAATGCTGCCAGTTCACTGAAAAGTGGTTCTGTGTGGGCAGCTTGTAAATCCCAACAATGGTTTGCCAAACAATCTTTTACATTAGCTGCCTGTTTGCTGGCCAGTTGCAAAGTTGGAGGGAGGCAGTGATACATATTTATTGGAAACAATAATTGTCCTAAATTGTGGGTGGACTTTTGTATTCCCCTAGCTGCCTAGAGCTAAGCTTTGGTACTCATTGAGATATCTGAAAAATATATTCAGGGTATATCCTTCTGTGATTCCCACAAGTCATTTCGGTAATGCACTCTGCACAGTAAATCTAGGTAAGTAAGCAGCTTTTATCCTCCAACCCTAACTCTTCAGCTGAGCTTTATAGTCACCATTAGTGAGTACTTCCGAGGAAGCCACCACAATAACTTCATTAGGTCTGATTGACCTGTGCATCATGTCTCCTGCTTCACCAGCTGTATCTAACACACACCAGCGATGAATCCATCCAACTACGCTGGTTCCTTAATGGTTTCATAATTGCTGTGGCATTCCTAAAAAATTCAGCAATACAATTGACATGTGTATTTAATCCCAATGTTATTTGACATTTTTGTTTATCCCTAGATGCCTCAATGCAAACAGGTTTAAGACTAGAAGACAACGCAGAGCTTGCTAAGGACTGGTCCCTACGAGCATATCTAGGCCTACATGTTACTGAGTCATTCACTTATTCTAGTTGTATGAATATGTTTGGCATATGAGAGTAAAATGTAAAAGAATATTCCCTTTTAATTATATAACTGAGACACTATTTTACAGAAACCAGAACAAATTGGTCCTTAGGTTTCTCAGTTGAATAACATGCACATTCAAATATCAATCTTTGAAAAGATATCATGCATATTTTCACAAGACTCATATAATGAACAGGTTAAAATGGCATAGCAAGATAAACAGAAGTTCTCACTGACTATTAGATCAGAAAGACAACATTTTGATATCCCACAATGCCCGTGACATAAGCCGTAAGCATTGCAATATCACAAATGAACACTGCATATGGCAAGATGTGATAAAAATATTGGAAATCTTGGATTAGACCCAAAACAACAAAGCAACACAAGCCCATCACTTTGATTAGGTTAATTAGTATGATCCATGATCTACTGTTCTTATAAGTACCCTTGAGCAAGATGACATAGGGTCATAGGTCATCCGTTCCTTACAATACTTATAATGGGATATATATCTGCTCCATAAATGTACGCAGGTATTGTTCTACTGTATTGTATTGAGGCAGGTCTAGGTTTAAGATCATATTTGGTGTGTGTGCCATCATTATGCAGTATACTAAGAACATTATAAATGGCCACTTACCGCATTGTGGGTCTGGGTTTGTCCAACGAGGATTAATATATTCGAGCAGATTATGGACAAACAGAAGTTGATTAATATGATAGATCTCTCAGATCTAATGTATCTAAAGAAAGAGGAAAACATAGGGAATTTACTCAATGCAAGTTATAAACATGACAATATAAATGTGTTACTGAAAAGTTACAGTAAAATAGTCAGACTTGATCAGATGCATGTGCAATATGTTACAAAATACAATGAGTGAAGTTATGTATGTATATACATTATTGCTGAAAATGATCATGGTTGGACATGTTATCATTACCTCCATAGCACAGCATAGATCACTGCCAATGTGACCAAGGCAAGGCATGATAAACCACAGCCAACAATCAGTGTCACAGATGGGACCCCTGAGTACTCCATGGTCTGTGAAGGAGACAACCCAGTCAGTGGGAGCTATTATAGTACAATAGTACACCAGTCTGTAAGCCTGTCCAGAGGACCATTTTGAATAGTGGATATCTTAATATACTGTACTGGAGGTGTGTGGGGAGTGACTAGGCTGGAATGTCAATAAAAAAACATAATTAAATGCAGTATTGCTCCACTTTACTGGTACAGATGGTACAAAGCTGTGCAAACAATGTACAGTACACTATTAGCAACATATTTAATACCAGCTGCTAAGAATATACAGTCCTTTCTGTCATAACATGCAGTGCTAATTAATCAGCCTGTGTTGCCAGCAAAGCAAAACAACCTGAGATATGCAGATTAGGATATTGTGTACAACGACCAAAAAAGGTTGTAATAGCCTACTGTATGTATATTTGTATATGTTGTACTATGGTTTAATATGACTATAAGTGATGCTTGTATGCTGTACTAGAAAATAAGTAGCGTTTTACTGTACTAAATTATATAATCTAGCAAACAGAAGATGTAGTGTCAGATATATGTACGTATATGGTGGCATACTGTAGCATGATTAAGCAGTTTGTTATAGCACCAATATAATTACCATCAATCTTAACAGAATTTTCATTGGTGGATGAGAAAAGACAGACTGACTCACAGACACATCCTGCACACACCCACCAGTACACATGCACACACACACGAACAGGCGCGCTCTTGCGATCTGCAGAGTTATAAACATCTATTTACAAACTAGAAAGAAGACCGTATGGGTTTGCAATAAGTACGGGACCTTAATAGGAGTATTCTACTCTAGCTTCCGAATACACCGATTGCAATCACAGGCAAACATTTAGTTAATATGGCCCTATAGCATCATTATCAAAGACAGATCAATGGTACTTACTATTTCTCTTGGTTGTTGAGCCAAAATGGCGAAGGTAGATACACGATCACATAAGCATTTTGTATGGGAGGCATCTGTAAGCACGGTTTTACATCCTTTTGCAGACCAGGTTCCCCAAGAATCGTTCCTGAAAGGAGAAGTGAGAGGTAATGAGGCTAATTCCAGCGTCTCAGCGACTTCACATGACTTTTAGACATCCGTCCTGGTATTGTGAACAACTGTGCAGTCTATGGAATATCGTATGAAAAACCCGAATAGCTTCATCGACGCGGCTTTTAGAAGGCTACAAGCATTCAGCTGTAGCTGAGAAAAAGGCTGAGACATAGAGAAGGGGGAGGACGGAGCGGCGAGCTGTCCAATACCGAATGGTACTGAGTGATTTTCCATACGCACATAAACGGCAACAATTGATGTCAAAATACATAACGATCTCTATTCATCCTTATAGATAAGCGAAACTGTCATATTTACCCGGATTATGCTTGCGTAAAAGGCTGTTCGATACGACTTTCCAAACGAAAGGCAGTACGATATTTAATCGGAATAGGCTCGTCTATGTCTTTTTTATTATTTTCTATAATTCCTTCCGAATCGTTTTAATTAGCGGGGTTTTGATGCTTCCTAGGGGGGATTTTCACCCTGGAAACGGTGGACAGCATCAGATTGATACTCTGTTCATCTGTGCTGCTGGAAGAGGGGGAGGTTGTTTCGGTCAAAATGGTGAATTAACTAAATGTACTTATTTAAATGATTGTATTGATAACCACTGGAAGCGTTCTGTTTCAGGATGGTTTAAGAAATTAAAATCACTCATGAGTTGGCATTCCCTTATGAAAAGTATTTGACAAAAGGCACCGCGAATCTAATATCTTACCACCCTGTGGAGGCAGCGCGAATGGTTGCAACCAGCCCCCACCCCACCACACACGCACACAGTCGTACGTGAAATGAAAGGAGCGCATCTCTTGCATTCAATATTAGCTCGAAGTCTTTGAAATAACTAAATTGATGGAAGCTTTATTTGTCATTTAAAAAGAACACAAATCTAAATTATAATGATTTGCATTGCTTTTTTTAAATGACAAGCGCAATCCCTGACAGAGGCGCGAACGTACAGTCCAGTGTACCAGCAACAAACACCTGTTGGTGAAAATCAACCGCAGTCTGGTTCTATGTCTATTAGGCCTAAAGGCTACCTTACCCTACACATAGCCTGTATGAAAGATACAGTGTTGCGATTATGCTGCTAACATGCTTATTCATTCCTTTTAAAAAGGGTTGCTCACAGCTACTACTGTCCATATAAAGACAACTGAGCTACCAGCTGTACTGGCATAATATGTGCTTTCATAAATAAGGCAACATTAATAGTTCTTAATCACACAAGATAGGGTTGAGTGCAATTTATGGAACACATTACTATTAGAGTATTGCATTTGAAACAAGGAATACTTTATAAAGCAATGGATGATTAAATCCTCCACCGACCCGCTTTGAAATAATTTGTAAATGCAAATGCTAATAGGTGAATATACAGAGAAGATGGCTCTTTCCCAAAAGGTGAAAGGAAACCCTAACAACGCCTTGAACTGTGCCCATGACCCTGGGGCTGCTGGGCTGCTGGCTTATCTCCATGCATGGTTGAAACCTTCTTATTTGAACAGTTCTTGGAGGAAGGGAAAGGAAGCCAAACGAATATAGTGTCACTCTTAAAGCCAACGTGTAGAGGTCAGACCTCTCTTTGCCACCTTATTTCACAGTAAGGGTTCTGGCACTCACTGGCAACACCATGAGCATGTTTCCAGTAGACATGAATGTAAGAATGTCCTTGTCTCCTCAATGACTTTAGTATTTCAGCCACTTTCCAGAAAAAAAGGTCTCCACTGGTCAGCTGTAACTCAAAAATGTCAATTTAAAAGTGATTTTATAGCTTTTCCCAACCGGACAGTGAAGCAAGTGGGAGAGAGGGACCGGGAAGGACCGGAAAACGACCGCGGGCCAAACTCGATCACCCATCCACACAGGCAGGGAGACCTCTGTATCTCAGTTAACTTACACCTGCACATGTTGTGAGATGTGTTTTCTGCTTCACAAATTATCTTCCGTGCCAGCAAGAGACGTTGACAGGGGTAGATACCTCTTGGGGTGTCATGTGAGTCACTTCTTACATGTTGTCTGACCTTATCAGGATGCACAGTTGCCTCAGACTAGGGCCAACACAGTGATCCATATTTATTTACTTATTTGTCTGTCTGTCTGGCTGTCCACTTATCTGTTTTGGTTTCCAGATGTGTTCACAATACTGTCTAATCCTGAGTTGAAGGTTTAGAACCCATTTTTGGGGAATTGGGATGGGACTGGATTTTATCCCAACTTTGGATCATGATCTTTGTATACTGTGTTACCTTGGTTAGCTTGGCTGTGCTATGGACTATTGGCAGTGTGTCAGTGTTGTAGAGAATGTTTGCAAAGCTACCTTTAGATACATTTAGCGTGTGTGTGTGTGTGTGTGTGTGTGTGCGTGTGTGTGTGTGTGTGTGTGTGCGTGTGTGTGTGTGTGTGTGGAGTTGGGGGTGGTTACATAACATACATTTTGAGATTTTTCAAATGATCTGCATCTAGCTGACTGCTATATTCTACTTGTTGTTCCCCAGAGGTAAACAGATAGACAGTGCTAGGTCTGAACATGCGAGGTTAGCAGTGGTAGGGTTATTTATGTAGATGACACCACTGGGTTACACTCACTATACTGTAGCTGTCTGTACCTAATTCATCTCATCATTTTCTCCTTTGAAACTTCTTTTGCATTTAGATTTTTGGGGAAATGAATAATACTTATGAAACATCTGTCAAATTACCTTCACTGAATATTTTGTTTAATTTCATCTTTCCTCTTTGATTTTTCATTCTCCGTGTGCTATTTCCTGGATGTGGTGCACATGCATAACCTTTTTTTTCTTCACAACACTTGGCCATAGTGGTCGCCTAACATGGCTAATGAATTGCTGTAATCAACATTCTAATTTAATGATTAAAGCCCTAAAATAAGTTTCCATGATACATTTCTGCTATTTCTAGTGAACATGGCATATGGCAATACTCATGGTAATATTATTTTGGATATTCACAAACTCTCTAATTATGCCTGCTGTAGATGAAGATTTTTTTGTCCATATTGTAAATACAGGCTGGTAGAGTATGGTCTTAATGGCATCTGTACTGTTCTGTTCAATTACACTGGGAAATTGCAATCCACAAAATTGCTAAATGCAATTGCCAGTGACATTTGTCCTGTGACATTTGTCTTGCAATGATTAATGTCTCTAAATACAGTAGATCTTATTAAGATGTTTCTCATTATAGAGAAATGCAGAGGCTAATGTAATGTCCACACAAGTGATACTTTTGTTGGTATATGGGCAAGTGTTCCATACTATTAATTGGAGAGTGGTACAAATAACAGTGTGTGCGTGTGTGTGTGTGTGTGTGTGTGTGTGTGTGTGACACTGGGTGGGGGGTTGGGGTAGCCCAATATAAGAAACATTTTGCCACATGGTGAGACCTAAGGGCTAATGGTGAACGTGTAAGATAAGTGTGGCTTCATTGACTGGGTGCATGAGGTCCTGGGTATTTAGCCCAGAGGACCTTCAAAATGGGAGGTTAATGTTTTCACACGTCTTGCTAGCAATAATTCAGTGTAAGTGATTCATTTCAGGGCAGATGGTGTAATGCACACTACTAGTTTCAATACTACGCATAGTAATCATTGTACTGTAATTCACTGAGTTTTAACCATCTTTTTCTAATTAATCTGCAAAATTAAGTTGACACATTAGATCTATATCGAACCTTCATGGCATTCATGAACAGTACACTTCCTCAAGATTTGAACTATAAGTAACAAAGCAATCGATAAATCACGTGTAGAAATTATTTATAACCAATACATTATTGTTAATGATCAGAAAGAGCCTTATTCTGTTGCTGCTTAATGCACGTACGGTAGTTGAGACTTACTATATATCCTGAACTAACATGCCCTGCTGCCATAGGATTATAATACTGTACAATATGACCTGTAAAATACCTAGACATAATTTCTTTGGTTAACAAGAACCCTGAGAAAAATAATGTACACCGTTATCCATGTTTATTACACAATAATCTTAAATTGTCAAGACTGCCATGACTAATGTACCATACAGTATGTAACATATCTGTTTATCTAATATAACTTTGTCCACATGTAACATTAAAGAAATAATCTTGCTTATGGATCAGTTATCATTTCTGTTGCAAATCTAGTAAAATGGTGTGTCTGGAAATACAGGGATTGCTTATTTCAACAGCATACTTTTTTGTTTTTGTTTATATCTATCATACAACTCTCATTAGATAAGGTGCTTAGCCAGGGACTTGTTTGGTTTAATACCAGGGAACGTCTGAGGATAGTTGCCTTATCTTTTCTCCTTTGTCTAGCCAATCCATGGCCTGTCTGGCTCAAGACCATCTCCAGGTGTTAGAAGAAGCAGGCCAAACACGGTTAGAAGAAAACTGCTGGAGCAAAATTGAGCCATACCATTCATATAGTGTACCGTTCTCTGTGCATGTTGAAAAAATTATCTGATACTTCTACACAGCCCTGGCTCCGTAAATAGCAACATAAACAAAGTGGCGAACACCACTTGTCAACAAAAACGCTTATCTTCACAATGCATTTCTAAGTGTGAGGCGCTGCGGTGGAGGACCACAGAGCACACCTGTTTTGATTTGAGCTAGAAGTTCCCTACCTTTAATTCTAAACAGTATCCTACCTTGAGGTACTGATGGACATGCAAGACCATATCACCAATCAGGTTTCACACCAATGGGAAATGAAAATGTTCAGCCAAGGGAGCCAACCAGCAGCACCAAATGACGGCCTTTCTTTTTTAAACATAGCAAAGCTACAATGGGGGAAAAGCCAACACACCAGTATAGTAATTCACCTGCACAATATTATGAGGTATCATTCATGTTGACTGGGTCTTTGGAATCATTTGTCAAATGGATAACATTCCTTTTCTTTGGGAAAATCCTTTCTTATACAGTATCTGCTGATGTATTGTATTCTCAGGTTTTTTGTATTGCTGCACTGTGCACTGTTATGCTCTGTTGCATTCACACCACTGGCAGACTGTATTTGAATAGTTCAAATTATTCTCAAGAGGCCGGAGTTGGATTCAATAGAAATGTAATTTAGTAAATAGACAGTTTCCATTTTCTTATCTGTCAGGAAGCATGGGAAAGTCTTGCTCCTTCTCTCATTACTGCAGGGGAACAGACTTATTTCTCATATTTTGGAGTCACTCAAAAAATGGCACAATATACTGTGGTTATTCTTTTTATTATTTAGCAAAGTGAGAAAAATCCCAATGCTTGTCACAATGACCACAAGCATCCTTAGCCAACTGCTCTGGTGGCACATACTGTATGTGGTTTCATAGTTTTATACTAAGCTACTCAATAGTTACAGGTTAATCTCAAACTGCTAAATTCAAAACAATGTTGTTGGTTACATTTTACTTGTATTCACTTCACACACACTCAAATAAATGAATGTTACCATTTTCATTCTGACCCTACAGTACATCCAGTTCAAATATATATATATTTTTTTAGCCACACATTAATGGTTAGCAGTATTTGCCGCTAACCAAATACTGATGAGAACACTAAAAACGTATGTTTCAGACCATGCAAAGTCATATCCACAGGAAAATGAACAAATAGAAGACTTAAAAAAACGTAGCTTGTGAACATTTTCATTTTGTTTCAGCTGTTTCGCTGAGCACTGTCATTTAGTTTGAACCAATGTGGCAGACAGATGGCATATTAGCCCCTCAATGAGTCCTCAGAGTGGCTGGTGTATAATAAGCACCAGCCAACTCTGTAATGGAACATAATCATCATCATTTTACCATTCTAAGATTAAAATGAGGTACACCATGGTTTTGTTACAGACCAGAATATAAAGACAGTATAGAACAGAGTGGGCCCTTGAATCTAGTCCCACCAAACAAGCACCAGATGCTCACACATCACACATAGCATCATAGCAAATAGATCACATTGAATATATACACATTTTCGTCTGTTAACATTATCTGCTGGTTGCAAACCAAACTAAAAATACATATACACACAGCATTTAAACAGTAGGCTATTATTTAACTTGTCAAACATTTTCTATTGGGCTAAAATCATAGCAGGCTATTAGCCTGCTGTTTATTACTACTACTATTATTTATTTACCCTATCACATGCTGTATAATGACAAGTAGTGTAACTACAAAACTACAATTAACAGCTGACATAGTATCAAATAGAGGAGCCCTACACTTGTGTACAAATATACCATTGTACTGTATGTGGTTAGGGAACTATAACAAAGTGTCTGTGGCTGTACAGATGTTCAAATGCCTGCTGCACTATTCAGTCATCCTGCTAATTAAGTAATTAGGCTATGCTCGTTTTTGAAGATAACGTAATTATGCAATTGTAACAATTAGCGCAAAAAATAAATAAATAAATAAATAAAACGTTCAGAATAAATTCTTTTTTTTAAATGTCATAACAGCAAAGTATTTGGAGTAGGTGGGTGTGGGGGGGCACATGAACAAAAATGCAGAAGTGCATGTCCACTTACATTATGTTGCTATCCCACAGTGCGCAGTAAGGATTCAGTGTTCCCTGGAAGACAGAAAAGGACATTGTGACAATGTTTATCATCATCATCATCATGATCATCATGACCGTCATTATTATCGTGATCACCGCCATTATGAATCAATTGCATGTTTGTCCTTCAACAAAGCCTCCAGAGGAGTATTTGGTGGGTCACTTAACAACCATTACCTATTCCGTTCTAGTTTTACATGTACAGTATTTAATTAAACTTTCATGATTACTTTTAATTGCATGTCCCCCATCTCTCATTCTCTCACATACACGCCAGCATGTGTGTACACGAGGATGAATGAAAGTGGCCTGTGTCAAAATATAGAATTGGTCTTCCAATTACTACCGTACTGCAATGTGCTTGTAATAGCACGAGTACCAGGAATTATCAAGACACCTGCATGGAAGACCTTCATGATTACAGCAAACATGCTGCACACCGTACAGAATGTAGAGAATAGAGAATAGAGAACAAAAACAATAGCGCACACAAAGAATAAAAGCAATGAAACAAATGCACAAAACATGTGTATCACCGCACTGCGCCAGGTGGCAACAAGCCAGCGTCTAACAAAGATAAATTGATGAGGAACAAGACTTTTTCTTTGGAAAAAAATCCCCAGACATGAATCATAACAGTCTTCCTCCAACAAAATATGCAGGTCTATTCAAGTCTGTAAGTTTATTTTAATGTATTCATATTTGATATGCATGTACTCTACAGTAGCCTTACAGTATATATTCTTCAGAGATACATATATACATTTTCTTTATTGTAGGTTCTCTGTGGTAAGTCGAAGTAAACAAACTATAGTTACAGGAAATTAGGGGTGTAGGCAGATGCAAATATTTATTTATATTTTGTTATTTTCACGGTGAAGGTTTTTTATGAGAATGTTACATTATTGTGAATTCTATACATATTTAGTTTGCCCAGTTATATGAAGATTAACTATTCAGATATTTTGTTAAAAAAAGTACAACGTGCACTGTAGTTTAAACATTGTAGAAACCTGCTGTCATGGAGTCAAGTAGGAATCTTTCTTATCAAGATCAGACAAAGCAAAAAAAAAAAGTGTGCTAATAAAAATGGTAAAAATTTAGATGTAGTACTATTTTCATAACTATGTCTTGCAAATACCCTCTTTCCATGACAACTCAGCTGGACGTTTGCCAGGAGTCAGGAGTCAGGACTTGTCATCCAGATAGTTAACCTGTACCAAGCCTAGAGGCTTTGATGGCTGGACGCTATATTGCAGCACTTAATTTCAACAGTACATATTTCAACTGAGGGCAGTTACAGAGCAGCACTATAAAATAAAGAGGAACATTTGCTCAAACATGAGTTATAACTGTATGCATACTGTATTTAGGAATGATGTATTTTGATCATATAAGTCCACTACAGAGGATTTTCATGCCTAGTCTTAATATTTAGCCTTAAAGTACAACATTTATCTCATTAATGCAAAACATACGTTTTCTATTTTCTTTTCTTTCTTTCTCATTATTGTTTGTTTGTTGGAATGGACTATAGTAACAGCCCCGCCTTCTTACATTTGCCATGTGAGCCAACTCAATCTCCATATGAGACTCTGTTGTCTTGGGTTCGGGCCTCACAGTTACTGCAATGACCTTGGAGTTGACAACAGTGTGGTTCCTGTTTAAAACAAAGTAAATGTCAAAATAATTAAAATAAACACAATTCATGTTGCGTAACTAACAATTTATTTAAAAAAAAATTTGGTTGAAAACTTAGGGAAGTATCTGCAGTGTGTTTAAGATTTAAACAGATCAAGTGTGGGGTACATCTAAATATCACCTAATACTAACTCAAATATCTAGCAACCACCATAAAAATCAACAAACAGTTGTTCTTTTTACATATTTTAATAAAGATATTTGTTTATCCATGTGAGCATACAGTATTTAGTTTAATTGTATTCACTAATGTAATGCTATTGGCCTACTTAGAGCAAATCAAATCATTGTGTGGCACATCATGAGAGTCTCTCTCTGGGAGGCACACAATCAACATTCCCAAGACATTTTGCTTCTGCTGTGGCACTATGTATTATTGGCTTACATTCTGATATAATACAAGTCAATATGTTGGACAAATAGTGTATACTGTGGAAGTGGCACTTCAAGTTAGCATTATTGTATTATTTCATAAATAATATGTAATTGACAGGTTATTTCAATGTTGTAAACATTCCTGAGATGTTTTGCTTGAAATGTCAACTCCATGATCCCTAAAAGATGCATGTGCTCTTCAGTATATAAACATGTCTATAAGTAAACATAATTTCATACATTATGTCACTGTATGCGAGTTTTGCCTTAACCACCATCCATGATGCATACAGTGGGTAAGGCAAAACTGTAAATCTTACTTTGGTGAAGGTAACATGAGTCCCAAAGTCTTGTAAAGAACTGTTCCCAAAATAAAGACAGGCGATCCATCCATATCTAACAAACAAAGAAAGGTTATTTAGTAGGCCCTAATTGATGCACGTTTAACACACCTATTATTATAAAATGTTGAAATGTACATGAATAATCATGCTCAGAATGATCATGATCAGAACAATATTATAATAGTAAACGTGTATCAATCTGGGTAATATACAGTATAAACATCTATTATTTTATATTGCAAAACTATTAGGTCAAATTAAACTAATTTAGAACACAGCTTGACAAAAAATAAATGTTTGCCATTAGTCAATTGTATTTATATAGCCCTTAATAACATTGCAGTCTCAAAGGAAAAGTCTACTTTTGCAAAAATGAGAGGTGTGTGTATGATTTCTTCACTTTAGAAGTATTTTTGGCATGAAACACAGATGTTAAATGTGATAGGAGAAGCGCTGAACTTTTCAATCAGTGTCTGCTGTCTAAATGAGAGTGGCTGGAATGAGGAATGCAGCATAGATTTCAAATCAATCCCTTGTTTCGTTATCTGTGATATATTCCAGATAAGACTGATTACGCCAATTAACCAAATTGCCTGGCACTGAATTGGGATATACTCTAAGGCCCTTGGCAGCATTAGTAAGCTGCAAAATGGGCTGAATCAGTAGAAAATTCAATGACTGAACAGGCACACGCAACCAAACACAGGCCTTGTTAAAAGACATGATACAGTATGCAACCATAAATATCACAGTTGTTTTAATATCTGCATGGATTGTGTAACGGTTTAGCAGTGTATAATCATGGAGGTGTATCAGGTAACGGTCACATTACCTGCTGACTGGGAAACAAACAGGCCCTTTGGAATGACCACTTTATCTTCTGAGTTCCTGGCCCAGTCAACCATGCCTTTACGACCTTTCATGGGGAAGTTGATGTCGGTCATCACAGAAACTGCCGGAAGTCTCTGGATGCTGGCAACTGTGGAATATAAAAATAAAAAGCACACAACCAATGGATATATTGTAGAACAAAAAGGACTGATATCTACAGTGCAAGCAAACTAGTTACTTAGATAGAAAGATTCACTGCTTTTATTTTCTGCTACCAATGAAAGCACATGAAATTGAGTTGTGTAATAGTATGTGTGTAATGTCTAACAGATTTGCCCATTTCTTCATTCATTTTGATACTTTTGTTTTGACCATGTCCATTTCACAATAGTTAATAAAAAAACACTATATTATATAAAAGCACACACAAAAACAACATCAAAGGTAAATCAGCATGACCAATCTCACAGCTATAGCAGCATATATGCAGTCCATGCAGTCCAAGACAATTGTAGTGAACCTGGCGGTCCCGCGCATTAAACAATAACATCCTAACGGACATGTTATCATTAAAATGTATTCTTCTAACTCCATACTAA
>JAODTR010000007.1:3430661-3454414 GCA_025399935.1 Amblyopsis rosae | reverse complement strand
AATAATCATAAAGGTGACTAACGGCCTATAGGAGTTTAAATAGACTCATATAAACGTAGTGGTGCCCCCTTTATTCCATATACTTATGAAATATTAATTATGAAAAATATCCAAAACACGTAGGTTCACAGACACTACACAATGGTCTAGAGAATTCCCAGCCATACAGTAAGTGAAAAAAGAGGGCTATGTGAAGGATAAAGCAATGCTATAATGTTCTCTACCAGGTATCACAAAACCCCAATCAGACAGTACTTCAGCAAAGGGAATCTGAGGCTAATCCCGCCATTGATGTGAAAGTACCATTATTCGTTGTGCTCTGCCGGTAATACAATTCCAACCCTGGCACACAATTCAGTAGTGGTGAACTCATGACAATTGAATAGGGGCCGAGGGAAAGAGAGCGTGTGTATGTTTGTGTGTGTGATTCAGGGACAGAGAAAGAAAGACTGTGTGTTTGGGATGATCCAACAGCAGGCTTGAAATCACAGAGCGTCATGGGACCTGCCAGTTGCAAAGAGGGTGGTTCACAGCAGCAGATGTTATGAGCAGCAGCGGTGGTGAAGGGGAGAGCATTAGTTATGGGCCACATTGTGGATCACAGCGGGGAAGGAGAAAGCTCTTTCAGGATGCAGGATAAATCTGCAGGTAAATGGTGGATTTACACTCGACTGATGGCCATGAAATTCCCAAATAAAAGTGTTGTTTTTGTTTCAAATGCTTCTAGAAACAATATTAAACATACCAAGTGTATTTCTATAAATACCTTACTTGTGAGAATGAAAGCATTAATTGGCTATTGTGGGTGTATTCAAATTACACGTATGTACAGTATACAGTACGGGTCTGTACAGGTTATTTAGCCACTGAATGTGTTTGCATATATTAGCATTTTCTCAATATGAGCAATGACATTATGGCAAGGTAAGGTGAATCTTAACAAAGAGTACAGAAAACGTCACTGCACCCTCATGCACTATTTGGTTTTGAAACATGGCAAAAGCCTCCTCCGCACAATGTTTCCTTGGGAGAGGTTAGAACGCTTTTGTAATCAAGGTTATTTGGCTAAAAGGAAGAGGACATCGGTCGATGCATTGGTGACAGCTAGTATTTATTTGAGTGTCAGGACGATGCTATAAATTAGTGACAAAATGATGCCACAATATCTTACGCTCTCCCAGATGCCTCCATTTGGCTTGCAGCAGTGCATCAGCTACTTTACATTCCTTTAATCAAAATGGCCAACAGCAACCAAGGTACTGATTTTATGAGAGAAAACTGTCTCCCAACAGGTTTGAGTTTTGTTTTTTCCCCAGGTTATTATCAAACAAATTCTAAATTCTACTCAGGGAGAAGAAGAAAAAAAAATACGTTAAAAAACACAAGCGCTTCCACAGAGATGGCAGTCAATTTTGACACTAGTATTCAAAAGACACAGTTGTTACTTGTTACATTATCCAGTTAAAAACCAGAGCAACAAGTATCTATTTAACATTATTAGCCAGAGGCAGTGTCTTTCTTGCTCTGCCCAACTATTCTTTCAGATACATTTCTTTCGCTGAGATTACAGTCTGGAAACCTTGTTCTCATTAATGTTTTCACAGCCACCCTGCTGGCGGTCCAATCAGGGTGAGTTAGGGAGATGACGTTCAAGTCAAGCGTGTTTCTAAATGGTGGTGGAGCTACAGTAGATGAGGCGATCAAAACAGTTGTAGCAACACCGATTGGTTAAATGCTGTCAATTAGTTTCAAAATGAAGGTCTACACCCAGTAGGAGGAAACAACTGTTAAAACCTCCCAATGGAGCATTACATATCTTTGGTCTGGTTACACCAGGTTAGTGTCTTTCTGCTTGACCACCAAATAATCACCTCAAAGACATACTCTAACTAGCTCTTTTCTGTAGTGGTGGCTGACTTGTATAGAATAACATATTTGGACACACTCTTGAAAAGTTCATAATACAATAAAATGTAAAAACTACTACCTTCTTCATGAATGCCTTCAACATAGTAAAAGCATAACTGGATTAAGAGGGCATGGATTCAAAACTATAAAAGCGGTATTCACATATGTAGGAATTCTGTCACTAATGTTTGATGGTCAAATGCATTTTCTTCAAGTGTTCATTATTCAATTTGCCCATGAAAGAGCTTTAAAATGGATTACACGCATGATGGATGCATTCATTATGTCATGCACTATTCTTAGAAGCCGCCCAGCCATTACGAAGGGAATATAATATATCAAAGAATTCCTATATATTGGTGTTTATGACAATTGGGTCAAACCAGCTAGCTATCCTAAGGAATGCACCACATCGGCACATGATATTATGCACTTGCATGAATAAATAAAGTCTGCAACTCTATTATTCCATTCTGGGAAGATACCGTTTGCTGTTAAGTAAGAAATGAAACACCACTGGGACCACATCTCATCCAGGAGGCTGCGAAACAGCAAACTAAAAGGGCCCACGAGAACGTGAGCAAAAAGAAATATGGCTGAAAGACTAACAGAGACGTATTTTAGGACATAGGGAGGGAGCTAGGATCTGGACCATGAACAGTGGTCAGCACAAATGTTGGCAAACTCAATTTCAGCTGCAAACGTATCATTCAACTTTAATCTAATGTATCACAATTAAATACTGCAGTTTGTCTTGCAGTGGGATGACACATCGTATTGCTTATTATCTCTATCTCTCTTTCTCCCTCCCTCTCTCTTTCGCTCTCTGTCTTTTTCTCCACTCTCCAATGTATTTCCTTACAAATAATAGCATGCCTAAACCTTAAATGTACCTCACCCCAGTTCAGTTATTCTTTAAGACACAGAGCAGATGGGCTTATTCATCAGTTTGTTAATTTTCTGTGTAAGCAAAGAAGAGAGGTAATTATCGTTCCATTTGACATTTTCTTCCCTCTTACCTACTGCAATGATAATATGTAATGTGAAGTATTTAAGAACTAACAGGTGGGACTGAGTAGTGGTTACATTATTTTTGTCTGTGCATAATTAATAACTTCCCATTTCTAAGAAACATTTGTACTACGCTTAGCTAACCCGTTTTACACGTGTGAGCGACACATGCATTAAACCATCTGGCTCCAAAATACACTGTACGTATCTCCTTGGTGTCCAAGTGCATTACTGTACATGAAGATGAGACAATTCTTCAACGTCGGGGAGAAGAAGTCACATTTGCCTAATGAGTATCTACTGTATTTGCTATCAAAATAATGAATTTCAAGTAAAACAACTTCATATTTAAAACCATTTCAGATCATATGTTCCATTATAGATAGATATAGATAGAAGATCTTCACAAAATAGCTAATGTATTGTAGGGAATCACTTTTCATTCTCAGTCTCTTTAGAAGTCTCTGTGCCATGGCAATATTGTATTGACTGTCAAGTGTTTTCACAGGAATTTAGCACATTATTAAGAGCAAGCGCTCCCGTTATAATTACCGCTATTGATTTGCACTCATTTCTCTGCCCCATGCTAACACTCACCATGCACCATTTATCCTACATTAATGATGTTGGGCAAATTGACATGGGGAGTCAGAACAGTGCAGGGATTATGTGTGTATGTGAAGCATAAATAAACAGTGAGGAAAGGCCAGAGAGCAAGTGTGCGGTCCTTTCTCACCCAAGTTCCCAGTCATCAAGTAGGCATTGTGGAAATCCTTCATGCCCAGACCGACAACATGGATGAATTCCTCTATGACCTGCATCAGCTCCACTGCTCCTGGGTAGATCTAGAAGACAAGGCAAAAGAGAGAGAAGGTTGAGCTATTCAACACCGCTGCAATGATGGTACATATGCAGTGGAAGGGTGTTTGTCTCTGTGAGGACGTTTAGGGAGTATAAAAGAAGAATACTGAAAGGAAAAGCCATATCTGAGAAAAGGTCACAGCATATGATGTGAATGGTCGTTTAAAATTCTGTAAAAAAAAGGGAAAAAAAGTAAATGGACAGCGAATGACATAAGCGACCTTAGCTTTAGAGGTCTAGCCAATGAGTCAATGCCCGGGACCCTCTGCTTGGCTATCCATACATAATACAATGCCATGTTGTGCTATCTGTGTGCCCATTCATGGACACTGACAATCAGGCCAGTGCAAATAAAATAGGCAGCATTCAGCACCACGGACAGCGCTCTGGGTCTACCAGTTGTTCTGCGAGGCCTGTCAGCCGATCGCTGGCCTCCAAGCGGACGTGCCAAACACAAGCGAACTCGTTGATTGACCTTCAAGAGATTGGGCCAATGTCCTGGCTTCAGATGTTTAGGCACTGCCTGGATCAACTATAATCAGCTGGCTGTGTGTGTGTATATGGGGTGCTATTTGTGATTTTTGACTGGGACATGCTACTACGCTACAGCAATATTCTGTAAAGCTGTGCTATTTAAAAGGCAGGATTATACTCAAACCTATAGGGATGTTCTAGGCATTGGAATGATATGGTTATCATTCCAATTTTCAACTGTCATTTTGGACCAATCCTCCCTTTGAGCTGAACATTCTGTTTCACTTGTGCTGTTGCACATCTTCTTTTCCAACATGCCCTAACGTGATTGGCTGTCTGACTGAGAGTGGGAGAATATGTCATAGATGATTGGTTACAATACAGAATATCACAATGCAGTAATAAACATACTGTGCACTTACAAGTCGCAATTACATTAGGTCATTTTTCTTCACAACGTACAATTATATCAGAAGCCGTACTGACATCTGTGTACGCGATGCTCTGCAATTAACACCTGCCGTATGTTCACCGACAGCAAAGCCTCAGGCAAGCTGTGCCGTAACATGTAACATGCTTGTGACGTGCACGCTCGTCGCGCGCGTGCACGCTTGTGTCAGGCCAGACGCAGGGACCAGCCATGCTGACGTTGAGAGCACGGTTGCGAGTCTGTGTCACAGCGAGGGGAGAAAAGCACATCGGTCTATCCCTTCCGGCATGTCTGACGCACAGTGCAGTCATGCTAGTTCTCTTGGTCTCCATGGCAACCGCAAGATGTGGAGGCAGCGCGGGGAAATGGCCGCAGTGGAGGTTCTGCAGTTGAAACCCTTCCTTCCTCAACATGGTAACAGTGATACAGGGGTGAAATAAGAAGTCAATTGTGCACAACGGTACTTTTTGACCCCGACAAGCAAATGTGTTCCATGTGTGGCCACCACATTCAGGGCATGTACGACTTGGAAATATATAATCGTTTCAGACCTTATTAACATTCAAACGGAGAGGTGAGATAGATTTATTATCATCCCATCCACTCACGGTCTGCTGAGATCAGTTGACACAGATTATCTAATGCATATATCAGTGAAGTGGCTGAAGTGAAGCACCTTTTCAGACACACTGACAGCCACAAAACAATTTGCCTTGCCACTAACCCCTGTCATGGCCACCTACACAGCCAGGCCCACTAACATGCTCTGTCTCACTGGAAGCTGATAAAGGTACATTTTCTCTTTGCCAGCGGCAGTCTGTTAGAGACTCTATGATTGTCTAACTGGGCTCTTGTGATTTCAAGGTTCATGTTTAACAGACTTGCCAACTGTCACACTGACATGTGTCTGACATGGCCAGAAGGCACTACGCACTTTCAACAATGCACTGTAAGTAATGTAGCCTAATGTGCTTTATCATTCATTTGTATTGCATTTGACCAGCAAGGGACTTTAGAAACTACACGTATGTTAGTTGAGTCTACTTTAAAAAGAGACAGAGAGCGTTAGCATAAATTACCAGCACAACGTGTAGGTAGTGTGTTCAAACAAACTCACATATCCAAAGGGGTCTCCGTATTAAATGTATCATTAGTCATGGCTTAACTGCTCTGGTTGCCATGGCAGGAGCCAGCCAGGGAAGAGGATGTAATTGCCGAATGAAATAGTGATGAAGAGTGACTGGACAGACTCAGTGGCAGTGCTGTTGCCCCCATGTGGATTATTAAGGGAACTGCGCCCGCCTCTCGATCAGGGCAGACGCTAGTCACGCTGGCTAAATGACCTTTCGCAGAGATTTGCGCAAGAACCATCGCCACCTGAACGCTAATGTGATTTCCTTATGTCTGCCCTTGAGAGATGAAACAGGTAAACACGCACATGCATACCTGTTGTGCGTCCTCCCATTTCTCCCTGTTCTCCTCCTCCAAGAGGTTGCTGATGATTTGAAAGAAATTCTGTGGAGAGCAAGAGAACAGCGCATCACAACTACTACTACTGTATATGGCCAGAACCTAAACACCGTGTTCATTCGAAAGGATCAAATATATCTTACTTGTTTTCGGCAACATGCATGGCATTTAATTTCAGATGACATTTCAATCACATCGAATCAGGGAATCAAATAGGAGACAGTGAATGTCCTTGCTAGGCTTAACCACTGACTTTCAAAAGTGTAATCAGCAGCAGCCCACATCGTTAGAAAACCTGATATAAAGGTCCGTGGTGCAATTCTGCAGAATAAATATGTATACAAGACGATGTGCGTGTGGAAGGGGGGGGGGGGGGGCTGGGCACCTAACCCCCTACACCTTGCAGCATTTACCACTTCATACTAACGAGCAACACAAGATGAAATGGAATATTTGAGCAGCTGTGCAGATCGTTTGCCTCAGCGGCGGCGGAGAGGGCTACGGATTGTGGTGATGCTTCGGGGTGCATGCCTGCAGTAGTAATGGGGGCCGTCTGATCCTTGGCCTTGTTATTTCGTCTGGTCTACGATGTGTCTGGTGTGGGTAGGTTGGTTGGGGCGAGGTGGCTCTTTCCCTTGACACAGACTATATTGTTTTCTACTTGAATGCTTATGCTCCCTCTGGTGGTAATGTGGCCACTTCACTGCATTAGCGCAGATACTTTGGGAGGGGTGGGGCTGCTCTGCTCTGCTCTGCTCTTTCTTGCCCACACACACCATGGCGCTATTATGATAACTGCACACAAGATGCTTTCATCATCCCCCTTGGTTCTTTACGGTGTGAAAAGGGTCTGAAACAGCCCCTGGTTTTGTCACGTGTCAAATATTAGATACATTAGATACGTATACAGCGAGGGAAAAACAACAACAAAGAAAGTAAGCACAGTTAACAACCGTTAATTTGCAGTGTAGCCCACACGGCTTCTCTTTGTAGCATTGCCATAGAAAAACGTTCAGCTTCGGTTCACGTAAACAAGACATTTCATCATATCTTACTGAAACCACATTTATGCATAAAACTGCTATGTTGATGTTTCCATAATTCTTTCCTCTTTCCTTCTGAATAATACTTTGGTCAAGTAATATTTATCCATTGTGTCCTTTATTTAAAATCATCAAATATGCCAAACAACCTATTCCGTACTTCTGATATTGAGAAGATAATCTCCAGTAAAAGTTAAATGCAAATGGATTAAACCCAAATAGACTGGGAATCAGCAAATACTCCATTGTGTTAGCAGCTTTTAATAAAAAAAAAAAAAACAGTTCAACTGACAAAAAGAGTAGTTCTTCTACACACAAAAGTAACTTTCATACAATATTATGACATCTCAATAAAACACCTGCTCGGTATTGCAGTAACTATATGCTGAAACTAAATAATTATATTACAAATACATATTCATATTTATTAAACATTTAATCAAGCAGACTTAGATGAATCAATTAATTAAATTAATTAGATTCTTGATTTTTGGTTTAAATGTGATTCCTAACACAACTCATAAGCACGCACACACACACACATGCGCGCGCACACACGCACACACACACACACAGTGCAGATACCTCAACAGTGCCTTCTTCTTCAGAGGCCAAGAAAGTGAAATTATCTCATAGGAGATGTAGGAGGAGGCGCGTTTATATAATCTTTATCATCCTATTGACATAAAGAGGATCAAGTCCGCTGGCAAGCCCAACATGACAAGATGAAACAGCTTATGTTTGGTGGGTGGTTGGGGGAGGGGGGGGGGGGGTGTAAAGCTCTCTCAGACAATGGAGCCTGCATGTTATTTCTGAAGTGCAACTCAAGAAATACTCGTGAAGATAACATATAATTAGACATTTCTGTCATACGCTCTAGAGTTTATCCCATTGTGAGGCATGGACATATCTATCAATGTTATAGCGCATACAGTAATTCTTAACATTAGACAAGAGTCCTATTGTTTTACCTAAACTGACACTGCTGTCAGTGCTGCAGTGCTGCTGTGCCCCCCACACACACACACACACCAGGGCCGAGTGCCGCACGCGGTGTTCACACTCACTTGTACATCATCAGATGACGGCTCGTAGCTGGCCCTCTTGAAGGTCTCGGTCACGTTGCGAAGGATCTCCACCGAGGACAGAAGGTCGCCGGCGTAAAAGTTCTTCCTCTGTGTAAGGTCCAGGAGGTTTTTAGTCACCTGGGACATCCCGTCCCCGGCTAGCAGAGTCTGGCCCTTAGCTAGGTGCCCCTGAACCTCCAGGAAAAGGCAAAAGACAGAACTTGGGGCATCGGTGCTCTCTCTCTCTGTGTGTGTGTGTGTTTTAATGATAGTGCACGTTACACACAGTGGCGTAAATGAGGCGCAAAAAAAAAAGTCAGGAAGAAAAATTGTACCACCACAAGGTGTGTGTGTGTGTGTGTGTGTGTGTGTGTGTGTGTGTGTGTGTGTGTGTGTGTGTGTGACACTTTCATCGAAACCAAAGCAGATGATGTTGTGCCTGGAGATGTTTTGAAATGAGCCGCTGTACGTGTTAAGCGTTAACTAGAGCAGAAGACACATACTGTAGTTTCAGCAAAGTTACAAGGGGAAATTACATTTTGTGTCACGCTGAGGCATGAGGCTCAGAGATTGTCCACAGTGCACAAATATGTGCGCTATCCATTCTATTCTTTTTAAAATATCAAACACTATTCCACCTTTTAATGTCAATTAGTTCACGGTCAGGGAGCGTATGTTTAATAGTTGATAGCGATTCAGCACCTCGTTGAAAATAATGTGCCACGTACAGAGAAAGACAGAGGCAATTCATATTAAATCATATCTATTCCAGTACGAAGGGAGATGCGAGGGGTGGAAAACAGAGGCAAAAATGAACTGAGGATGGAGAAATGGGGACCGAGATGGAAATTGCCAGCAACTCTAAATAAAAGAGTTGAAGGACTTTGTGAGGACCATTCATTACACAAGAAAAAAAAAACTGTGAAATTAGTCTTTTAATTTGCCTCCACTACTGAAAGTGGTTCATCTTTAGCTACAGTGTGATGGTATTGGGCGGGGGAGGCTTGGCGAAAACACGAGGGAGGTAATTTATGATGTATTGGAAACAGAGGCTGAAGAGGAAGGGAGCTGACTTTGCACCTACTGATTGCTGCAAGTATCTGAATTCATTTGTTATACATCGGGCATAGCTGGGCTGCTCCCAGAAGGCAACGCCATGGTGATCCAAAGAGCAGCGTCTACTGGTGGTGCCTGCAGGAAGGAAAGGAGACACACAGAAGGAGGGAGAGACAGTAAGAGAGAGAGGGGGGGGGGGAGAGAGAGAGAGAGAGAGAGAGAGAGAGAGAAAGAGAGAGAGAGAAACAGATAGCGACAGACAGTGAAAGAGAGAGACACAGAGAGAGAGAGAGAGATTCACAGATGGAGTGAGGGAGAGAGGGAGGGAGAGAGGGGGTACAGACAGGAGTCACGAGGAAGAAGAGACAGGAGAAAAGAGGAATGAGATTAGGAGCAAACGGGGAGGCAGATGGAGATGGCATGGAGGGAGCTGATGGACGCAGGGAAACAGAGAGGAAAGACATTCACGAGAGACTTTTCTCCTCGCCGTCGTCAATTTCCTATTTTCACTTCACCCACACACATTTTCTACTGGAGGTGTGTTTATTACAGCGACAGAGAAGAGAGAGAGAGAGAGAGAGAGAGAGAGAGAGAGAGAGAGAGAGCCTCTCCTGGCAGGCTAATCCTGCAGCATTCGTAAACTATTGGTGTAACATCATGGTATGGGTAAACACTAACATTGCAGTACAAGCTTGTGGCTGCAATTCAGCCGGGGTAAATAAAAACGCTCTGCATATGGAGCCGCGGCAGGTTGGCAGCCTTGTTTACAAACGCAGCAGTCCTGAAATTGCAGACCCACCCAACATCCCAGCCCCACACACGCAAACATTGAGCTCCTCCCTACAGGTCCCTCAGACCTGCTGGGGCACTATCATCATCGCACGTCACCACAACACAGGTGCTTGACATCCTAAGAAAAACTCATTCCCACCCCCCTCTGGTATATCAGTCTACTCATTCTACTCGTCTTTATGCCTCTCTCTCTCTCTCTCTCTCTCTCTCTCTCTCTCTCTCTCTCTCTCTCACACACACACACCTCAATGTACACTGACAGAGATGATGGATAGCAGCCACACTTGCTATGCCCCCCCGCTCCACAGCTACTGCCTGAGCAGCAGTGCACACAAACAACCCCCCTCTCCCCAGCCCCACCCCTTCTTTTCACCGCTTGGATGTGCCCATGCAATATGAGACAGGAAGACACGCGCGCGCACGCATACACACACACTGTGCTTGCTACACCACCCAGACCCAGCTTCACCTGAGCCATTTTTTTATTTATTTTATTTTTTACATAAATCAGGTCCATGTCTTTAAAAGAAAACACAACACACCACCATTTTTCAAAAGACTATTTTCAGAACCATTGTTTGTTATTTCCAAGGCTTTCTGCCCAAAGACACTAGCTCCTTCAAATGCACGTAACATTGTTGTATGTTGACCTGCGGGCCGGGATTCGTTTCACAGATAGAATTTATTGACTCTGACATTCCTAAAGGTCATTGTAAGCTGAGAAACACGGTTCAGGTGGGCGAATGCATTTGGGGTGGTGCAGAATAACGCTATCGCCGTTGGTGACCTGACAAGTCAAAGAGCTAATGCTGAATGATATTTGTGAAGCTTGTCTGTCTATGCTTTCTAGCCTATAATTATTTGCCATTAGCCAAATGAAATGTTCCTTAGTTTTTGCAATGGAGTTATATAAGGAAATTCACTAAAAAATATGACTGACATTATTCCTTGTGTATTGATTGTTTCTTATAGTAAACCACCCATCATTCTCCAACGGAAAACGTATATCATAAAACGACGGAAGATGTATGAATATTGTATGTGCTCCTACCAGTGGCATTTGGGGGACATCTGTTGAAGGCCAGCTCCCCCGACGGTGTCCGTCTCCAAACCATGGCCACTGCATAGTCTTCCAGACAAATCTCATACGGCGCTGTGGAGTAAGAACTTGTTTTTCCCTTTGACCTCCACCATAAACATAAAACACACACCATTTCCAAAATAATGTGTTCCTTTTGTCCACATTTCTATGTCTAGTGAGATACTAAAAGCAGTGAATGAAAAATATGTTATTAAAATTGTATGTTTTCATTATTTCACATGCAATTATTACATTCATTTCAAAAGTACACAGCGTTTTTCCTGTGTTCTGAGAATCAATTTCATAATTGAAAATGTGGATCTAAAAATAAGATGTAATGATTTGTTTCTTTAATGGAGAGAATCCATGGCAATTTGAGTGGATGAATCCCACCAGTTATTTAAACAGTAGTAACAGTTTATCACCACCTTATCCGTTGATATGAAACTAAATTAGGGCTGTTTTTCTTGGCACATTACATGTTATGAAACAATAATCCTCCCACCTAAGTGTATTCTACACCAGGCGGTTATAATTATCATCCTATTTCGCACTTGCAACTTGTTCGCTCGGCCATAATGAGCCTACAGAGAACAATTATGGCGTGGGTTACCTGGACAACGTTGGTCACTGCATTTGCGCACTTCCTCTCCAGTGCCCTCGCACTGTTGCCCGGTGACGGCTGCACCCTGGCACACCCGCGCCCGCCTCTGCCACCCACCGTCGCATGATTTTGAACAGCCACTCCACGGGCCCCATGGGTTCCATTGGCCATTAGCTGAAGAGAAGACATTGTTTACATGGCATGCACTTGGATTCCACCAACATCTGAAGAAGTCCAACATTGCCCACTTTAAATATGTCAACATTCTGAATGTCAAATATGTCACTGACATAATGCAAAATATGTGAACATATGATGTCCCATTAGAACATTTGACAACCTATGAATTGAACAACGTTGCACATATATAGAATATATAGTATTTCTACATTACAAACTAGTATTATGTCAGTATTACATGCACACTCATATTCCAATATTAATCGTGATTAATCTTAACCCTCCTGAAAGTTGATGTCAATTTGACCCCATTCAATGTTGACATCTCTAAATAAATGACTGACATCATTTATTTATTGTTTTGGTTCATAGTTAATGACTTTTCCTCATTTATTGGGGACTGGGTAAACATAAAATGTAACATTTTTATATGTTTTCAATGACCTGTACACATTTTATAAGCGTCTGTGTTCTTTGGGTCAGTTTGACTTCAGGCTGATTTAGCTGTGTAAAGCATATTCATGTAGGAAACAACATTTACACAATTGTTTTGTTGTTTGAGTGATATTAAGGTCACAGTAACATGCAATTGTATAATTTTCAATATACTTCCCTCTGTCCCATAATCATACCTGTAGTGCAAGAACCACTGCAAAACAAATCTTTCTAAATGTTTGTTTTTCCTGGAGTCGAATTGATCATAAACATAGTAATAGATATTCTGGATGTACAGTATAAGGGGGTGAGGGGAAGGGTGTAGGTAGTCCACAAAGGAACACATATCTTAGGAAACACATTTAATTAAAATCATTTAAACTGCCCAAGGATACAAGATGTTCAATTTAAAGACAACAGGAGGCTATGGAATATGTATGTGTATGTATATGTTTGTAGTCAGTCCTAGTTAATTGTAGCTATTTTAAATCATAAACAAACGCATGCAATTGCTGGGCAAAGAACCTAATTTAAGCCACATATCCTTCCAGTAAATTACATCTTGACCTCTATGAGACCATGACATATTTAACACCCTTTATTTCTTCTGCTCTCTTGGGATGCAGTTAGCAATTATGTTGAAGCTAACATGAAGATGTAATAATGTGTTCATTTGTCAAGGACAGGGAAAGAAAATCGGCATAGCTTGCCTTTTATGTTATTTGGTTTTCTTTGACATGTTAACGCATTTCAGGGTAGTCGTCGATGGTGTAAAACATGTTAATGGCAGAATATTTGGATAAATTATTATTCTTAAAATGATTACAGGTACTGTACATCTTCATTATGACTCATACGCTGATGGCTACTCACCTCACATTGCCAATATTAAAACACATTTATGCTGAAGTTTCCTAAAGCACAGCATTTTATGTCCTTTTAATGAACACTGTAAAATTGTGCATTAGGAAAAAAACAGATGCTGCCCTTTAGCAATGTAGTAAATCACATGTCCTTGTCTGAAAGGAAAGGCTTAATGCCACCCCACCCACATTGTGACCTACACTTACAATTCCTTCACGTGTATGGGCTGACCACATATCCTACAACTAACCTCTGTCAATCGTGGTTACGTTCAGACAAGAAAGATTGTACAGTAAATACTGTACAAACATGACAACAAATAAGATGGTTACCGCTGTGTACTGTACCACACACGACTCTCACTATTTGTAGTACGTTTGTAGCACTGTAAAAGTAAAAATGGTCTATTCTGTGGTCAGCAAAGCCACAAATGCAATGCTACTTAGTTTCTATTCTTGCTAAATTACAAATGGAGTTACAGGTTGCTACCCACAACCTATGATGAAGGTACTGTAGCATTACACGTATCCACCTGCCCTCCAGCCTGGCTTCTTTGTTAAATTGGTGTTACTTTGCTTCTGACAAACTGTGACACAAAGAAGTTCAGTATAAATGAATGGCGTATATGAAATAATAAATAAAGACATTTCATTTGTAAATGCTGACCATTCATCATTCATCAACACCAATGAATATTCATATGCCAAGTATTGTTTTTTAATAAAAGTAAGGCAGTAGTTGGCTAAGGCCGACTGGACCGCAATATTCCATAAATGTGTTTCCACCTATAATGGTTAAGTTCGGAAAAATATCGAAGGCGCGTTACGGTACTGCAGCAAAAATTGCATCATGGGATTATGAGGAGCATGCCGGGGCCCTCCATATGATTAGACAATGCAGAGCCAGTAGACACATCCTAGCGCCTGTAATAGAGCTGTGACGGCAACAGACAGTTTAGACAGCTAACCCTGAATTATATGAACGCTATATGGTATTTCTAACTGGATTTAACTAATCCATTTGATGGAGCAGGGTATTTGCATTAGTCTTGTCACTCGCTATGCAGGGAATCACTTAGAGAGGAAGATGATCTATAGAATCAGACTCAGGAACTGTAACATTCATGGTAATGACGACGATCGGTGGACAATGAGGATGATTCCTCTTCTCCTTTACTCTGCATTTCAAATGGCTCTTTTTAAATGGAGACATCAAGGCCGACACTCAAGGCCGACGGGCTCAGGGCTTTACCTGTGCAATCAGGATTATAGCACTCTCTGCTCTCTGCCCAGTGACCGCGACACTCTGATCCCCCGTGGGCTGCTGCCGAGCACTGCCTGGTCCTCTGCTGAGTGCCATTGGCACAGGTCACCGAGCAATCACTCCAGGAGCTCCATTCCTGCCACTGTCCATCCACTGAGCCACCCAACCAGAGCCCAACAAGAATGTCCCGGGTGTGGGGGGAAAGATAGAGAGAGATAACAGACAAAGATGGGAGGGGCTATTCATATTGTTGTTCTGCCAGAAGGATAATATAATATTTATAAACTGGACACTGGTCTGTGTGCATTTACACTACATTAAATGGCCGTGCTTGGGTGTATAATGCTTTGTGGATGTTTTCACATCTTTACACCTAAAATGTCTTGACCAGAGCCTGAGTGTTGATCAATGACCACACCAGGCTATACGGTACTGCATGTTGCATTAACATTTGTTTTTTTAGATTTTGTGCATATTTAATGCTATGACATTAATAGCATTTTGATTAAGAGTGAAATTAAAGGTATACTTTATGGATAATTTACCAGGATACATTTTATTAACGAGCATCTCAGGCCAAAAAATACAGCTGTTTTGATTAGATTTTCATGCCAAGTCAGCCTCGAAAGTTGCCAACCCTGGTTGAAGTCTTCGTTTCCAAGTTATATGATGCTTGCTAACTGCTGAACGCTAAAAGTCAGCTTCTGTGCCCATTATGAATCTCACCCCTTGCCAAACTCTTTACTGGTTATCCTTTAAAAAGAATCCCAAAGTTGTAGAACACAGATGAAAATACAATATCTGCGCTCTTAAGGTAAGCTGGTATATGGAAACATCACAGGTTCATCACAGTTTACATTGCTTTATATTTGCTGCTCAGTGATTCAAGTGATGCGTTACGTAAGTGCTGAAGTGATAACTTGCATGTAGCAAAATGCTTATTTTGACTATAAGATATTTGTAATTTACATCAGTGTTATCCAGTGGGAACCTGTGCCATTGACACAACGACACACAAAGTTTGCCATTAATTTTCCTCAGAGGGAAAATGTGTTAGTTCCAGTTATTATTTGAGCAGGGCCACCTCTGAAGATAGGCTACTGAAGAAACACTGCTAGCACACAGCCAATAGCAACAGTTAACGCAAATCCAACCCTTTTCAACCAAACTGCAACATTGCATCACATATTTAATAACTACAACTGTATAGCAACATCTGACCAAAGCTGACATGCACACACAATGAAGGCTGCATTTCAGTAAAACAAGATGAAAGATAGATGGGCACCATTTTGTACATCTAACCGGAATGTGTCCTTCAATATTTCAGCACACTTTTTACACTGCACAGTACTTCCCTCACCTTCTTAAGCAAACTCAAATGTATTTGGCTGTAAATTGTCCTTTGCCTCAATATAAGTATGTTTTCCATGCTTTAATCTAATTTACTTAATATAGGTTACATCTCTTATTCTTTATGGCTTCCATTGCATCTCACATCTACGGCATTGGCTGCCGTAGATAGAGGGAAGCTATCGAGGGTCTGCCTGTCCGTTATCACTTTTATATGCACACGATACATACCAGGACATAAAGCAATGTTGCAAAGTTTGGTCTGTGTCTCAGGTCCATCACAGGCCCTGCCTCCATGCAGTGGGGGTGCGCACATCCTAGTCCTGGTGCGCAGACCCCGGCCACATGTAAAGGAGCAAAGACTCCATGGTGACCATTCCTCCCAGATACCATGTACTGTGAACACAGGACAGGAGGCAGGCCTAATCATTATCAGCCCTGGCTATTGGACAAGCCTGTACATGAACACAAATAGGTTAACACACACACAATCAATGATAATAACTATAAAAATCTAACAAATATATTGTGGCAATGAAAATTATTATGGTCTTAGACAGAACTGCTGGTAACCTCAAGACTCTCCATTTACAGTATTAAGCATTTAAGTGTGTACGAGTTCACACTTAAAATAAAAAGCCAATATGCACTTTCTCACAAAGACTGCATTCTTGGACTCTATACTGGAACCTACTGCTGAGTAGCTGTAGAGTAGCTGCAGCTGAGCCAAAACTAGCTTTGACAGAATAAACATCGTTCCTCGGTGTTCTCCATGAAAGGGTGGTGACCTATGAAAATGTACCTAAATAATTTGAAACTCAACCTCCCATGAGTCTACATGACTTAAAACTATATATATATATATATATATATATATATATATATATAACGATACAGTAAATGCACATATAGTATTATCTATTTGTTAATACGTTATAACATTTTTGTGTGTTTTAAAACATTGCTCACAGTGCTAATTTTTAACAGATAATTATCATTTGATATACTGAATCAGAATCAGTATACTTTATCTACTACGTAATCTTTGTCACTGAATTGAAGCGACAGCACTAATTCCATTTCTTATGGATTGCATGCAGTAATTGTATAGAAGTTCACACCATGCAGTCGTTTTGGTACATGATAAGAATACGGTTCAGAGATTCTTAGAAACAGCCACTACTCAGGGAACAAGTCCTAATAAGATCAAACATGCAAACAACAAGGCCAGGGTCTATTTATTAAATTACTGTGTGTCTCCAATAAAGTCAAGCTGTCATCAGGAAGGAACATTGAATTATTGTCTTGACAATGCAATGGACTTTTTTGCCCTTGTAGCATAATAAAAAACAACAAATTAGCCATTATTTCTTTAAGGCTGCATTAAAGAAAATGTTTGCTAGCGATGTTGGTGGATTTCTGTTGTAGGCTAGTCCAATACAGGAATGCAGCAGTTGTCTCCTTCTAAAGCACACACTTCCAAGCCCACATTCTGCTCTCTCTAATAATGAAGCTTTCACTCACAAAAAGGTAGAGGTGTGGTCAGCATAGAGGGAAGACAGTAATTGGTGGGCTTGAATTGACGCGCTGCTGGTAAACACAGCTAATGGCTTGACAAATCCAACCCTTTTCTGACAGTTTTTAGACCGTATCTTCAGGTTGCATACTGTATTCTAGACTTTTGATAAAACGCTTACACTTCACTTCTCAACCATTCCATTGTAGACACATAACACATAAGTAGTGGCAGTTCATGTGCACGTGAGTGCATGCGCACTCAAACACACACACACACACACACACACACACACACACACACACACACACACACACACACACACACACACCAGTGGCTACAGTGGCTACAGCTACTACAAAAAAGCAATTGTTCTGCATTCATGATACAATACAGAAAGTCACTGTGCACAAGATATATTATTTTGTTAAAAAAGAAAGGTATCCTTGCTTTTCTGGACTAATATGTCAATGGACATACAGTAGTAATAATCAATTAAACATTTAGATTAAATTCGGCATTTGTTTAGGCTTATGGTAGTAAACATCATTTTTTCAAAATTGATAAGGTTCAAATATGCATACGTCCTATTTACAAGTAGCCTAATGCGTTTAATGACATTGTTAGAGAAATGTAACAAACATTATACATGGTCTGTAATTCTGAGCACAAATCCCAGTTCTTTTTATCTTGGTTATGGTAGATTAAGGTTTTCACATAATTAAATGTGTGGCAGTCCATGATTAGTCTAGAACAAATTGTTTGCAGGCCGAAGGCCATACAAAGCGTAAAAAATCAAATAATTTGTACACAGCTTGCTGGGGCTTTTTGTTTATTATTTTAAGGGTAGCCTATGCTTTTGTAATGAACATAATATAGAATATTACTGTATATAAAAATACTTTTTTTATGATTTCATTTTCCAGCTGTCATTGCCCAAGCATATTACTGTAATATGCCAACTCATGCTCAACTACCTGTGCAACATTTTAATACCAAATGTGTGTCAAATTGTCAGAGTGCTGTTAAAATAAAATAATTGATCAGCCATACGATGTAGGGATTACTATATCTGTTGTATTAGAAATGGCAATGAGTAGAGATTCTAGCTGTGGCCAGAGAAGAAATTTCAAAACATGAAATGTGTATACAGATCTATGATACATACATGACATTCAGTTCAAGAAACTCTCCTTATTGGCTAAGGGGTTCAAATATAATGACAGAATATTATTTTGATGCTTTTGAATGTGATCAGCAAAACAAGACGTCAGAGTATACACCCTCCTAAACTGGCTAATGGTTATTTGTTTATAAAAACGTGTCCTTATCCAACAGTGTAAACAAAAACATTAGCTCACTGCAATTGCGTCAGAAATAACTGATGAATGACATCTAACTTCTTCAAGGACGTTGTTACCTGACTACAAATGACTCATTTAACATGCCAGCATGAGTTGAGCTAGATATGCCTCGCAGTATGTTTAAAGAATTGCTGCCAAATAATTTAAAAATGCACAACTGACCTTCACAGAAACATAGCCCAATGACACATCAGTATCTACAGTACTGCTCCCTAATATCCATGCAGATCCACATGATATTAAATAATTTAAATGCAGATGAAATTACATTTAATGTGTTGTGAAATGGAAAACATAAAAATTATATTCATAAAATGCAGAATACAAAAGAACAAAAGTAAGCATATGATAATGATAAAATAATAATCAACTAATGGACACATCAAGGTTCTTGAAGCACAACACATTTCCTGCCATAATGAACAAATGAGAAAGACATTCAATTCGAAGAGTCTGTCTACAGTAACACTACCTGGACAAGGGGCAGTGTTATTGCAAACCCTTGATTCTCTTAAAGGGCCGCTGCAGTGTGTTCCGTATGGTGAGACACATGTTCTTGTTCGCACCTGCGACCCTTGACCGCATGTTACAGAGCATGAGCTCCACTGGGACCACGTCTCTGCACCTGATTCACCTGTGTGGGAGAAGGGTGACACTAGTTAAATGCAGCAATATGGTCTCATGACAAGCCGGGAGCTAGCAGGCCTGTTGCCGGGCTAGCAGGGTGATGTGGGGTGATGCAGGGCAAAGCAGGGAAAGGGTTAAGCTTGAGGAGATCTAACGCTCAACTAGGGGACACACTTTTCTTCCTTATTGTGATCTTTAAAAAAATGCTTAGCCTATTAGACAGAGCTTATTACATGAGGACTGCTGTGCATGCAGTAAGTGTTTGGGCATACTATTGAACGTTTAGTGATTTAAAATTAAACAAAGCTCTTTAGTAGCATACAGTACAGGTATTCATTTGAAATTAATGATGCTGTTTGACAAATGGAGCAGGGCATTTATTCAAAGATCACAGACAAGGCACATATATGAATATAACATTCAACAATAGACATGTGGGCTATATTCCACCTCTGTTTACTGTAATATAAAAGTAATACATGCAAAAAACAACTCATAAATACGGTATGTGTGAACAGTGGGGTAAACCATCATAAATAATTAAAACGTGATAAGAATGTGATAACATGCAAGAAAATTATAATCTGAATGGGTTAGTCCACAAAGAGGTCTGAGATATGGATTCCCTTGCACTGCAGCAACACTCAAAGTCTCAATAACTGAAATCATGCATAAAACTAGGATAATGTAAAATGAGAAAGATAGAAGATTTTAGCTAGCAGGTCAAAGCCAAATTTTTGTAATATGTCATATTTTAGTTCCTCAATATTGTTTATAGCATATAACATGCATAACCCGTTAATTGAAAATAATTATTTTGGAATTTGTTTCAAATTTTATATATGTACATTCATTTGTATTTAAGGCCAATTAAAAGAAAATATTTTGAAATTAAATAGTGTTCAATTATAAAAATGACGTTTGTTAACTTAAAATGTATGATGGTCAAATGCAAACACAAAAACAAAATGCTAAATAAGAATGATAAGGCAGTGGATGAATTCTAAAGCCATGGATGCCTATGCAAAGAAGAAATAAACAATTTGGTGGAAAGAGTAATCAAATTTCCTTACAAAACAGTCACAAAAGGACTGTTGAATTATAATTATCAGCTGAAACTTTCAGTTTTCATGAGAGACTTTATGCATTAGCAAAATACAAGAAGGATATCTTTAGATTTCAGCTCTGAATACATTTATGTCATTGAAATCAAATCCTATTATGATTTTAAGCACAATGTACTTCAAATATTTTTTTTCAAGTATGAAGGACTTGACTGTACCGAATTGATATCTAAATTCTACCCTTACATTTGTTGATCATAAAATAGATTGAAAGGTGGATCAATTGGTTAAATGAAGCAGTACAGGGAGATTAAATTAGACACGGAGAATGAAAAACAGCACAGCAGTGAGACCTGTAACAGGGAAGTTACATACCTACAGAGTAAATGGAGAGGCGCTGTTAATGATTAGTAAATGATTTTGTGAAAATAAAATGGTTTTTGGTTTTTAACCAAAGGACAGCGGTTTCAGTGGAGCAACACATGAAGAAAACAAAAGTGTAAATTAAAATAAATTAAAATTAAAATTAAAAGTAGGAAGGAACTTTGTATAAACCAGCCCACCCCAAAAAAGTTTTTAAAAAAATTTAAAAGGAAAAAAAATCTAATAAAAAATCTAATTAAATTAATTCTACATTTTGCATTAGTATTATTGCCAATTTATATAATATTTTGATTTTTTTGTAAATTATATTTTATTTTCATGAGAAATGTAAGCCTTATTAGATGGTTCACTACATTAAACTATGGGTTCATTTTATCTCTTAGGGCAGCATCTATTAGTTAAACTTTGGCCCAGTGCTGTATTTGTTTTCATATTTGGCTAGAGGGGTGTTATTTCTTTTCTGAATGACATTTAATTTATCATGCCTTAGAGGGAATGATTAACTACACCAGGGCCTAAGTTATACTTCCCATTTAATTAATGTTCTGTGACTATATGAGCAATCCACTTGCCAACTTACTCTGTAACAATAAAACAAACAGACCCACAAAACCAATTATACTCTGTATTCAAAGTAAATACGTAAAGTGAAATAGGAAATTTGTCTTGCTTGTTAATATGTAGCGATAGAGAAGGAGTAGAAAATAAATAATAATGTAAAAACATAGTCACTTAAAAGGTGCAGTACAAGAGAGAGCATGCATGTGACTCAGATGAAATTAAGTTTAGGTAACAATATAAGGTAAAGAAAGATAACTATTGTATTACCAGTTTGTGCCATAAATTTAGCAGACTCAGCTTGCTCCTGCAGGGCCTTTGTGTCATGAACTGATCTTGGCCGCTGACTTTTTACTGTATGCTCTCCGATCATTCCATATTCTAGGGACAGAATAAAGTTTCATATGAAAGCTATAGGCTCAAACATTATCTTCTGAGAACAAAACCTTATTACATTTTTGGTTTTCCAAGGGGTGCGAAGGAACTGCAATGCATGGCTAGAATCAAAGACCACACACCTGTGAGGATTTGTCATTTACTTTTAAAGCAGACAACAATAACGAATTTATAAGGGTGAGTTGAAAGTATTAATTAAGCTTGAAAGCACAGCGTAGACACATAGCAAACATGCAAATAACCTCACGCTTTTTTAAGACTAATACATAACCAAGCCATCTACCTCCCTCCCTCTTACACACCCAGAAAGGAAAAGAACGAAACAAAATGAAAGTAAAAATGTGTAAGCCATCAGAAAGCCACAGAGGAGGAGGGGGGGGAGTTCATGAACATAACATGCTATTGATCCACAGTTTCCTAAACATACTGTATCTTCATTGTGGATTCTTGTTTATTAGTTTTTCTTCTTCAGTTGATCAAATCCGTGGTATAGTTAGCCTTTGTGTAATTAGACAAATGTATTCTGAGCTGTAAACAATAAGGAATGCAATACAGATACTGTACTGTACAGTATGTGACTATACCTTTCTGACAATGACAGCCTAATGGTTGCTTGCTAAATATTAAGATATTAATTAAATGCACCATATTATGTATTCATTATGTAAGACACTGCAGGGTGTTGAATTTATTTAAATAGATTATGCTAATTATGTTCAATCAATGATTGCCATGCACTACTTGTGGCAGTGTGTGGTCCACGTGAAGTCTCATTTGCAAAACAAGCAATGCAGCTGGTGTATCAAAAACAAGTTCAAATATAGCTTGTGTTCGTTTATTACACCGGCTGTTCACATACGTCATTACCTTGCAGCCCCCTTGAACACAAGAAAGAAAAGAAATCTACACCACGCAAGTTGTCCCGATAAATCATGCACTGATCAATATATTCACAGCCACTTTTCACTATGCAGTAACCTACAATATGTTTATGTGGACAATTGATGGGAGCTGTCCATTCAGAACCACAGCATGCAGTCGCCACACAGAGAACCCTGCATCAATACAATTTCATTCTAAGTATTTTCATCATCAGTCAGTCTGAATGGTCAGTGGATAAATACAGAACACCATCTTGTGAACCAGACACTTAACATTTAGTATGATCCTGTGAGCAGAAATGTGAGTGAATGAATATACAGCATGCAGTTATGTAATTTTAAGTTTTTTCAGAAGCAAGTAAAGTTTTATGTATATAGTATATACAGTATATTATATTGTACCTGTAAATAAAACTATCACTGATATAGAGCAAGGCATAGAAAAGAGGCAATCCATCAGCCACTTCACCCGATAAAAGTATCTGAATGCCAGAGCTTTTTGACCAATTGTTGTGGAAATTATTTCAGTAACAATTGTGGCAATGTTCCAGTCCACACATTAGGAAGTTGATATCACCTAAATATTCAGCAAATAGTTTCCATGCTTGCTTTGGTCAGGTCAAAAAAATATGATTTGTGCTTTACACCATACATTACATCTCATTCAGTGTTCAGTAAAAATTGTTTACCTTGCATCAGTGCTTTAACATATTTAACAGTATTTTTAATAGGTTTGTGCTCTACAATTCATAACTAATGTGTACACCCCTGTACATTGGGTGGTGCTCTTGCTGCTTTTCTAAATTGTTGTCCTCTACCTCAATCCAATACAAATGGAAATAAAGTATTAAAAATCACATGTTTGCTAAATGTATTTAAAACATAATGTAGCTACAGAATTTCATTGATATGTCACGATATCAGTGAATAGCTGTCAATGTGTTGCTCTGATTATTTATATATATTCTACTGTATATATATATATATATCTATATATATATAGGGCCGCAATGAGACATGGCAGGGCGTTTGTGTTTTTGTGCATATTGATGCACATTTATCAACAAAACA
>JAODTR010000007.1:3379782-3424427 GCA_025399935.1 Amblyopsis rosae | reverse complement strand
ACTTTGCCTTGGGAGACCCTACCAGGAGCACAAGGCTCCAAACAACACAGCCCTCAGGTTCATGGGGGCACCCAAACCTCTCCACCACGATAAGGTGATGGTTCCCGGAGAGGTCTATTAAATAATAAATAATAATAATTATAAAATAATAATAAAATAAAAAGCCATACAAAAGCCAAAACAGAGGCCCATACTGTATTAGTGGTGAATTTGCCACATCAGAGCCACACAATGCATACAATGAGTCTGTACTCCCACAGCAAAAAGGTAAAACACAGTGGAGACTATAGTGTACTCTAACCCCATGCTTCACAGGGAGGTTTAGTGAGAGAACTATACAGAACAGCAAAGTTCATCACCCTTTAGCACACTCCAACTGATAGGAAGATGAGCAGCTGCGGGCAAAGAGATATTTGATGTGGCCATAAATTCCCACATAATTTAGTCTGAAGTAAAGTCAGCGACACAAACATGGTACTGAACATGTAAGCAGTTCATCAGAGAGCAAATTATGTTCACACTTTAAAACAGTAAAAGGCTATTGAATTTACGTGTCTATATTGCTTTATGTTAAGAAATCCATCTTACATGGTTTAGCCTGCAGCAGTGCTTTAGGAAAGCAACTACCAATAATCTGTAACTCATTAACCTATCTTGCCCGCACTTTACTGCTGTGCCAGCAACATATGTCACTGCTAATATGGCTCTAAGAAAGGCCCTTCCAAACATCAATCTGTAAGGAAGGGCACATTTATAGGAAGTGCAACTGACTAGAGGTAAACGAGGGAAATGTAGGGCGAAATGCACCCTAGTCTCTCAACTGTGTGGCTTCATGTGCTGAGACATTCAGGTCAAATGGACAAAGATACACCGGAACAGCCTGCTGTGATAAGCCATGACATTACCATAAGCAATGCCTGCATCCATTTTATAATCTTAGCCAATACAATGACCCCACAGAGAAGAATATTTACAAAGTGCTCTTTCCAAACAGTATGCATATGTGGACGTTCGTTGTGCCAAATGGCAATGTATTCACCCTCACTAATAATCCCTTCACCAACCATCTTACTATAACTTGTCATGAAAGCTGTAATAATTGCACATCGGAAACTGTTAAAACAACATCACAACAGCCAATCTTTTGCAACTGCTTAGCTGATTGTTGGGAAAGGACTGGGGAGCATGATTCTGGAACTGGAATATGTCAAATCTTCAAGCAGCTGCTGCATGATATCTTAGAACACTGTGAGAGTGAACTGAGATGATTTTACAATTTTACAATGTAGCATTTTAACTTTCAACTTTATTTAACTATGCAGCGTTTAAACAAAAACTAGTGTTGTGGCATAAATCAACTATAATATATGGGTGTATGTCTTAAAATACATTTACACGTGGTACACAAGTATGAACATTAACATTTGGATGCATTAAATGTTGAGTTTAAGTGCTGAAAGCATCATAAACATAAATACCATAAAACTGCAAATAATAGCCTGGGCTTTTATTTGCTTCAGTCAATAAATTCAACCGTCCTTTATTTGAGACAGACGTCGGACAGACGTCTAATCACTTTCACACAAACGCTGCTAAGAAAATATGGGAAATATCATTACGTTGATTATTTAAACCAATATGAATATTATTTGTATATGTTGTAAAATTGGATTAAAAAAATTAAGAATAGGTTGTTTTTATATCCTAGTTCACTCTCCTTGTTGTATTGCTTTATTTAGCCAGGATGAGTTTTATTGAGATTAAAAATCTCTTTTACAAAAGAGTCCTGTCCAAGGTAGCAGCACAAATATCAGTTTCAGGCATAAAAACACAATAATACATAACAATACATTACATAAAACAGAACTAAATTAACTATACTCCATAATATTTGTCATATGTCGACATCTGTAAATAAACTTTATGAGTGGAATCATTTAAAACATGTACAGCCAGAAATACCGTCCACCAAGTTAGATGTGATCAAGTCTTTGAGTTTTAAGTCATTTTGCAGACGATGCAGAATACTTAAAAGCTATTTTTCCCATCTCAGTATGTAGTCCTTAACGTGCAATCGTTAATTTCCGGCTGGATTTGCAGTGGATTATGACACAGACAGCCAGTGAGTGAGCAACAAGCCGGTCAATGTGATCGGCTATATATAGCTAGATATATAGTCTATTTGGGACCCGGCTTATATTTGCAGTTTTACGGTATTAGAATTGCCCTTTTCTTTAATGTTCTGAATATTCAAACAGCACATCAACATACATTTGATTCATGCAGTGTAAGGACATATTGGGATACTGTTGGGATTTTAAAGGGGAAAAACACAATATATTTGAGCACACATCTTGTCGCTATCACAAACTGAAAGTGTAACTCCTAATTATTATAATATGAGTCTACAGTAGAAGCTGGAGAGACAATGAACCATAGCAATGGTCTTTGTGCTGCAGTATCTCAAACACAACTGTATACCACAGTATCATTTCTAGATAACTGGAGGGGGAATCAGACATTGGAGAATAACCTTTTCAATATGTGCGTGGGCCAATAGCACAGATGGAAAAGACAAATGAATTTAAATGGAAAGATGTGAGAGCTGCAATAAATATAATACACATATCTATGAAGAGAATACTGTCCTATCGTATATCTAATGACAGCATCTGTCTATGGCTCAGGGCAAATCTGGGATCATTTACACATGTCTACACCCACAAAACCACCACCAAACGCTGAGGAGGCATTTACTGTTAGAAGAAGACAACTGTACACCTTTCCGAAATAACTTCAAATAAATGTTCTTTAAATAATTCAACAATTAGATTCATGAAGCCTTCTGCAATTTGATCACAACTTAAAGGACTAATTAATAAACAAAGCATGCCACCACTGTCTCTAAATGTGTGCAATTTGCAGCAATGGTTTCTATGGAAACTGATGCTTTTCTCACACATAATGTGATGTCAGATATAAGGAGATTTGTTTCATGTTATATTTTGAAGTGTTCTGATGTTGTTAAAGGTGCCATTAGTGCTATACTTACAATCAGCTTGAGATGGCCCACGAATGCACGCAGACACACACACACACACACATGCACGCACACACACATACACACAGAAGATGTGGGGCATATTTCACAAAACTATATCTCACTAAAATCACTTTTACTGAAATACCAACAGTGAGGTAATCAACATTTTGTTGAGATTGCCTAACTTGAACATGCAATAAATAATGTAAACGGAAAGGTTAGAAATATATATTGTAGTTGTTGTTACAGTAAACCATTGAGAATTGTATTTGCAAAATTGCGACATTATACCTTTTATTTTCTATTTAGCATTTATATTGACTTTATACAGTAAGTATGGGGCGATATGTAAATATATATGTAAAAACTATACTGTACTGTATATAAACTAATTATATTATTGTATATTGGCCGCCACCTGCTAAATAGTAATACATTATGAAAGGTAATGATACCCATGCAATTGACTGAGCTTGGTTGACCTCTTGCTTGAGCCAATCAGGCTAACATCGCACTATAATAATGGTTGGACCATATGCCATTTAGCTTGCACACAGAGCAACATTGTGCCTTCTAGAAGGTGGGCAATAGTTATATAATAGTATATAATTCACCAAAAGCTCAGTGTATGCATTTATTTATTTATTACATTTTTTTCACTGCAATTTATTCAAGCAGTCTTCTATGATATTTGAGACAATGAGCTTTGATTTGTAGTCTACAAACAATCAGAAATCAAACAATACATTGCCAATTGACCGTTTGTGAAAAAATATAAATATGTTGTACTTACTAAATTGTCTAAAATGGGCAACATGTTTAGATCAATCAGTATAGTAGGGCTTCCAAGTCCAATTATTGCCCTAGCTAATAGAAGGTGTATCCAGTATAGTTACTATACAGTATGTGAAGGGCAAATGACTGACATTTTGAATGATATCTACTCTACTACTATAAATTCAATCTTGCAACGTGTGTGACTTTATAGCCTATCATACACCAGAATAACAATATGAGATGAATTTAAACGCCATATGCAAATAGTATATATGCCCATTGGAGGACACTATTTATAACTGGTCTTTCCTTCCTCTTCTTACATTCTATCAAACTTTAATATTAGGTTTAGGAAGGCTTGTTATACAACAGTGGGAGAAATCATTTTTAGATATACAAATAGCCATTATGATTTATTACAAACAAATATGCATTATATATGTATATATATATATATATATATATATGCTACCTCTACAAAGCAGAAAATGATGAATAGGGTGCAAAGGTAACATTGGGCTAAATACTTTCAATTTGTGGTGTCACATTTCGTTCTGACCTCTTTATTATGAGCATCTTTCTTCTCGCTGCAATACGGAGAGAGAGTGTGTGATCATCTGACGTCTGTAGCAGCAGAATGTGTTTGAATGCTGCCAGAAGACTGCATCTAATTAGTGACGAATGTGACATGCTCAACATGTTCTATTCATGGCTGACAAGTCTGAAATCTATAAATAAACTTGAAACTTTATAGAAAATGCAGTTTTGCAACTATATTAATATGAATTTCCTATAATGCACTCAAACTGGAATAAATGTAAAGTAATGATAGTGATGTACTGACATATCAGTTGAGTGATAAAACTGCACATGTATACATATATTTCTGAACTGGAGTTTAATAAATTGATGTCCGAATCCCTATATATGGAAACTGAATGACATAAACTACAAGCCATGCAACTGAAGATGCAGATCAGGTGAATGTATTATAAAATGAACAGTGACATTCTGGGATGATTTTCTGGGAGTATACTGTACTGTATTAAAATGGGGGGAATTACAGATTATACTGAATATTTTAAGTTTAATTTAATTACATTTTACAGTTTATCTGTTGTTGCCTAAATTGAAATTCCCATACAGTTCCCCTGAGGAATTCACTTCAAAAAATATTTCTGAGAAACACATTTTAACCTTCAACTGGCATTTCAGTTTATATGTTGTTAAATATATGTGCAGTTGATCAGTTTGACACCCATTACCCAATATTTACTGCAAGTACTGTAGGACTAGCATTTCTCTCTGCTATGCACTACTGTATATGAGCACAATATAAGATAATACATTGGCACTATATCTAAATGTCCCTGGATGCTACAGTACATAATATAAATGTAGTTCAATAACACAAACAAGTATTATACAGAATGTGCAGACTGTACATTTAAAGAAATAATAAATATAATTTCTCCCCCAATCAAAACATATCTCATAACCCAAATAAGCACTATCAACTACATAAAAATTACACAAAAACACAGTATTACACTACTCAAATGCCTACCGGTATATTAATTTCCCATAATCCTTTGTGCCCTGCATTGACAAACAACAAACCCCACATTGTCAAACAACAAAAATTTACCTTATCACAATTTGAATTTAGAACTTAATTGATTAATCAAAGTGTTTACATTCTGGTTAGTTATGATAGTATGCTGACAGGGTGTGACAGCACCCTGTCACCAGAGCTCAAGAATATAACATTTTCAAATATCATAGAACTTGCTTATTTTTTTCAAAATCTATATATATTATGGTTAAATAATTTTGTAGGGTGCATAATGTTTCCAATGAAATAATTAAACCCATAAAAGCGGAATTAAATGGTGTTAACCTTTGACACAAAACAACCATAACGTTTGATATTAATCATGTTTTCACATATTTCACATGTGACTACAAATGCTGATGCTTTTAGAATATTTAATCAGTTCTGTTATTTTTTGCTGAACCAGTTCAGCTGCACCAGCTTTTCATTATATTACTTTGTCTATATTACTTTGTCTAATATTTAAATGATCTTTGATTGTTTGTACATCAAAATGGAGGCTTTTGTACGATTGAAGTTCAAATATTAATTATTTATGTTCTAATTACTTATTTTTTTGTTTTTGAAATTAAATATTCCAGAATCATTCTTCAGATCAAATTATAGTGAAATTAATCGAAATGGGTTGGAATGCACTCATTCACTGGTCTCTACTAACCCAAAAACTAGCTAAAAAAAGACTAGCTCATTGGTTCTTTTGTTTCTAATGTCAAAATGATTTATAGCTATGTAGGCTACAACAAACTGAAAAATAGCAAGACCAGCATTATACAAAATAACATATATTTTTATTTAATTTAACTTTATTTAATTAGATTTTGGATTGGTTTGTTTGAGTTGGTTTGTTTACTGTCTGTCCCAGTTCAAAGATTTGTCTATGTGGGTGAAGCTCACTCTTAATGAGAATTGCATGTTTAACACTCTATTTCCAATATCAGAAACATAATTTTCCCTACCCTACCATGCCATTTCATACTAACCAACACAGTAGCAACACAATAGCTGCTGTATAGCCTTAAGGGCTGGTATGTCATTGAGTGAACACTACTTCAAAATTGCCCTTGATTTCCCTTTAACTTGTGCTATAAAGCTGCATGACAACTACTTGAAATGATAAAAGATGTCAACACTGAAGCTCATATCAAGCCAGTGTGACTTTATTGTATTGATATATGACAATGACCATGCATAAATAAGTTATGGTGGTTCACTGCCCATGATCAAGATATTTGCTGTGCCATACGATATGACAGGAATGTCGGAGGGGCACAGTTACAAAAGTCCCTTGTGGAAGAAATTGGATTTTGCATCCACTTTACGACATAAACAGTGTCTTTGAGTGACAGCCTCATTTGCCAGGTTTTGTGGGTGGATGTTCATGCAAATGCCTCTCTTCCTCAGCCTGCAATAGCCACCCACTGACAGGCCAAAACTAACATAGGGCCAACTGCGCAGCTGAAAGCAGGCGTTGTCAAACACAGTTTACATAAAGCTTTGTGGAAATTCCGTATAGTTTGCTAAATTTTATAACAAACTAGGCCACTCCACAGAAACTTAAAAAAGGTTATTTAGACCAGTACTAGGTTTTTTTATTTTTTCTGGGAGACATTCCATTAGGTTGTTTAATTTAAAGTTATGATACTGTAGGTCCATGGGACTAATAATACTTTGTACTTCACAAACATGTATTTTTTATAAATTTGCATTTCAATAATCATGCTTATGCCATAATAACATGCAATATTCCATATCCCTTTTAAAATAATAAGATGTGGATTTTGTCATAGCTTTGTTCTGTGAGGAAAACGTGTGTGTGAGCCATTGCATTGTGCTCTGTTTCTAATCTCCTGCTGGCCACAGCAGAAACACATGCATGGCATTTGGTATTTTCTACTTCGAATGAGGCTGGGGAAAGAAAACTTCCTTTTTATGATGGTTGGAAATCAAAGATGACTTTAACAATGAATTATGAATGTTGGCAATAAACAAATCTGTATAATAAGAAAATGAAGCAGTGATCCTCATCTTCAGAGACTCATTACTTATATGAAAACTCTTTGAATTGGGAGAAAACACAGGCAGAACAGCAAACGGTGGGTTTTCCTTTGATTTAGGGGGTCCACTTATCTTTAACTCATATATGCAAAATGCAATTACAAATGGAAATGCCTCTCAATGTGTGGCACATGCTGAAATAGTGGTAAGTCAATCAGTACAGTAGTACAGTAGTAACTTCTATTGCATTCACCAGCAGCTATGCATTTTAAAGCTATCCTATTGGCTTAAATTGCATTATCATTATAATGGCATTATAGTGGCAAATGTAGGTTTGCCCTTGACACAGTAGTTTAGCCATACAGTATAATGTGTAAAATTTCACGCAGGTATTTTATATATTTATATACTGTATAAATTCTTAATTCCTCAAATGTATGTTGATTATGCACATGGATACAAAATTATTTTAACATAATGCCATAGATTTTAAGCTATTTTCCATTATACTTATACTAATAACTACATTTTTCATTGTAAAATTACAATAGAAAATGTTTTGCGTTTCATAGCATGAAATCATTATGGTAATCATTATATTAACTTAATCAAGATGAGTTATTGTATACCAATGTATTAAAGCCTCATAGGCACAGTATATGTACAGTGTCAAATAGCTGTGCTTGGGTCCTTATTCTGACCTATATTAAACAAAGAGGTTGTGTTTTCTCCCCTTGTCACAAATGGCTTGCTGTAGATATTTCTGTGTTGCATCATATACAGGTATAGGACATATTACAGTATAGAAAATGTGGGATGGTCTGATTGTGTGATCGTATCAGCATTTACATTATAGTTTTGCAGCTTTATATTATGGTCAAGTCATGTAGTTTAACTTCAATGCCTTATATAGGTTATAGGCTGAAGTGCTTACCATTACGTACAACATTTCCAGTGTCAGTGTATATAGTATGTGTCTATAACCCTTTTTACGCAGAAAGTAAGGTTGGAAAAAAGGTCTGTACAATTACAACACAAACTCCATGTCCAAAATGAGATGAGCAGATTCAGCGCTGCTGAAGATGTGCCCTCTCCTCACTGAATTGGAACTAAAATGGCCTCCAAGTGTACTAAACAATGGGCCTAAGCATAATACACTGTGACTACTGAGTGACTTGACTGGGATCCAAAGTGAATAAAGGCCTCACTATGTGAGGCAGAGAGACCAGGGTTGCTGCAGTGCTCAGGACGTGGGGTGAGAGTGTGTGTGCGTGTGCGTGTGTGTGTGTGTGTGTGTTTGGGGTTGACAGTGCAGTAGAATGCATCATGCACATTTCATCTGCCAATGCAGTGTCATTGCTGTGTTCCACACAGAATTTAGTTTGTCGTAATAAGATACCATAATGAGTAATTTAGCACTTGGAATAAAAGATTGCAATAATATTGAAGAGCTGTGGGTTTGCCAGTTGTGATGTGCATTGATTTATCATTCTTGTAATCAAAAAGGGGGATATGAAACCTCAGAACCATAGATAAGATAGTTTAAAATGCACTAAACACTAAAGGGAAATATTTGAACTGCATGTCCATTCATGAACTAAAGCAGTTTTCACTTACCCAATACCCTGATGTCATACCAATGCATACATAATACATTGTATTGAAAACTAATGAGAGATTGTGTAGATTTTTTACATTTTATCTTCGAATGAGAATAGTTGGCCCAGGCTGGACAAAATTTTGAACTGTCAGTGCCATAAAAATCATCTTATAGTCACTCTTCCAATATTTCCCATCTGTAGATCAATAAATCAATACAGTGGGACAGGTCAATGCTTTTTTTTCTCAATTTTTTGTAGGTTGTTCAATTACCAATGGAGACTCTTTGGTCATTACAAAGTAATTCAGAAATATTTCCATATACGAAGCAAACTAGTCGAGCAAACAATACTATTAACTATTAAGCAGACATGGTTTCAAAGACCAACAATTGAGAAAGTTATAGGTAGTACACCATACCCAGTTTTGGGAATAGTGCAAAACTGTGTATTACATTTTTCAAGGCATCATTAGCATTGCACACCCTTTGGCTTTTCCCACCAGAGGACAAGCGATGAGGAACAGCAACAAAGAACAACGTGTCAATACTGTCGCAGAGTAACACACTTCTTAATAACAGTGGTAGAAGAAAGTCCAAGCAAAATGAGACACACAGCCACTGGCAGACTAGAAGATTGAACCATGTAACTAGAGAATGCCTCAAGGTGTTCTTCATTTGCTACAGCCAGAGCAGTTCGTTGGTAATTTTAATGGGGAACAATCTGAAACTGAGCATTTTAAGCTTGTCATGTGTGAGGCTGTCAGCTTTTTCACAGTATGCAAGAGAGAAAGAGCAGATGTCCAAATGAGAACATACTCTATGCCCAGTCCTAGCAAGCCTACTGCCTACATCTAATTTAATGAGTTCAGTTTCCACATAAATGCACAGGGAGGACTTGTGTAATCACCACAAACGTTTAACCAAAGACGAGGCTGAAAACATTCCCTTTCTACTATAGCTGCAAAGTAATAAAATATTGGAGATTCATGCCATTAAACCATAGAACTATAAAAAGCATTAAACCCATGTGCTTATCCCGGTTGGTTTCAAATTGCTGGGAAATCAAGCATTTCGTAATAGCTTGACCAGTCTCCACATAAGCAGAGCCATGGCCATATAAAGGGTGTCTGTCTCTGGGGTGATGTGGATGAAACACACAGATGCAGCATGGACCATCCACATTCCCTCCCTTTTTACATGGTGCCATGATGCCATGGTCTACCAGGAGGCCAACACACGATCAAAAAAAGCACAGCCCTTGTCGACTGGAAGGCTTTCTCCCTGGCCAGGAACACCCACTCTGCCACCATAATGTGATGGGGGAGCACAGTGCTCTCTTAAACCCGGTGGTGAGCTCCCCCATCATCCAGATGAAAACGGATTTATTCAAACTCCCATCCGCCACACTATAAATAGAAGCTTGGCCAAAATCTTCTTGGGAGAGAGAAAGAAAAAGCGCTGTGCTCTTAAGCCGTTATTAACATGCCGATAGTGGGGGAAAATGTCAAACGTTATCGGGGGAGAGAACTTTCATTGCTTATGAACACAAACATCATCTACTGTACACAGATCATGATATGACAATATTCCCTTGATAATATTGGTATTTGCCTTATTGATTTACTGTAAGCATATTTTAAAAGCGAACTACCTGAGGCCTGTTTTCTCTAGATTACTTGACTACAGCTCAATTAGTATTAGAAATGACCATTGTATTTATGCGCTCTATTGACTGTTGTAGATGAATGATAATAAAATTGACTAACTAAACATATTCACTGTTCACTATTCAGTTAATAAATTACATGATTAAAAGATGCCCGTAACATCACATTAATCTTCAATAGAGATGTGCTTGAGGTTACGAAAGAGTGAAGTTGGATATGCCATAGAAACAATTACTATTCCAATAGAGAAGAACTCTAAATGTGACATTCACCAGTTCCATTCCAATCAAAAGATGACACCTGCTCTCCAGGAGTATGTTGTTGCGGCCACTAGCCTGAAAACAACGGTACCAGGAGATCGTTATTCTTCAGCTAAATCTAAAGTGTGATTCATTCTTTTAGGTTTGGCGATATGAACAATATTTTACGTCTCACGTTGTGTTTCTGGCTTCTGCAGCAAGCAAGATTATATTCCCACAGAGTTTGTGTGGTACAGTATCTAAAGCATGTCAAGAGGGGCTGTGTTTACTGAGTGACACTAATCATGTTGACAACAAATATGTCCTATTAACATTCAACCAAATGTGATATCCATATATATCCCATTTAATTAATGTATTATGTGTCTGTGTATGAAGGGATTTGGTAAACACGTATAGGATGTGAGACTCAAGCATGAATTATAGCCCTTTACCTTGCACTGTAAACTACCGGCAACCTCTGAATGGTTGCCCGCAATCGTAACGGTTGTGTGAACAAAACACACACCTCTCTGACATCATTTGTTTACAGGACTACAGCAAAGATTTGTTGACAAAGGCACCATTTTAGCTCTTCTCTGTCTAGCTGCCTGGTATCATAGGACCACATCTGACCACTGTATAGTCTAAACCATTTGACCATTAACACTGTTCCCACTATTCCCAATACCATTTGTGAGCTTTCAAGATTGCCTGAGACAATGTGTTCTACATGCAATATCCTCAGATATATGTATTCAATCAATTGTTGTGAGTATTATTATGTGTTTTAATATTGGCTTCAGCTGCTTCATCGTAGAATAAGCAAAAAACACAATTTTACATTTGTGGCACTCATATTTTACATTTCCTTTATTGCAACCTTGAATCCTGACCCATTCTTTCGGTCATTCGGTTAGTGTGTTTGGTGTGGTCTTGTTGTATTAAACCCACTCCTCTGACAGCTTTGTTCTGGAAGGTGACACTCCCAATTAGGACATGTCTAAACGTGCATTAAGGGCAGATAGGGAGTGACTGACATGCAGATTGACGTGACTAATCCTATCTGAGCATACAACAGCGCCGACTCACGTAGTCTCGGTCTACTTAAGGAAACAGGGAAGAAAGGGAAACACAAACAAAACAGAAGTAAGATGGCAGGACACTCACCTTCCTTAGGTGGCCGTTTCACTTCAGCACTCAGATTGCACACCTGTCCGGCTTGTAGCTGAGAGGACAAGCAGCCCTCCGTTTGGGGATTTAAAGGTAATACCACATTGTTAAGCATCAGCATGCTCTCTGATTCCCCATCGCCTAAATGTTGAGGACAGGTGCATTTTGTGTACACAATTCCACACGTTTCCACCGTCCCTTTCTCTGATTTCAGGCAGTTTTCCAGCCACGTACAGAGCACCTGACACCCAAACTGGCTAGGGCTGGCCTTGTTCAACACCAGAAACTCCACAATGGACTTCTCCTCTTCGAGCTTCTGTGCTGTCACTCCATTATAATCATAAGGAAACACCCTCCGCAGTTGAACAAAATTCTTGTCATACAGCAAAAATACATAAATATTCTTTGAATCGCACAGGTATACTATAGACTCATTGATTTTAAGCAATTCGTTTATCTTTTCATGTGAATAGTGGTCAAACTGATAGGCAAGCAAAGAAAATTCTGAGCATCTTAAATTTCGCTTGTACAGTTTAAGGTAGATGCTGTATTTGGTAGGGTCTGGATTCTCCAGTGTCCATGTACAGTTTGTGTAGTTCTTAGGAAACATTTCAGTCACCGAATATGATCCATAAATGACCCCCTTGACCAGAGTGGAACACCAATAATCTTGGGCACCAGTTAATCCAAACATAACCAGAAGATAGGTGGAAAATATATAAATCAACAGGTTACGAACAGCCTTCATCCTATGTCATTTGGCCTGCAAGGAGAGATGAGAAGAATTAGCCTACACTAGCCAGTGTTTAAACAAAAGACAAAGTAAACAACATAATAGATTACCTCCACCCATATTGAAAGTTTCACACGTTTTACATTATAGCCTAAAATGGGGAAAAAAGCAAAAGCATCATGCTTTTTTTATTGGCCTGTCTTCGTTATTATCAGACTGTATTTGGGCAAACATTGCCACCTTGTGGTAGCTTCAGTCACATTGTATATTTATACATTTATATGGGGGAGGGTTAATAATGTGAGTCTTATAAATATTATGAATTGGGTCAAATTTCAATGGGGACAATCCGTATAAGAATATATTCAAATATAGCTCACCGTATTAACTAAAATCAGAATACAGTGAGTTTGAGACGTAAATGAGGAAAACCAACTCGGAGGGAAAAGAAAGCTGGTTTCTGACCGTGTGAGCTTTACTAATTGCTCTGTTTGACAATGTGACCAACATATTTCGAAATCAATCTTCTTAGCCCATTGATTTAGTGATTCGACTGTTTCTATAAATGCAGGAAGATGTTATGCTAGTCGAATTCTCTGACTGAGAAACGGGTTTGCGCGTGAATCTGCATCCCTATGCGCTCGTTTGGGAAAACCACCACACGACTCCAAAATGAACAGCATCGCAAATATGACAATATTATTTGATAAAGAGCCGGAATCCGCGCGTGCCTTGCAGGTGTATGTATGTATGTGGATATGTATTTTCATATGTTGCACCCAAGCGCATGTGTGTGTGTGTGTGTGTGTGTGTGTGTGTGTGAGAGAGAGAGAAAGAAGAGAGAGAGAGAGAACGTGAGAGACAATGCAATGCGATGTCCTGATTGCTTTAATCCTACAGGCAATGCAGCTGTGAGCAGTGTGTGTGTGTGCGTGTGCGTGTGTTTGCTTTCTTGTGAAGGGGTATACACTCGCGCACGCGCGCGCGCGGGTGTGTGTCGGCGTTGAAATCCCAAGTAGGCTTTTGATACCAGTCTACTCGTCTATTGCCAAAAACAAATGCCTTCGGCGCAATATTAGTTTATTTGATTTAATCTAGACTTAATTGTACCTTCCCATTTACAATTTTACATAAAGGTTTCTTGGAATGTGTTGAAGCAGTTACAAGTGAAATCACAATTTGGTCTAGAAAAGACAAATTCATAGTCATCCCTCCGCAAGATTCATAGTCAAGACCACATGAAAATCAGTATTCTGCTGACGATAAAGCGTTTGTCTGGGACGTGACAAACAGACGATGTTTTATATCTTGCGTTTATATGGGCATTTAGAGGATTTCTCAGATTAGGGACAACACCTTCAGTGTCAATTCAGTGTTCGATACTTCAAGTCATGTTTGCCATTACAGAGAGATCAGCTCTGAAAACCGTGTGCCAAGTATTCGACTAACGTTAACCTGTATAGCCTACCCTCTCAAAAGCCAATATTAGAAACGCACCGGGCAAACGGTTAACAAGAGTAAGGTAAACTTTAACAGGGTCACAATATCAAAATTAAAAGCTTTTTCCTTTCCTTGCGTTCACGTTAATCATTCATCTTTAATTATATATAATAATAATAATAATAATAATAATAATAATAATAATAATAATAATACTAATAAAAACTATAATAAATCCTACCTTACACTGCGGAAGCTATGGCTATTTTTCCAACATACTTGACCACATCCTTTATAAATAAATCGTGCAGCCCTCCAGTGAATCGATATTCCCCATTCCCAACAATAGAAGTCCAGAGCAACAAGACGGTCAAGGGATGAAAAATGCGTTAGACTCCGGTCTGGCTCATATCCCCTTCTGTTTTTTCCATCCAGCAACCCGGCGAGAGCGAGCGCAACATACGACAGTGATCGAGAGAAATTCTAGAGTGACGGCAAGAAAGCAACATACAGTGTTACTGGAACGAATTCGTCCACATCTATTCCTATGGTGTTATTTTCTCCAGACATAAGCGAAGTGAGCGCCGAGTCGTCAAAAAATCCGTAGTATGTGGATGTGAGCTCTGAGAACACTGAGTTAGAATAGAGAGAAATAGACACGATTTGCTCGCTCGCAGAGCTCCGGGAGCAGGCTGCAATATCACGTCACACACAGCCACTAAGATAAAGCACGTACCTACGTCCCTCTGCGTCTGGCACCGCTCGCCTGCTCTCCTCCTCCTTCTTCATACAGACTACCCGTAATTCGAGTCAAAAGGGTTTTCCTCAGAACCGGACTCACGCTGAAAGCTATAAGACACCTACACTCGCTTCAAAACCAGCATTCTCTGCGACCGGAATATTTTTGCTTTTGGCGACTGAAGTGCGTGCGCATTCAGGATCACAGGCTTGTGCGTTATGGAGGGATTTTGGACCATCATTACGCTCAGGGATGTCTCTACACCACTGAATAGGGTGCGTTTTTGCCTCCAAGTTGGCTAAGTCTGCTGTTATTTTTTTATCTCTTTGCTGACTGCATACGGCATTTTCATAAAATTCTTGCCGGGACAATATTGTCTACACGGGAAGTTGTGTTTCTTCTGGAAAGTTGTAAAGGCGCCTTTATTAGCCTACTTTTCTGGTGCGCAGAGGTATTCTTCTTCTAACCCATAATTTGCTTTTATTCATAATTAGCAGCGCTCTTAGCGGCAAGATAAATATATGTAGGAACTTATCAAATTGCGTTATTGTCAAATAAGTCAAATATTTAAGTCACCATCATAATGGCGTGCTTTTATCCCTCTTACATGCTTGCCCAAGCATACAAATACATTACTGGCAGCAATCAATAATATCAACGGATTTAAAATCATTATGCGCAGGTGGGCAATTGTTTGACGACAATGCGGAACAGTACTACAACATAATTGCCCTTAATACAGATCAATCGTAAGGCGCTGGAGGAATGGATTATGCAAGAAACAAGAATCGTTGCCTATATTAAGTTTTCCATCTCAATTGATTTGCGATTATTGTCCAGCCATATGAGGATGGACGTTTCATTCAAATACGCGCAGATTTATCAGACAGTAACAACGTATCAATCGAGGCCTTTAACCTTAATGTATGAAAAAAAAATAATGAACGTGAAGTGAATGTGCGTGACCTTTGCGAAACTTGGAAATGATCGATTTGCATATTCATAATATTATTTGCATATTTTAGATAGTTTTGTGGCTAGGGCAATGGATAATGGTGCATTTGACGAACCATTAACTCTTTCGTTCCATTTTCATCTATTTTATTAAAGGGCATTTCTACCTTTGCAGTGTACATAACTTTTAGTCCAGCACACAATATGAGCCTTTGATTGAAAGATTTTAACAGATGTTGCATATAGCCATTTGTGTATTTCTTAGAAGAGCAGTGAGGGGTAGTTGGAACTAATATTATTGAATTGTGACAATGTGAAACAGATTGTATTACCAGCATCCAGTATGGTGTTGCATTGATAATATTATTAGTCCCTTGTAAGACTTTGGAAGGAGATTGGAGACCATTGGAGCTGGCATGCTTTGTGTCTGCAGTAGCCTTCTAATGCAAATCATCACCAAGCAGTCGTTCAGGAAATCATGAGTTACCTCAAGACAGCACACATTTCACTGCCACAATGAAGACAGGTGTTTTGGGAGCTCAGGGCTCAGTAACCTAAGAGGCAGAAGAAATGAATGCAAAGCCTTATTGAACTACAGTATAAAAACACAATAAGGACCTCTCTTCTGACTCCCAGGAACAAATCTCTCTTATTTTAATGATTTAAATAACAGATTCCCAATCAGTATATTAAGTAAATGTAACATTCAATAAAGCTGCTCAATACTCAATAAACATGCAGAGTGTATACAAAAACATATGTGTGTGTATGATAAAGACCATGATTATGTATGGGTATGGTTCACAGTCAATGTGAACTAGTACTAGAGGCCAAGGTCAAAGATAGTTTAGAATTTCACAGACCTCCCATGTCATTATGTTCGGTACATACAGTATATACTGTAGTTTACTTAAGTTTCCTATGTTGAGATAAATGCTATGCAGAGTGATGAAACCATTCTATTCGCATTGTGGTTGTCTGAATCCATGCGCTGACTTCACTTTGTTATCGGGCTGGAGGCACAATAGAAGGGTTTGCTTTTGACCTGATTTGGTAATGGATATGTGTATATTATGCAAGACACTGGAAGCTTGTAAGACCATCTTGTGAATTCCACAGTTTGTTTCACTCTACACACCAGTCAAGAAACTCACCATTCAAAATCATTCTGGATAGAAGCAGTGTCAATCGATGTCATTAGCAGGTGATTGGAACATCTTCAACTAATCAGAATCATGAACATGGGGAGGATGTTTTTAACACTGGCTCCAACCACCATCTGGATCCATTGGTTTACTGGGTCTTGAATGGTTTTGAATGAAGAGTTCTCAGATTGTAGCAAATCATAGAGTTCACAAGCTCTGCAAGGCTTAGAAACTGGTAATTCAACATGTAATTACATCACTATTAATGACTGATTTATTGAAGCCCTGACATATTTGAATGAAAACATTTGTGATATTTCTTCCTTAATTGTTTTGTTCCTTCAACTCAGTAATCTGTTTGAGCACATGATTTATTACGTCACCTAGCAAATGTCTGCTACTTATGCTACAGTATAACCCTATAGTGCATGTCTGTATACAGTATACATATATATATATATATATATATACATATATATATATGTTGTGTGTGTGTGTGTGTGTGCGCGTGCGTGCGTGTATGTGTTGTGGCTGTGGATGGATGTTACTCTAAATCATTCATAACATCAATGCCATCCTCTGCAGAGTGACAAACTACTGTATGTGTGACAAACAACAGTAATCTTCCATTGTTAAGCAACTGTTATGAACCATTATATCATGACTGCTTTAAATATGTATGGAATATCACTCACAGAAACATGTGATTCCTTTATTTCACACTGATTCACACAAGAACAACTTAGACACGTGAACCCAACACACAAACAGAAACCAGTGTACATGTTGGTAATCAGTAATCAGGTGTTTCTTAATAAATGCTGTAAATGTTAGTACAATGGGTTTCTCCCTGTAGGTAAATTACTCACTGGTAATCCCAAATGAGTTTATCTCTGAAACATTTGTATGTGAATTATTGTGTTTGCCCTATGCTGTTTTTAAATGCGCTAATGCACAATTTGTCATTACACAAGATGCAAATTATTTTAATGGTCTGATTTGGGAGTTCTATTTGGTCCCTTTGCAACTCCATCATTACTTTATTCCAACAAGCTGCAATGCACAAATGGCGCTTTACGGTTTTACCCTCTCTGGTTGATGTGACGAATATCCTAGAACACAGTAGATACTGCATTAATACACTAGCAAGACCATTATGTGAAAAACCGCATTTATTTTGTTTAGTGTATGAAATGCTTTTGTATGGAAAAGCTTAATGGATAATAATCCCACAAAGTCTTAGTTGCAGTATTTCCCAGAGATATAATCACAGAAATTACATTATTTAGAGAAGCATGACTAAATAAGTAACCAGCAACCTATCCTGGGACATGAATATAACTGCATAATTTCACAGACACACCATGCCAGCAAACCTTTTGTAAATGTCTGGTCTGTCTTCATCAAACACAATTGATAAACATAGCTTAGCAATGTTAAAGATATAGGATACTGTACACGCAATGTTAAACATATTAAGGTTGGTGTTGTGGCTCTGTGTCCAGCAGTCATGATATACTGATATCATAATTAATTCAAGAGTGGCTGGCTTATTTGAAAGGCTGTTTTGAAAGTTTTTGTCATAAATAATTAGCTGTTGCAAAAATTGAAACATGCATAAACTATTGTGAGAATGGGTTAACTGTATTCTTGCACCTCAATGTATGGATCATAAACATTTCCTCTTTGGAGATACAGTACTATAATCTGTATAGTCCTAATCAATGAATCATGAGATTCTCAGTGTGCCGGGTATAAAAATATGTTATGACTCATAGACAATGCCATTTGTATAACCACATGAAATAACACATTCAGTCTAATAACCTTTTGAGCTTTGAATCATATCCCTGAACTGGACATCAGCAGCATAGTCGATCATGTCATAAACAATAAGACATTTCAATAAAACAATTTGTACAGTATACTTTGGAAAATGTCAATAGATGTAAATTAACAATGAATCACATGCAACATATGTGAATGAATGATTGAAAATAATATTTATTTATGCATATTTGTTAATTTACTTTCTACACAGTATTCTATATTCTAAAATCTTAATGACTTAATTAGAATCTGCATCATTACAATCAAATGCAAGACAGATGGTTATGCCACACACTGTTAGTATATATAGAAATCCCATATACATACATTCAAACTGAGACATTCAATGAATTGAAGTAGGACACATACTGAAACAAAAGTGTGTTACTTTAAAACATCTTAAGGTACTTTCCTATGTTGGTAAACAGCCTACAGTACAGTATATGTGCTTTGCCTTAACAACAAATTTGAAAATACTAAAGCTATACAGTATATAAACCGATTTAGACATGTTTAATTGGGGTGGTGTGATCTTGCTTTTAACAGCAGTTGAGCTTTTTCTCTTAACCCCTGCTGTAGAATTTTGTACAGGCTGGAGATGTCACTGAATATGGCATAATAGAGACCACTAAGAACAGATTACATTGAACAAGATCAAATTTAAGAGGAACCCATCTCCAATGTCTCCAAAATTATAATTCAAAAGCTACAGTATGAAGATGATGGAAAATAATTCCACCCATTAGCTTGTAAACAATGAGTAGGTCATTTTAGCAGACACGTTTATCCAAAGTGACCTACAAATTAATAAGTATGACAGTACTGTATGTACAGTATTAAAACATCCTCAAAGAAGCATACACTGGGCATATTGAGGGTCAAATTCAACTTTTATAGGAGTCGACTGCCACCGTGTATGTACAGTACTGGCACACGTATATAATTGATGTTGTTGTACGTTACATTTTTTTTAACAGTTATGACATATAACAGAATATGGACAATGATAGCTTATGTTTTGGAAAATTTAGGATGAACATTACTGTCACATTGAGGGTGCTGTCTTTAGCTAATCATTGCACATGGACAGTCCTGCCAAAACAACTTTAATTAGACTAGAAAGCTAGCATACAGTACAGAACACAGTGAGTATTCTGTAATTTTATAACAGACTGCAAGGGTTCTAACATTTTGATACACAATCTGCTGTAAAAAGTCTTTCATTTACTGCTAAAATCTTGATCGCCAACTAAAAGTTTACTTTCTAAATTATCCATTAACACATAAACTTGGAAACTGTATAAACTGCTTGCTCTAAGGACATTTATCATTCCCTCTTGAAACACATACTTTAATAGTGTGTTATCTTCTTTTTAGAAACATGATGGTCCCCACACCAACTTGAATCATATCTCTACTGTATACATTTAGGAATGGATATATGCAAACATAAAGAGACATGTAAAAAGTAGAAAAATACATGAGATTGTGCTCAGTGTAATGGTAAATATCCAAGAAGATATCTTGTATAACGATTGTACAACACTTTTGCCAGCATGTTTCCTTAAACATGGATTTATAATTGACTGAAATATGTGGTTCTGTCATACATGTGTGACCCAAAAACGTGTGTAGTGTATGGTGCACACTGCTCTGCTTTACATTCCACTCACACTCCTATTTGCCTCTTCCATGGCTGGGTAACTGAATTTTAAATCAAGGTATTTCTTCCCCAGCAGTGTTCCTGCTGCAGCCTGTATGAATCCTCAGGGCCTTTATTCCTTTCCTTTCAATGCAGTTCCAACCACTCGGACTTATAGGCTCCCACAACCCAACATCTTCCTCCTGACACCCCCACCGCCCACCGTTACTGGCAGTGTAAATATTCCAATGCAAATATTGAATTGGCAGCTGCCATATACACTGTGGCTTGACACATATTAAAGGACTTTTTGTTGCTCTTCAACTACAATATTTCACACATATTATTGTGTAACAAGCATACGCTATTTACATTTTGCAAACATTGCTTACTACTATTCTGGTGTCTGAACGTGGTCCAATTCTTTGCAAATCACCATTGAGCGTTTGTTGTTCCGATTAGTTGAAGCTAGTCCAATCGCCTGTGATTCATCGACACCTATTGGCACCTCCTCTATGAGAAATGGCTTTGAATTGAGTTTTCAAGCTGATATGCAGAGCATAGCGAATCGTGGAGCTTGCAATATCAGGATGGTCTTACCAGGCTATAGCAACGCATGACTGGCTGATAGTAGTAATTGCTTTGGTAGAAAAGGTACAGGGAATCGTGCTGACAAAGGGGACTGAAAATAACCTTGCAGCAGTCAGGATAAAGGAGTGTGTCCTTGCTAATCAGGAAGATCATAGGTTGCCTATGCAATTATCAATTCTGAATGCACACATAACAAACTATCTTTCCAACAAATCACCTGCCTCATTTTAATTTCCCTGTCTATAATTTATTTTCCTCTGCAAGGAGAGAGGTGGGAGGAGAGTCTGGCCAAGATGCCTTGGGGGGGAGGGGTGGGGGGATTGACGCCTGCTGAGTAATTAATAATAAATGAGATGATGGGTTAAACCTCCTTTATCACCATTGGCATACTAACATACTGGTAGCTTCATTGTCTTTTGTAGGTTATTGTCGCACCAATCAATCTTGGCTCTAATCAATTGCTGTCACCTTTACATTTAGCTACTGACATTTGGATGGTCCTGTAACAAATAGCCGGACAAATTCCAGAACTGCAGCATTTTGAAACAAGGTTGTGACATAGCCGCGAGGAAAAAGTGCTCCCCTTTTTTGCATTTTTATTTTGTGTGTTGTCATTTTAAGCATACTGTATGCAGTGTGCTACAGTATGAAGAACTGACATAACTGAGAATATTCCATGTTAGTGTATTGACTGAAATACTAAATATAAAATATAAATTTAAGCCTTGCCTAAGAATTTACTGATAACACTGCATATCTTTATACTGTACTCCTCTGTTTGGAATGGAAGTTTTCCATCTTATAAGACGCCTATAGACTACTTGTATTATCTGTCCTAGCTTTTGTTGCTCTATAGTCTAGCTTCAGATAATTACATTTTCTGTGATAAAATAATTAGCCTCTATTGCAGACAATGGAGAATGCATTTATTTCATAATCACTCTAATGAACTGATAAGACATTTTTCAAGACTCTCACATTTTGCTGTCCAAGGGAAAACCACAACTTAATTATTACTTGTCATAGTCAAAGCCTGCAAGAAATGTACAATGTACCATCACTGAAAGTATCATTCTGTAGGGTTCTGTAAGGTGAAAACTGATACATGCAAGTTTCACAAATCTTGCTTTTAAATGACATGCAATCAGTAATAAGTGCAGAAGATCTTGCCATTAATTTCAAAGAACCAACAAGCACCAACCAGTTACTCAGCACTGTATTATTATTATTATTATTATTATTATTATTATTGTGATTATTATTATTAGGACACATAAAAAATTTGAACATTAAAAAAGAGGAGAAAGTCTGGAAGACATTTAGTGAAGGTGGCTCAACAAACATAGGATATGTTTGCTGTGTACAGGCGTGATGGGATTCTTTTAATTGTCAGTATTGTATAAACATTTATACTTAATTAGCAATGGTGACTGCTTAACCTGTGTTGGTGAAAGTATCCTGAATATAATAGATGAAAACTACACACTCAGACTCTAGTAACCAGATGTATGCAAAAACGTCATAATCATTTTCAAATTATTCTCTTGAGAGTCTTTGGTTGTGCAGTTAACTATTTATTCAGTACTGTATAGGATTAACTGATGTGTGCATCAATAAAAATGAGGACTATCTCACGTACTGTATATGCTATTTACGGTATACAGATGTATTCATCTGGGTAACATCTCTTTCCCTAATGTGACCTTGAATGTACAGTATACAGCATATGGCTGGGGATGTGAATTCCAGAGTGACACTACAGATTAACAAACATACTGTTTACTGTATGCTAAGAGATAATGCACTTGCCATGGCATGATGAACATGCAATATAACCAGGCCATAGAGTGGCTGTGATAGAGCACACAATGTGATTGATTGTAATGTTTATATGTGAAGACGTAGCACCCAACATTGAACACCACACAAAACCCAGGACGTTGTCTTGTTGTCTTGTACTCGTTTCCTGCAAAACACTTAAAGTCACAATCTGTTACTTATGTTGACTAACACACAACGCTGCAGCTGTCAACAATCACACTGCTATTCAGCCATTTACGCGAGCCTTATCGCACAGCTCTGGCTTTCACTATGTCCCATACAATTTGCTAGGTACCGTGTCTGGTCTGAAATTCCTTCTTCCCAGCAGCAGAATAATAGGGACTTGAAAGCAAAAGTAAGACAAGTCTTAAAAACAATTACGACTACACCCCATCACAGAATTAAAATATTATTTGTTTTATGACACAAAACATGGTCACAAGCTACTACCACCCTACAGTATGCTGTACTGCACGCTCAATTATCAAAATGCTGTATTTTGGCAAACATCTATAGAAAAATAAAGAATATACATATTTGCTTTAAATATTACTGTAGATTTTATTATATGCTTTCCTTTTAAAAAGACAATTGCAGCTTTATCAGTTTTGAATCTGAGTTTAGACCAAATTATCAGTTTAAAGGTTAAAATGCAGATATACAGTATGTGGATTTTCTCTTTGTGTCGCAATGATTCTAATATTCATGTGAGATGCACGTGTATTATACTGTACCAAACAGTAGCTCCAAACTCCTCAACAATCCTGGAGCAGACAACGATCTCCTCCAACTTTCAACGAGGCTTTGCCGAAAATAGCTTCTATACTTTTGCACACATTCCTTTGTTTATTTGCATATGCCCTATAGAGTTATATATATTTATAAGAAGCCTTTTGTATCATACTTACCACACTGCTGCATCACACAATCACTGCTTTGGAAGCAACCTTGTGAGGAGCAATTACTTGGAGCAAGCTGTCCACTGTAATGAGGCTGGTTGAAAACTGCCTTCACCATTGGTTTCCTGCAGTTCAGCTGTCCCCTGCGATATCCATCTCTTGGGCCCAGTCTAGACTGTCAGTCTCAGCTGGGGGGGGAGTCAGTGCCGCCACTGATCACATCTGCTTAGAGAGGTGCTTTCAGCACCATGCATGGTCATGGTGAACTGTTCCTCTGTCATCACAACCAGACGGTACATTTAACCCAACCACAGCATGGCTCCTGTGATTGATTGTACAATACCATAGGGGCTATAGGCCTTTCAAACATTTCCAACATACATTTGGATGCATGATTTGGTTTTACTCAGAGTTTTACATCCATATAATAACATTCTACCACCTCCGACTGCGTAGAGGGAAATCTGCCAAGATCCATCCATCCAAGGAGAGCGATATTACAGATGACAGCTGAATCATTTTTTCCCCCCTGACAGACAGACAGACAGACAGACAGTAGGCTAGTAGGATATATATGTTACATGCTTTCGAGAAGGCAGACTTGTACTTATAACAACCCAGAATTTACTTTTATACCTTAAAGAACGATAAGATGCCCCCCAAAAGCCAGCTTAACACTGTTAATACGGGGATTGAAATCAAAGTAATGGCTGTTGTTTCAGATCAGAACAAATCTGCCTAGCGATTAGTGCGTTGTTCCAAATGGGAAAATGATTGGAAGGCTTGGAGGGGAATAGAGAGCTGCAGGCTATGGGTAACCACCAAACCTTTTGCTCTCATTTACAGCTCGGGCAATTCAGCTGATGAGCCCTGAAAAACAATCAGGGTACCTCCCTGTGCGATGGCTAGGCCACCTGTGGTATCCTACAGATGTGCATTGGAAAGATGCTGCCCCAGCCCCCCCTAGTGAATTGTGGGAGATATTAATGGGGTAATCTCTGGTGTACATCTCCAAGGGAGCTGGTGAGGAACACCACTAAGAAGTTCTATCCCGTCCTCCTGGGGCTCGCGCAGGTGTGCTAATGTGGCACACGAGCTGTCTGAAGCACTTATGGCGTACAGCGACGACTGCTGAGATGAATTAGAAGGGTCCCTTCTTTCCCTCTTTAATGACAATCTCCCTCTCAATGTTCCTGTCCCGTTCCAATCAGCCTGATGCGTCTATCCGCCGCACCTTTCCCAGCCGGGGCCGCAGCGTGGGCTGTACCGTATCGGTTGGCTTCGCGACGTGTCCGCCAATCTGTTGAGATGATGAATGATGAAGCTGGAGCGCGGCGGCGGCACAGCGAGCCTTGTCAGAGAGCATTTTGCAGGAGGAAGCGCGACGAGCTCGACCCCAATGCTGCGTGGCGCTCGGTCACAGTGGGAGCATATAGCGGGGGGACCCGCCGGTGCCACCAATTAATGTTAGCCTTGGTTCACCTTGGATAACCGGAGCGTGGAGCTCCATGCTGGCAAGCCCCCCTATCTCCACCCCGCTCGCACCGCAGCCAACTTTGACCACGTCACGTTGGGAGCGGAAGGAAAGCGGCAAGGTGTTAATATTGTAGATGTGTAAGAAACAATTCACAGCTATTAGTCGAGTATTAGGAATTGGCACACAATATCATAATATAATAGTTTATTTATAACATTCAAGTCAGTGGTTTTCAAATATTTTTGGTTTGTTGTAATGGCACATAGAAATGTGCATTACACATCGAATATCCTATTAGACATTATTTATAAATCTCTAACACAATTCTATCAATATTAGAGTTCTTGAATTTCCAAATTTTGGAGAACTGCTGCTTTACTTTTTTAAGGAATATGAATGAAATAAACTACATCAAAAGGATATGAATGGCTGTACATCTGAAACTGGTTGTTCTCAGAATTATCTTGCTGCATGCTTCTTTTCAGATGCCTGCAGTTCATCTGCGTCTTTGGGCTTCAGCAAGACAATAGATGTTATCTGAGAAATCTAATTTAACAGCAGAGGGTGCCAAAGCTTTTCTGTTTTAGATTTGCGACGCATTCTGAAGGCACACATTTATTAATTCCCAACCCTGTTCCAAAACACCAGGATATATTAAAGTCATAATGCTTTCATAATCATATCATATAAATCAGATAATCCCACCTAACAGCATTTAACAGAGGACACAACTTCAGGGTAAACTATTTTATTCTCCTTAAACACTGTCACATTGCTGTGAGCTGTCTTTTATCAACAGCTTTTTCTTGTGATTTTAATGTTGGGATTTCAGTCCAAAGAATTTGGTCATCTTTAACTGAAAACATGAAGCTGTTTTTATCATACTGTGACAGCATAGCTTATACTGTTATATAATGTTCTAGCAATATTTATAAGAAGAAACAGAGAAAAATGGGAGAATTAATAAAAAAAAGATTACAATGTTTTCCATTGTTAAATCCGATTTAAATGTAACAGTTTAACCTTGAAACAACCATGAACACCTATATTGTGCTAAATGAATCACATGAGGTTTCATTCATGTTTAGCATTACTGTAGATCAAGGAGACTATTTCTGTCAGGCCCTTTTATGGGGTGACTGATAGATCTATCATAGAGATACATATATTGTTAGATGTAAAGCAAGAAATTGTTCTGAATACCATCTAATCTGTTCATCATCAGGCAATTTGGAGGTCCACAAATGCATATTGCTGTTTCATGTCTTAAGTTAACAAGGATGGTCTGCAATCCACATAGTGTTTATTAGCATCATTATGACTCACACTTGACTGCTAAAAGCTAGTGATGTTTGTATTGAGGTCACAGCAGAGCTGCCACAATGCTCCTGGCACTGAGCAGTTACTTGATGTTATGAGGTTACACAGGTGAGTAAAATTAGCTCCTGAATGGACACACTGTTGTTATGCTATTAGTCTTTACTGAATTGACTATGCATTTCCATTATACTGTATGAGCATCTTTGTGACATTTAAACCACAGGATGTCCATGACATGATGGCTGGGAAAGAGGAATAATGCTCTTCGTAAGTATAGAATGAAATGTGAATGTGAAAATAGTTTTAGAAATGTCTTGTCATTTGTGCCAGAAGGAGCTTGTAAAGCAGAAGGCTGCCCAAACCTTTATATGACTGATATATATAATGATTATCTTTATTTGCTGTCCGAGGAGTTCAGAATCCTATATGACAACTTAAATTATATTAATTATTTTGAATGTGGTTGTTTCAAAGTGTCAAACAACTAAGAATAAAAACATACTCCCATAGCAGTTCAATTAATTTATATTTCAAGGTCAAATGGGAATGAAACTTCAATCATAAAGGTGGCTAATCAATACCTTCAGCAGCTAAATTCGTATAATAATTTGAGCTTTCTAAATCGTCAATGGTAATAATAGTTCTACTAGGACTAGGCGTAGTGTTAGTATGCACAAATGCCATACACCAAATTGCATGCCATCAAAAAGACCTTGATGTCCAGATTTATCTCGTATTTGCACATGGCAATAATATCAGATTTATTGGACGAGCGAAATTGCCCTGTGGTCTGAAAACAGCGCTGAATACAGGTATTTGACCAATTTCATCTTCTTCACAGCAGAGTCAAAGTGGATTGATAAACCTCTCCATTAATGCAGAGCAGAAAGCTCTCTCCACCTCACATAATGTTTCATCCAGCATCGCCCACAGTGATGGCCAGTCAAATTGGATTAAGCTGAGGTTGCTTGGGGCTTCTCGGCAGCTGCTGCTGTTTGATATGGGGTTTAGGCGTGCTGCAAGTGTTAACTTGACTTGACTTAAAAGACCTTAAGGGACACATTAATATTTTAGAGGACGCCACCAATGATGGTGCCATTTAGTGGTTAGTCTTACAAAAAAGTGAACATCAAAATACATGGTGATCATGTACGGTAGGCCCTCAACATCACCCCTCTCAGGTCAATGAGAGCAGGGTGGAATTTTATAAATGCATTTTAAATTGAATACAAAACCTCTGACATATATTTTTTGTTTAACACGCATACTTCTATGTATGTAATCATAATCATTACTAAATACATTTATTATATTATAATAATTGTAGTAAAAAATATATTATTTTGATTTATTAGAAAAAATACTATTACCTATTATTACTATTACTATTATTACTATTATTAAAACTATTACCAGATAAGATCTGCACGAGTAATAAAATAAAATCAAAGGTTTATTATTTATAATCCAGTTTTAGCAATCTTTTAAAGAGGACACATCATTTTATATTTCATTATTCTCTTATTGTGATACATTTATATTCTATTCCAATTTCTTACTGACCCAAGTAACGTCTGACTTTTGTTTTTGTCTGTATGTCCATCTATCTTCTTTGTCTGTGTGTCTTAAAATGATGTATTGCCTTCATTTGTAATCTGCTCAGTCTTGCACATGAATTGATTTTGTTCTGTGTATGCAAGGCCTCCTCCTGCTCTTTGTTATTACAGTTATTAGAGTCAATGAAATAGCAATTTAAATGTTCACATTTTTGAACTTTTGGAAACTTTGACAAAGGTTTGTGAATGTCTTAAATGGGAAAAGGAATTGTCAAACTCCTGCATGAAATCAATAAGCGGTTTCAGACAAGAACTCAGAACTAGCCCAAAAAACTGTTGGCCGTCAGTCACATTATAAGGCCTGACCTACGCAGACTGTGACAACATGCTCCCAAAGCTAACTTGCAGAGCTTAAAGCACATTGTGCTTGTCTTCATAAGGATTTGTTTAATGGGGAACTTGACTGAGAAATGAACTAACATTGGGCCATTTAACACATTTATTATAATTAATCAACACAATTAACCATCAGTGCTTCTCAAACCTTTCCCACCATGTATGGTACCACTTGAGAAAAACCAGGTCTGTGATCCACCATAATTGTCTGACATTAAAATACACCCAGATATTACAAATAAAAAAACAAAATTATTTATTTATATATATTTATTTATAGCTAATCTGGCACCATACAATAGATCTCTAAATATGAATGGCCTCAATATGTTCAAGCCAGTTCACAAAGACAACACTACCAAATCTAATAGTTTTTACATGTTAATGTAAATGTAATTCTAGAGAACGTTTGTAATTACAAACTTTACTAAATGCTAGGGTTCTCCAGCAGAAGCTGTTGTGCCATCTGCACCACTGTTTATATTTACAGAGCCATGGTTGTATAGAAGTACCAGATTGTTTTTTCAGCATGCACAGATAACTTTATACGCTAGGAACTTCACTTACTACAAATTCACTAAATATCTTCTCACATTCAACTAGCGGCTAGTTGAATGTGAGAAGATATTTAGTGAATTTGAAAAAAGTCTATTATCTTGTAACAGCTTACTTTAATTGGAAAGGTTCAAATGGCGTTCTTCCGTTGGTCGCTATGGCATACTATTGTCAAACTCTAGCCAAATTAGTCCACAAGATCGCGATGATATGAAAACATAACGAAGAGCCTATTAATTGCAGTGCTTTTTCAAAGCAGTCTGGTCACGTCCATTATTGAGCTGACAATTAACTGAGCCGCAGGCTGCATTCAATACGCCGTTCTGAGAATGTTTTCATGAAGCTAGTTGTGATTGCTAGCCTCTTTAACAGAGAGGGTGCTTGAATGTCATCATATCATATATGATATGATATGGCTTGATAAACTCACAAGAATATTTTCCATAGACATTTATCTATTGTCAAATATGCCAGATTCACTATCTGGAATGCTATAAACAGAGCTGGATAGCTGCATGGCAGCTCTCACAGGTGATAGAAATGTATATGGCAGGCTAGCTATGTCCAGAAACACCCCTGATTTTAGCTAATATATAAAAAACAGAACAACGTCAGAATATATAAAAATGCAGTGTCAACAGACATAACATCATATAATTGATCAAATGGGTGCCGTTGCTTTGGCAAATGAAGCACTGCGATATCTGGGTCAAGATGTAAAGGTCTTTCATACTTTCATCACTGATAACATTGCAGCACACCACACTGCTGCAGCCTCAGCTCTCCCTCACTCCTGTAGGGTTGGTATAACAAGATCACTTGGAACATATTAGCATAAACCTTGAGGCTTTTCACCATCAGTACAAACTGCAATTCTTACTTGTATTTTTCTTAAATTGTTTATAATATTTGTATTTTTTAAAATAAATTTTATAGCAACACAGTTTGGAAACCACTGGTTTAGATCAATAACCCAGTGTTAAGTACGCCAAGTTATATCTAACAATCTGCCAGAAGGCTAATTCTTTTTCCAGCATTCACTAACACCAATTCCAGATGTACTGTACCACCTACAGTATAGTGCCACCCAGACAAAACACTCTTCCTATCTTCCCTCCCACAACCCGGCCTTTCAAACTGTCTGATAACTTGGAGTCCTGCTGCAGACAGAGCATGACAATTTCATGGGAAAGGAAATGCCTTGACCTGGCCTGCCATCCAGTACCCCTCAAGTCTCTAAAGGCACTATTATTTCATACCATATAGAGCTTATTGTCGTTTCCTCAGTGTTACAGACCCATAGCTTCCAATATACAACTAGCTTCATCTAGCTTGACAGCCTTCAGCTAATACTCCCACTACTGAGTCACATCTTTCTGACCTCTTTTTATTAACTCGTTTTTTTTCTGTTGTCATTTTATTACTTTGTACAATTCTGACTTTTTAATAATTGAAACAATGTTGCCTGTGTAAAAGTAAATTGTGATGTGTTTGTTTTTAATTTTTTTAATATTGTTTTCATGTTTTTCATATGCTATCTTTAAATAAATAAACAACTCTGTAGTTTACACAGAATGGTGCAAAGACAAAATAAAACAGAGGCAGCTCTGTGGGAGAAAACTGCTTTTTAATGAGACAAGTCAGAGGAGAATGGACAATATCGTTGAAGCTGACAGGAAGGCATCAGCAAATCAATTAACCGGCGTTGCAACGGTGGTATGCAGAAGAGCATCTCTGAATGCACAAAATGTTGACCTTGATTTCTGCAGACCAGAGGTCTTCAACCGGGGGTATGGGACCCCTAGGGGGTCCTCAGAGGTACTGCATAATTACAGTATGTGATCCCAAACTTATTTTTTTTCCAAAAATGCAAATGTCAGAAAATATACATTTACATAAATACAACCTGTGCTATACATTTATAAATCTGTCAATTATTTGTATGACTTAATGGCCAACTTTTATACGGCACTATAGGCCATAAGCAACTAAATATTTTATGTGATAGGAGGTACTTGTGCCTTGTTATTTACCAGCCAAGGGGTCATTGACTGAAAGGTGAAATGAGCATTTAATTCAGCTAAAACATTGCACAAATAATGGACTGTATAAATGTCCTTCCTACTGTACCAACATGATGTAATAACACATTCCACAGTTATAGTAACACTACTACTGTGTAAGTAGTCAAATATTGTATTCACTATCACTTATATATCATGTCTTTATTAGAACTTGATATTCCTTGTACTACTTTGGAAGAAGTGGTGCATTGCAATGAATTCGCACTTTCATATGCAGGAATCTTTATTGGTGACTGAGCATCACAGAAAATCCCTGTATGTCACTGATAAGGCCCTAGTGTGATATAGATCAGACAAGCATTTGGGTCTGTTGGATCAATACCTTCAGATGTTCTGTCTTCATCGAGCAACCAATCTTTAGGGCTGGGCTTATTTCAATGCCACCTTTGACAAATGAGGTTTGTGGGGCCTAATGAGCAAATGCTAAGAAGATAAAAAAGACACACACTTTAATCTAGAATTAAAGCTTCATTAAGGCATAATTGACTTTTAAAAAACTAAAGCAATGCATTTACTCGGTGTCATTTACTGTTTTAATAATTTCATTGTTACGTTTATTTAGGATGCATTTAAATATCATGTTCAGGCATAATATAATATTTGACTATTTGGATTTCAAAGGTCTGTTTGAGACCATAAATACATTATTAAGATAGAGGTGTTACAGTTTTTGAATAATACAAGATATAAAGAATGGTTTGTTACAAACAATTATTGAACCTTCTGTGAACCTTTATTTCAGAGCAACATATTTGCAGAACATACAGATTCCCATCAGTGACAAAGCAAAGCCAGGCTCCAATGCAGTATGGGTGTGGTCTAGTCAAACCTTTATGTGGGAAGTGTTTGCGCATTGATGGTAGGGGTTGTTTGCTCACAAGCCCATGCCCCAATGCTATGGAATCAAAATAGGGTCAAAAGTATTGTATCTGTGAATCGTGCTTTGTACCTGTAAAAATGATTTGTAACTGTGGAAATAATTTGCAGATCCATACCTACTTAAATGCGTAAGTGTAGAAATTGATTCTACAACTGTTTACTGTTCAAAACTATTTTTGTGCAAATTATTTCTACATTTCCAAATAATTTTTACAGATACAAATCATCACAGGTACAATTTTTTGACCAATTTGATTCCATACAATGCCATCACATTACCTGCATTATCTGTACAATACCCATTTAATGATGTACAGAATATCAACAAATTGCACTGGTACATGGGTGATTCCGCACCACGACACCTCTGAAAGTGTGAAACTCCAATAGTGCAATAACATCATTATGGATTTGGAATACTTTATAAGTGTTCAGTATAAGGCGTTAGGCTAAAGGCCCTATAAATCTATTAAAGAGTAGCCTAGTGAATTACAGTCCATTGCGGTACAACGGCCCTCCTTGGTACGTATATATTGTATATAAATTAATCAGTTAGCTCATCTTACATTATGTATGAATGCAGCAGCAGACAATGTTTGGGCATTTTTCAGGATTTCAGGAGAATGTTGAGTATATTGATTCATTATTGTAAATTATTTTCTAATCAGGTGTGTTGATTATTTATGCATGTGAGACTGATTACTTTTTGGCATGTATTATATGTAATAATATAATTGCATTGGATATCGTTATTTAAATTTCACATTAACCTAGCTAAAGAAAAACTTTTAACATTTTAGTGGCGGCATCATCAATGGTCAAGATGTATGGCCTCTTCATTTTCATGACATATGTTAAATAGATACAGTATGTGGTTTAATAACCATTATAGATTTGCTACTGTACATATTTCTGCCAGCAGTCCTCCTTGAACAGATTGATTTAAGTGATTAACTATTCTTGTATAGTAAATACAGTGCTAAATAGCCAATAAACATTCTTGTAAAAGTTACTATTAATTTCTCTCCAATGTTTCTACCTATTCCAGACTCTCTCTCTCTGACCAACATCTCATCAATTAATCCACTTTCTATACAGGTGTGCGGCTGTGTACAGGCTGTACAGGAAAATAATTAAATGACATACAGTACATTGTATTACAGTAAATGTACCCACAATAGTAGCAAACAGCAGGCCTAATAACTAATTAGAACTAAAAACTATGCTTAAAGAGAGTGACTCTAATTGAATCTCTATCCAAATACGACAGTAAATACAGTCAATACTGTACATTATATAGTTGGCATGACAATGAAGAGTAACAGTAGTAATCAATAGCAGTGCAATGCACCAATACCTTGGGAGAAGAACAGTGTCATTAGCACCTCAGCAGGAGACATTTGCAAAAAGATTCAGTTATGGACTTCACAGTCTTCTCCCTTCTGCATTCTTGGACAGACTAATAGCAAAAACAATATTATTCAGTAAGAACCAATTATTTTTGTGAGTCAACGTTTGAAAACAATATACTGGGTTCAGAATGATGTGCTTATTCAAGAAGCTTTTCTCTCCATGTCTTCTCTAGAAAGCCCCGTATATTTAGTTACATGTACAATCTGCATCCAAAAACTACCTGGAATATAATTGTTGGTCGCCAGGCATTTCTAATAGAACTGCTGAGGTTCGGAACGTGCCTTGCTCAAAGGCTGGATGCCAATTGCTTCCGATGTACCTATCTCATCAATGTACAGTACAGTCCAATAATAGCTCAAGCGAATGAAGAAAAGCAAAACCCACTAAGCCATCTGGTTTGTACTGTATAACAGCTAAGGAAACTGTGACCCATATGAAAGTTTTTGCTAGAACTGCTGAGTAGCATCTGCTTGCTGTGAAAACGCCTTGGGTCCTTCTCATGATATGACAAATTACATAGAGCAGTTTACATTTAATTATCTACTTCAATGCTCACCTAGGGAAATGGAGACAATAGTGTATTTTGTTTTCTTTAATTATTGGCCTTAAACACATTTTTATCTATTCTTAACCACACAGTATATAGTAGATCATTTTGGCATAAAGAACTATGGTAACTAGTTACTGTAATAACTGTAATAAGAGTTTTGTGTTATTCAGTTGCATGACTGCTTTTCAGTCAAAACAGCTTTCTTATTATGTAATGATATCAGTTGATACATACAGTACATTGTTTTTAAACTAAATTGTCACTATTTTGTGTTGTTATTCATATACAGGCCTGAACTTGTAGCCTGATGTAACCAGACCCAAAACTAACTTTGTGAATATGGTCTGGACTCTGGACACGCTCCATTGGGAAGTGTTCGCAGTCAAAGCCTCCTAATGGGCGTAGGGCCTCTGGTTCATTTTGAAAATATTGGACAGCCTTCAACCAATCGGCATTGCTACAACTATTTTGATAGCTTCATCTAGCTCTATCACCATTTTGAAACACACACTTGTCTTAAACGGCATCGTACTTAGGCACTTAGGCAGAGTGGCTGTGCATCGCTAAAGCAAACAGAGCTTCCGGACTATAATTTTATTGACAATTGAGAGAAATGGTCAGAGTACACTACATTTGAAGACTAATGTATACAGTAATTTGAATTAGCACATTAGCTAGCAGAACTAAGTGATCTAAATCTCGCTTATCTTCTGTGATGGAAGAAAACCTTGTATAGTAATACAATGAAAAATGAGAAGTAAAAAACATTATAAATACACATTTTCATAAATTAATTCTTAAATTGCATTACAGGCATCTTAACATGGGATAGGCTAGTATACATTCCATGAGTCTACATGTAACAAACTGTGAGCAAGGTAACCAAATAAACCCCTCCTTGCTCTTTAATTAATACAATTAACTGTATCAATACAAGTAATTGTAGTCTACCGTTTCGCTTATGATCAACGCATTTGCTACATGCTTAGTGACCTATTAATAAGAGTTGTCTGAAGCAAATCTAGCAATATATCAAAATGATTCCTACAAACTGTATGTTGTAAAAGGATCCCAATCATGTACCAGTACAGCTAGTGGGATATACCAATAGACAGAAGGTGTGTCACAGATGGTGCTATAACTGTTGCCCAGGATTTAGAACAGCAGACTATCTCCAGGTGGCATGGCTCTTCCCTCGAGGATCTGGATGGTTCTTTATCTGGACCAAGGTTAGCCACAATGGCCCTGGGAACATAAAGGTACATTAATTCTTAATGCAAACTAACTCCTGTATAGTTGTGGTCAAGAGGTGATGCCTACTGTGCCTGACACTATCCGGTAAAGCTGGTCTTTTTACACTACAGTACATATTTTATGTCTTTATAATTCATTGCTTGAGTTCCTCCGGTGGTGCAACAAACAATTCTAGCTTTTAGCTAACTGACAATAAACCTACAGTTACTAGAACAATGTGTTTGGGTCCCTGGAGTGACATATACTGCTGCATAAAACGTACCAAATAGTATAGGACTACCTGCTGAAAGAAGAACAGGAGTGAATGTTGTGGTTCTCCGTTTGGTTTTAAATCTTTTATGTTTTATGCTTTATGTTTTTTTTCTTTTAAATGATTCTGCTCTGCTGTGTCCAGAATTGCTCTTGTGTTTAAACCAGCATTTCAGAAGTGTTGTTTTGGTCTGAAACTGAGTGCATGTCCCTCCCAATCTATACACTTCCCTTAAAGCAATCTGATTTCTCCACATCCCCCTTACAACTCCACACACAAGTTTGCATCTTTCAATGTAAATTAAAAAGTGTAAAGAGAGACAAGGCTGTTTCATTCCAATTTATTCCAATTTGTTTCTATTACTTTTCTATTACTTTGAATTCGATGGGCCTTTTTTGTCTGCTCAAAGCTAGAAACATTTTGTTGGGTATAATCTGAAAGTGCCTTGCCAACACAGCAGCAAAAAACAATGTTTGTATTGAAAGTGTTTCTCTTACCTTTAAGCAATTAGAAGCTTACAGCAGCCACTGCTGCAAGCTTCATTGAGAATCTGCTTAAATAAATTACAAACCTTTCTATTTTCATATGCACTGTAAAGAATTAGTAAAACAGATATGTTTGGTTGATGTTTTGTGTTCTCTGTAAAAGCCTAGGGCATTTCAAGCAAAAATATGAAACTCCAGTGTAATAAGTCACAGGCAGATGGTCTTTACCGTGAAAGCCATTCCTATATCCACAACGGTAAACAGCTGTGAATTGATGGCATGACATGACCCTTCCTGGCCATTTCAAATATGGTCCTTCATTATCAGGAAATGTAGCAGTGTAATACGAGAAGATGACCAACCCCTCCCTCACCTGAAAACACGAGAAGATGACCAACCCCTCCTTCACCTGAAAACACAAGAAGATGACCAACCCCTTCCTCACCTGAAAACATGAGAAGATGATTAATAAAGTGACAATGAAAGGTGTAGTCCCATGTATATAGGCTACGGTACACCCCCAAATATAAACGTTGCATTGACTGACTGCTGCAAACTGACTTGTTTTGCAGGTTGAAACTGTGCGAGTGGGGTTTGGGGAATTACAACAGGAGCATGCTATGTTGGGTGAGTGTAAATGCACATGTTCTTTGAAATCTATCTTGGAGCCACAGACATGAGTTGAGTTTTCAGGTGAGGGAGGGGTTATTAAGCAAGCATTTTGAAACAGCACAGTTTGCGTACAGTATGAAGTATGTGGCAATCGTGCTCACGCATTCACATTTTCACATTTTCACACAGCAAAATCAATAACAAAATGAAATACTGTTTGCAACTTGCAAGTGTATCTTGTAGATGCATTAGCAAAACAAATCCTCTTTGCTGCTGTGTTCTGTAATACTGTACAATTATTGCTTTGTACTTCTTACTTAAACTTGCAGATGTGGTTTTCTTGAGGAAAATATATAGTTCCCAAGAGATAGAGACTACAGTAGGCGTTGTTCATGAAACTGGATAACGCAGTGACATTTAACCTGTTAAACTGACCCATGTGTAATAGACCAATTTATATTAATGTGTTCTACTCTATTTCCAATATATATTAATGTAGATTTTTTTTTTACTATGGTAAGTAGGTGGGCATTTAATCAACATTTCCTTGGCAAGAATTGGGTCTATTTTAATTATTCATCCTTCTCAGCAACTGATATCCAATTAGAAATGCTTAATCAGAGATTTACAGCTTAAAACTGATAAACCAACATATTTGTTTACATATTTGGTTTATGATTATTGTGTTCTTGGGAGTACTGTGATAGATTTTGGTTAGGTTTATGTTTTGTTCTATCTTTATGACGGTATGATGAGGACCTGTCCCTGATTAGTCCAACAAATCTACATTGCCTGTCAATCATTCTTTATTATTATTATTATTATTATTATTATTATTAGTAGTAGTAGTAGTAGTAGTACAGTAGTAGTACACCAGTAGTGCAGTATAGTAGAAGTATTAGCAGTTATTTGCCATCATTCAGGCTCCTATAAATTTAATGGTTTAAACTTTAGTTATGTATTCATCCAGATGAAAACAATGTATTCTCATTCATTGATATCTTTGATGCCCATATTCATAGAAACATATTATTATTATGATTAGTAGTAGTAGTAGTATTATTATTAAATGGCTGGCAGATAAACTATTTTTATGGGCTTGATGTCTTATGAAAATACATCCTTTTAGATTGATTGATGACGCATTACAATTTGACTATATTTCTCTGTCTAATCTCTACAATGAAAACATTAAAAATGTTCCACCTTTTATTTAGGTGTACCGTATTCTGTTGCTGCAAAGCTCAATGTGAATGAGATATGAAAACTAGACACTATTTCCAATATTTATTAAGAAGAATCTCTCAGTCGGTCTTACCGTCAGGTCACATTCAATAATAATGGTTAGTAAAATGGTGGGAAAACCGTTCCATCAAATCCTCAGCACAGCTCAATGAAGCTGAATGATACCTCTCAAGCTCGACTGGATAAAGTCAAACATCATGGTTGCAGACATCAATCCAGTTTAGTGCTGTTAGTGCTGTAGGCTCGAGGATGCGTTTTCAGCTCTGCTGTTCAACACAGCCCCTACCAGCAGAAATGGACAAAGCCAAACACCACAGCAGGTTCTCTCTAGCTAAGGGCACTCTAGCTGTCCATCTTTTCACACACTTATTTATAATTTATATTACACTACTCATCCAACTTACAGTACTATCTGTCACTGAACAACTATCACTATCAGTCATATTTTACAATGTGATAGTTACAGATTTGTCTCTCTCTCAGAATAATGGCAGCATTTTATAGGATTTACCTAGCATTTCAAAACAAATCATGTATATTCATGAAGGATATACTGTAGTACATGTTTAACATATTGTTACCCAAATACATATTGCTGTCAACATGCAGGCCCTGATAGTGGTTAAAAAAGGGTCAAGGCAATAACTATGCGATGACACTGTCCATTTGCTGCTTGGACAACCAAAGAAAATGATGCATGATCCCGTTTGTAAGTTGTTTTGTCTCGGGTCAGTTGCAACATGACTGCCCTTAATTGAACTGCTCTCTAGAGTTGCAGGTGGAGTTTTTCATCTGTGTAAGAGCTCATTTTACCACAGTGATTTGACCAGCAGTAGCTCATTGTGTAAAGCCAAAGCAGCGCAGCACTTGCAATTCAAAAAACTTACATCTGATCCTAGTTTGTGAAAAAAGCCTAATTTGAATACCAGTAAATAGTGATAATTAAAACAGCAGTCTGTAATTTGTAAGATAAACTCTAAAATAAAGGTTTATCATACTGAATATTATTGCCATTCAATTATGTTTCATACAAAATAGGAACAATTGAACGCAATATTTAATCCTTTGACTCTAGTTTATCCACATGCTAGTATTTGGGATAAAAATTACAATTTGGATCAAATGGGATCAATTTTCTCTAGACCTCTATGGACCTCACTTCAGAAAAATGTAAACACATCTATGAAAATTAATGTCATTGCTGGTAGCATGCATACTCAGCTCAAACTCAAATCCAACTGCAGTGTTTAAGATGTATGATTGGGTTGTGCTAGCTTGTAGACAAAACTCTGGAAATACACTGGCTTACCTCAATTCACAGTATTCACAGTATACACACATTCACAGTATGGAGTACTGTAGATCTCACAGTTCATCCACGTTTCACTTCCATTGTTTCTTAAAAACAATATTCTACAGTAACAAACACACAAGCAGTGTCTGCAAAGCTGACAGGTACTCTCACACTGAATATAGAAATTATGTTGTAGTGATGACTTTTTTTTCTACCAAATGTCAACCGGATGTCATATTACTAGTAAGAAGATTACAGTTGAAGGTTTGACCAAATGTATTTTCTGCTTTTAACATTACAACAGTATACCAGCCAGTCAATACATACTACTCCTATTTATCAGACTTTGGACTTTCCAGGATCATTGTCATGCTCCATGATGATACATATCCCTCACATTGTCATTACTAGTAAAAATTAGGTAAAAACAAAAATACAAGCGCCAGGCGAGTTGTTGCATCCCATGGAGATGATAAGATGAACAGCACATGAGGACATATTGTGATGAAACAGAGCCAGTAAGATCTCCTCACACGCATGATGGTGCCTGCTGAAAGAAGGCTCAGCTGATATGGGTGATTGGTTGCATGACAATGATAGATCTGTTTCCTGGGGCTTTGTAGAACCCTGCTGTGCTGCCTGTGACACTGGGGAATCCCACTAAATGCCTATTTTCATGTCACAGACCTGCACTGAAAGCCTGTGAGGACATACTAGCAAAGGTAATCCAGTGACATACATTCCATTAAAAGTTTTACAATGGGCAGTGAACAGTGACACTATTTTATGAGGCTAGTTTAGAGGGGTTGTGGCCTGTGGTGTAACGGTTTCTGATGTACTGTACAGTAGGCCTGTGGGTCCAACAGTGATAGATAGGATGGATCTTTTTGGACCAGAGATTAGAGCATGAACAATGCTTTTTTATGTTTTACTTGGCAGTGTTTGAATAACAAACTTAATTTGTACTTATTGTATAGATTTGGTAATCACAGTTTCCCATCTTCGTTTAAATCCATAAAGGGATTAAATTGAAAAAGACAATACGCTGACGGGAATTGTTCTAAAGTAATATATCTCAAATAGACCTTCAGGTATAGCAGACACAATAGTGCGCTGAACAATATGAGGCCAGAAGAAAAAAGATGGATAACCCGCAGAGTGAAATTTTACAATAATTGGGGTAGATATCTCTGCATTCTCCATTTCAACCAGGGTCCAATCCATGGTTGGCATTTCATTATGCCGACAGGAATTGTCACTATAATGAATTCGTCAATGTGGGCGAGATAAATGGCTCTACAAGAAATAGACAGCGCTATCTTCCTGATCTGCTGTAGGAAATTGTCTATTTTATATATCATCTTAATAGAAAAAGGGATCGCTATTTGGACTACAGGACTACATGAACATCTTTTTCAATTTACTCTGTTTGAAATATCAATGGGAGCATGATTTGACCTATTCTGGAAGTATATGCCATGCAATGACAGAGCTGGCTCATTTAGCTCAATAAGACCTTTGGCCTTGCTCTTGGCTGCCATATGGCACAGGATGAGCAATGCATTAAAAAACATGTTTAAAAGGCTGCACATTCATGTCGAACCCTTTTTACCTGCTTACGATGCAACTTTCTTTTAAAAAACATAGAGCAAAGAAAAAACAAGCATTCAGGAAGGTCAAAATATAATATGTGGGCAATTACTGTAACATGTCTGTGAATTTCCTATAAATCCTTTTTTTTATTAAGAGAATTGTGAACGTGTGTTGTTTGTATGTGCCAGCCATGTGAGTTACAGTAATGCGAAAGCATAGATTTTTTGGCCAGGTAGCGAAATTATTTTTGTCTCAAAATAATAGTACAGTACACACTACTGTATTTCCCATACATATAACTGCATGAGGCTGCATACAACATACAGAGATACTGTTTGTTGATAATGGATAGCTGATATTGTTGTGCAATATACAGTATACTGTAATATGTATTGCATTGCATCATTGAATGGATGAAGTTATGGCAGAGTTCAGGTTTTCAATTTTAATAAAGTCCTTCTGCGTTTGCATGCACAGAACATATTTCTATTCTTGTGTCTGTTCCTCTGTGTGTGTGTGTGTGTGTGTGTGTGTGCGTGCGTGTGCGTGTGTGTGTGTGTGTGCTTATGTGTGTTGGGGTATCTAGCATTCAAGAAGACCTATATAAAAATGAAGGACAGGTTCATGAATTATGTAGGAGAAAAAAAACCCTGCTGACAAGAAACAGACTCAAACATGAGGTATCTACTGTTGCAGCAATGCAGCATTGTGCATTCTCTTATTGTATTTGCTGTGGTTTCTTGTCGGTGTACTGTACAAATGTGATTCAGTTGAATTAACCATGTCCCTGGTAAATATAATGATGTGTTGACCACTGTCAGTAAAAAAATGACTTGGATTCAAATCTGACATAGCAGGTTTACTGTGTAGTATTATATTTGACTGATTGCAAAGATTATTAGAAGTATTTTGAACTTATTGTATTTCAAATCTAGTTGTGTACAGTGAATACATTTTGCCTACAGTATAGTGTTCATGGTTGTACTGTATATAAATGAAGTAGGCTATATAGTATAGTACATACATATTTAGGCTATATAGTTAATATTCTTTGCTATATATTATATTTTGATAACATTATTTGATAACCTACTGACTACAGAATGTGAAAAATAATATCTCTGTAAAATGTTTTAAAGTCATGCTGTCAAATATTTTACACACTGATCTCACACAAGCGTGTCATTTGCATGAATTACCTGGTCGATACAGCATTGTTAGGCAAACAGGGTTTGACTTAGAATTATGTGTGGGTACTGCTCTATGCAGCAGATCCACACTCCACTGACAACCCTTATTTGGATGCGTCTGAGCCTGTTTGCTGACAGCTGCATACTGCACCAGACCAGACTGCTAGTATGTAGCAGTCATCACTGTAATTACATTCTCGTTTCCCGCCCGTGTAGCACCCTGGTTAACCTGTGCAAGACATCCCGCACCCGAGTTTCATTCAATTCACGTTTCCGGACTTGTAATGAGCTGAGCGAGCAACGTGCGTAATGTTAGTTTTCATTGCTGGGATGAGGTCACGTCGGTCTCCATGACAGTTGCTAAGTAAAGAGGAGTAGATGCAGGTCTGAATCATCTACTCTGCGGCTCCATCCTAATGCTGTCATGGTACAAAGATGCTTGCTTGTTAGACTTAATTGTTATCCCAATGGAGTTCACTATGGCCAATTATATTGTACTTTTGAGAGACAGCTTTGTTCAAAAAGGTCACATTGTTCCATGGCTGGCACGTATTTATCAACTAGTCATAGTGATGTGAATCAGTGAGGATGGAAAATTCTACCGCACATAAGCAAGGTAGACTGTCTTTTGACAAAGATTAATGTAACATTTGTCACGCTGAAAGAACACACTGGTGAAAGATTCCTTGACATTAAATAGAAATATCTAATTAAAATAACATCAACAACTTGTATAGACGATCATATATTGTACATAAAGATGTAGATAATAATGCGTGTGGCACTAAATTGATGCACGTTTACCTGTGTTATTCTGAACCTAAACCTTAGGCCAATTACAGTAATAATATTTACGTTTTGTCTAATAAAATGCCATGGCTATATGTGAACACAGTAGTGACCTAAACTATATTGTTGCTAATGCACTACTGGAAATGCTGGTGGTTAAAGAGGGGGCTATTTATATATCACAAACAGTGAATGATTCAGGATACAAATAGTTCAGTTGCCATTTTAAACTGTCTATCTTTCATCCTTTATCCACTCATTTCTTCTTTCTTCTTTGATCCAGCAAAGGTTGATTGTTCTACAGAAAGTCTACAGTAGTTTCTCTGTAGGATAGCACAAACACAACCCCCAGCTCTATGTCTTGGCATTGTAGCCACATCCATACTTGGCAAGCCCAACTTCTGTCTCTTACTACATCTTTATTCAGGCCCTGCTGGAGAGGAGTCAGCACACTGCCTTCCGTTCCTATGCTCTTTCAATTGTTCATGCTTCTAGCAGGCATAAAGGGCATATCGGCCACTAGATCAGAACTCAATCTACCTCATGGGATAACACATATTTGTTGAGCAATAACAGGTTCTGCAACACAGTTACTTTCTGGAGTTTTATAACCACTTACGTAATCAAATGATCCCCATTGAAATTGAGATCTCATTTTCAGCAGAGATCATAACACTGTAACTCTCAATATATACAGTATGCTGTAACAATATTACTGTATACCGTGTATTCACTAACATCTATTCAACACAGGTCTTGAGTCAAAGTCCAGGACTGGGAATGTCTGCTGTTTGCTACAGTTTGTTGTAAGAAGTGTTTGTTCGGTAGAGATACTAAACATGTGTGTGCAAGCTTAGTCTGATGGATAAATGTCTATAAAGGATGGCTTTTCAACTATTACCCTTATATACAGTACGTATAGGTATGAAATGGTGGGTAACATATATATCTATATATGTAGAACTTTGCGCATTTTACAGTAATAGGCTACACAACATAACCTAAACTACTATATATTGTGCTTTCGCTTTTTACAATATGACACCAATAACAATAATAGCAATAACATTAATACAAATAATCATTACTATAATATAATATAGTAAAAGGACAAAAGTAATTATGCTTTAGTTACAATTTTGTATTTAAGAAATATTTATATTCTAAAGTCCCCCTGCCTCCATATTTCAGTGCTAAATGAAGAAAAGATAAACAATACAAAGTGAACATTAATCCCAATTCATTTATGCAAAGCCGTTCTCTTGCTGAATTATATATTGGAGGTTGTTGGGATTATATTCCAAATTCCACATTTCAGGGTTTACCACAATATAGCATTGAAAATAAGGAAGCAGCAATTTACACACAATTTCTCTACACAATACATTTCTGTGTTTTGAATCAAACTACATTTTGCATGAAGCACCCAGGGAAATGTAACAAACAGCCTGCAGGACTCAGTATCCAAACAGGACATTACATTTAAAGAAACAGTCTGCTGACTAAGGGAACCTCCGAGGCAGAAATCCTCACACGCCTCACAAAAAGCACAATTGATCCAGTACAAGCACCTGGTTGGATAAAAGGCCTACACACCGGAGACAAGGCAACCCAAATCTAACATGCCTTCAGGGATGAAATCAATCACACCAAGAGCACTATTGTGAGAGTTACACATCACTGAACATGTACTTAATTCTTTATTGCCCTTACTGTATATATATATATATACACTACCGTTCAAAAGTTTGGGGTCACTTAGAAATTTCCTAATTTTTGAAAGAAAAGCACAGTTTTCTT
>JAODTR010000007.1:3336329-3370567 GCA_025399935.1 Amblyopsis rosae | reverse complement strand
CAAGGCTCCAGACAACACAGCCCTCAGGTTCATGGGGGCACCCAAACCTCTCCACCACGATAAGGTGATGGTTCCCGTTGAGGAGGAAGTGAAGTCTTGAGTAAATATGTAGCCTATAGTAATATGCTCAAGGTATATAGGCAATAACACGTGTCTTTTAGGTGAATCTGTTAATTGCACCAACACTGCTCTATTGAAACTATAATAACTATAACCCAGTTTTTTTTCATACAAGACGTAGTTACAGACAGATTGCTAGATGCCCCGGCTTTCCAGTGATGGATGAATCAGAAGCGAGTAGCAACCTAAATGGATTCTGTTTGGTGTTTCTTGGGTGGTTTGTCGGGTTGCCAACAGTAACTGCATATATTAAACGCCAAGCAAGGCGTTTGTTGTTTCTTGTCATCTGGCATGCAACCGTGGCCTTCGCCGCATTACAGTTGCCTGAAAACCATAACATATACCATCCAATGTGGCGATGATATAGTTTTGCTGACTGTGGTTGTTGTTGATATGGCACGGAAATATTATAAAATAGCAGTGTGGTTGGCTCTGTGCTTTAGCAGTTTAGTTGAATTGTGCTATTGCCTGGATGTTATAAATAAGCTTAAATCACTTTTGTAGCCTATTGGTTTTGTATGACTGTAATAATAGACTGTGAAATTGGCAATAATGGAGCAGAGCTATGAAAGGGAGGGGGAACAAAGGACGTCACAACATTCTTATTTTACAGTTTTGCCGTCAGTTACATGTATTTTGTTTTAAAGAGCTGGACTAACACTGAAATATGTCCTATGTGTCATTTAGTCAAACATCCTCTCTGATAAAAATCATTATTTTAAACAAGCCAGTAAGAATTGACTCCAGCTGTGACATAATTGCAAAAGTCTATCCGAATGATGTCCAATAGTCGGAACTGTGGTTTAAAATGCCAGCCAGATGGGTGGTGGAAGTGGACAGAGAAAAAAATGGCATTACTCTACGTAAGACCTCCGCCTGATAAGTGAATGATTGATGCCAGTTCCTCTTCAGTTGTGCTCTTGAGCTAGTCACTCCAACCCAGGAGCACTGCACTAAGGCCCCCGATTGTGCCCCTATTACTAGCTTATTCTTGGTCTCTGTGCATCTATGGAGGTGTTAGGTTAAATGTATTTGACCAGGATCTATTCTATTGTACTGTACCTTCTAATTACTGTTTTCCTTTTCCACTAAGGGTGTATTCACAGTAGAGCTTTTGGTCCGCACCGGAGTTCACTTGAGCCGTTCAGCTTGTTGTGAATGCTCTCTTCCGAACTCGTGTGTGTACCCGGAACCGGACCCGGGTCCTCCAGAAAGCAGAGGTCTCGGGTACGGTTTATCCAAACTCCAATGCAGTTCGCTCTGGTGTGAATGCTAACCGATTTCGGGTGCGCTAAATCCAGAAAGTAAATTCTGCTGGTTTTAAGACTCGTTTGTTGAGCGGTTGCATGAAATTAGTAGGAAAGTTAGCCTACATTGTGGTCAACGGAGGAAATCTCCTTTTTACAATACAATAATTTCCTGAAACAAACTCAACTGGGAAATAATAGGAATTCTAAATTGTCCATCCCCCGGGAAGAATGACTCTGACATTATGGTCACGCTAGGCTACTATAACGTAGGCTACGTGTTTTACTATGATAACCTAGCTCTGGCTTGCGACACTGGACTGATTTTGCAGGTAATCAGCGTTCGCAAACCTTCGGCGTACGTGTGTGTTCGGACTGCGACTGCAAGCAAAGCTAAAAACTAACTTTGCATTAGCCTACAGCCTGTCTCCGCAAAATCCCTCTTAAGTGTAAGCAGCGCACACCAATTCCATCCTGTGGGCCGCATTTCTAACATAGCGGCGAGTTACGATTATTTAGGTGTTGACACTGACTTCAAATAAACAAAAATTAATATTAAAGCAAGCGTGCGACGTTCCATTTTTTTTCTCTTCTTTTCTGTGTCGTGTTGTTGCCATAGAAATATGGTTGTTGCCCGGCGACATTAGACAAATGTTCGGTATGTTGTTGACGTAAACGGACCCGGGTTCACAGCCATGAATGAAATGCAGGTCGAGGGGGGCTAATCGCACTCGAGTCCGGTCCGGTTTGGACCAGCAAACGGACCATGTGTGAATGCGCCCTTAGTGTGTTCTTTGAACTTCCTCTTTTGTTCAGGTTTTGTAGGAAACAATTGTGAGGTCAACGTAGATGCTTGCGCCCTGCCTAACAGCATGTGCCCACAGACAACCCATTGCTTAGACCTTTCCGATGGCCTGAAATATACCTGCCATGCACCCTGCCCTCACAATGTTCAAGTAGGTGAACCCTCATTGCTACATCCATTCTATAGTGCTTTTCCTCTACAGTTCTACATTGTTGTTCCTTTCAATTAAAAAATGTTTTAAGATCTGAATGTGGGTGAATAAAATAATCACAATTTACTTTCCATGATTGGAGACATTTAACTCTTCTATGTACTTCAGTGAGTGCATGTTAAATACCACACAGTCTGTCAAAGTCTAAGTCGGTTATTCCATTATTTCAACAATTTCTGTAGTTATTATGTTTTTATTACATTTCTTATTTTGGAACCAAAGCAATGTAAGTTGAATAGATCAGCATTTATATTCCGTGGCTGAATGGCAATTCTGGGAAATAGTTTTCAGTCAGGTATTACGGCTAATGGTACAAGAGCAAAAGAACATTATTGCAACAATAGATACACAACAAATAAAACTGAATTTTGATGACTGTGTCTAAAGACTCTGAGGCGTGTGTGTGTGCTCGTGGAGAGGGTGTGCACTGTGCATGCGTGCGTGTGCTCACACGCACACACACGCGCACACACGCACGCACGCACCCACGCACGCACGCACGCACGCACACACACAAAGTACGAAACAAACTAAGTGGCATCCCAGGTTTGTGCATCGCTGAGCACATTTCTCTTCCTTCCGTTGTGGATTCATACCCAGCTATAGGACTCAGCGGAAAGACAAAGCAGAGGCGCGTGGCTGTTTGTAAGCCTCTAGGCTCCTGGATCCTTGGACAAAAGGAAGCACGTTTTCAGGACTGACAGGGCCTCTACCAACTTACACGGATGACTGCTGCTAAAGATTTGCCCCGTCCTGTGTTTTGTCTCAGTTGCTTTTGGTTGTGATGAATCAACCTCCTACACTGGCAAACAAATCTAAACAGAGGAGTTTCTGCCGAAGCCAGGGAGAGCTAATCGCTCAACGTACAACAGGCCCCCGCGCTGGCCGCCTTCCAGACAATGTTGTGATGTCTGAATTGTATGTCTTCTCGCACCAGCTTGTTCTCCTTATGTCATGTTCATTCCCCCCGTACCTAGGCATTGCTAGCTTTGCCCATCAACAACGATATTAATATGAATATATCAAATGTATTACATGGGGAGGGGGACTATATGAAAGCTAACCTAATGGTGTCAATCCGCGTTCAAGAGTTTTTCAGACCGAACCTGGTGTCAAAACGGCGCCACTTGTGTGGACGAAATTGACAGATACAGGTGAGCGTCTTTAAATACACTTCAGGCCATCAGAAAGGCTCGATTCCTTTATTACTGGTGAAAACCATTGACATTTACCATTCTCGGCGCCCAGCCGATGTGAAAGAATTAACGTACATGCCAGGCTTTAAGAAAACGCTCTTTATGAATGGCTCGCCAGCTGTGTCTGTCCAGGGGGATTCACGGGAGTCCACTGTGAAGTGGACGTCGACCACTGCGTCGGCCACCTCTGTTCTGAGCACTCCACTTGCGTGGACGGGCAGCACAACTACACCTGCCGCTGCGCGTTCGGCTTTGACGGGCCGCTCTGTCAACTTGAAACGGATGAGTGCAGCAGCCGTCCGTGCTCAAGCGGTGCCACCTGTGTGGACCTAATACGTGACTACCAGTGCCACTGTGCCGCTGGGCTTGAGGGTACGTCTTCCCCGTCGTATGTACACAAGCTTAGTACCCACCCACACCCACCTACCACTAACACAAGCGGACGCAGTGGGCCTCCATTCTAGGCTGAGACCATTACGGAAATGGGACGCGCTTCCATACTAGCTTCATTAGAATATCTCTGGGACCATTAAACATGTTCATGTTGAATTGTTTTTTTTTATGTTTAGAGTCTGAGAGGTCCCTCGATGGTTTATCGTTGTGTAATCACTAATTTGCTGTTGCCACATAATATAGTAGGTGACGTTGCCTGCCACCTAGTTTACTAAATTGAATATATTTGTTATTTAATTCAGTTAATAGTTAATATAATGTTTTTGTAGTTTGATCAGGCATATAAACGGCCGCATGGTCTGCATGAATACATGTATGTCGTTTAGGGAGCATAGGCTTTAGAGGAATGGGCAAGTCATTTGATGCATTGCAGGAATATGCAGCAGGATGAGTGAATCAATATGTTGTTGCATTTAGTGGTTGGGATTAGCTGTATATACTAACAGAGAGTGTATTCCGATTCCAAGGTCACTATCTGTTACCAAGGTGACCACTAGTTGCCTGGGGCACGTTGCACTTAATTATAGCAGCACACTGTAGCTATTATGAGAGTAGCCAACCTAACGGACAGGGAGAAAAGTTGCTTGTGCATCTGCCAACCCTGTATAGAATAGGGGACCTACTGTAAAGTATGTTTTATGTATGCAGAGTAACGTGTCATAGTCAAAGCAGGTAAATTACCGAGGAATAATATAAAATATAAAATAAAATAAATAATTGTGCAGTTGTTATCCAACATTAACTCAGTAGAGCTATGTGATGTATAAATGGTTGAATATCCTGCACTATATAGCTATTAGCTACCGATGTGTGACAGATTGACTGACTGTGGTTTAATTCAAATTTCTTCACAGGATGGACCTGCTCAGAGAACATTAATGACTGTTGGTCACAGCCTTGTCTAAATGGAGGCTCGTGTATGGATCTAATTAATGACTATATCTGTCATTGTCCGTTTGGTAAGTTACAGATACTTCTAACAGTTCTTACTGTATGCTGCAATGGGCATATAAAAGTAGGAATAGTTTTTTCTAATATCATACAGCAACACGCCTGATTCAAGGTTGTTAGAAGCCTGATAACGACCCATTCATTTGAATCAGGTGTGTTGGAGCAGAGAGACATCTAAAACATGCAGGGTGCGGCCCTCCAGGACCAGAGTTGAATAGGCCTGTCATACACTATTACTAGGTGTGTTTTGTTCTGAGTTAAGATGGAGAATATTTTTGAGGAAACAAAGTGAAAATAAATAATCTAAGTATGGTAGTGGGTGGGGTGGGGCGGGGGTGAGATGAGAGCACCCGGAAGCACCCGGTGCCACTGACCAACCACCTGCATAATATGCTCCCTCATAACATGCTGCTGCTGAAGTGCCACATAATGGACAGTAAATAGGCTACTGTATGATGAATAACCTAAATATTCAAATTCACATTAATCTTGATACGTTTAAACGTTTACAGTCGCAATGCCCACCGGGTCGCTCACCATATCTACTGTTGTCAGTGTACTATGCTGATTGCTATTGTGTACATGTTAGTAAGCTACTCTTGTCAATATGGACATGCTACACGCTGTTAGAACAATATCCACAACTCAATCATTCAATAATATAGCCTACCTTTATGGAAAAGTAACACACACACCTGATTCAAATGAATAGCTCGTTATAACGACCCATTTATTTGAATCAAATGTGTTGGAGCAGGGAGACATCTAAAACAACACATCTAAAACATGCAGGGTGCGGCCTTCCAGGACCAGGATTGGGGAACCCTGGTCTACGTCATTCACAAACTCAATATGAAGAAGTTTAAACTTTTACATTCACCATACACTATTGCTCGAGTTACTGTCGGATATGGGAAACGAAGTAGAGAGATCGCACTAATCCTGTGCTGTTCCTCCGAAGGAAACGCACATAAATACCACAACTGTTATACAAATTGTTCTGATAAAAATGCAATTCCGGTAGAAAACGCCACTGCTTGTGCTATGCCCAGTGGCTTTCATTAAACATTAAAGACGTCCAATCGTTACGCATCTCCCTGTATGAAGGTTTCTTTGAAGTTGTAGTTTAGGAAATGTCAGTTTTGCGTATGTGCTTTTCATGTCACTGCAACAAATGTGTGTGTATTGACAATAGAACTATATAATAACATATTGACACATAATATTTGATCTGTTGGTATACAGAAAGGTATAGACTATCACTATTACCCACTACTCAAATTTTTTATGGAAGCTTTGAAATTGTGCATGTTTCAGTTATACATGGACCATGAATACAACTAGAACTGTAAATATAAAAGACAATAAAATATTAGCCTCTGACTTTTTTTCTTCAGACATTTTGCCTAACACAGTACAACACATATAGCCTAATACAGTACATGGTTGGCAAAGAAGATTTCACCATTATTTTACATGGATCATCATATGCATCAGCATTTTAGATGGCAACACACATCACTTTGTCACTAAATCGCTGATAATTATGTATATAAAACTGCACAATATGTGCGGCATTTGTCATATATCATTCATCAGCATAACCAAAGTGGCAAATCCTTTTGCAGTAGGCCTATGTCTTATTTTGTATGACACACTTGGTGGCTAAGTATTTGTAGCTAGCTAGTTTTCAAAAGAAGTCCCTGGACATCAATTGTATTTAGGACATTTTATTTAGGATGGCCTGCAAACTCGATAATGTTATTATTTAACCGTTTCTAGGATCTATGTTCTATAGCAAGCCCTGAAGTCATTACTACAACATGATTAATGGATATTCTTGTTTATATAAATCATGTTTTAAGCACACTATTTGTCACCTTCTACTTTCCCTTCTCCACCCATCATTTAGGAGGACGTTCCCTTGAGTGATAGCACACTGAACTCAGCATATTGTACTAGAATCTTTAGTCAGCGCATGGGGAACCCTGTTCTTTTTCGAACGCTATTTCTTCTATTGGTTTTGGTGAGGTGTGCTATCTCAGATAACACGTTTAATTTCATGTTTTTCATTAATAATCTTGATTTGCAAAATACTATGTTGAGTAGAATGTCATTGTTCTAATACAATTACAAATTAAATGTAACTTCAGTGTAATCAAAGCTGTTATATGTAGCGTGTTAGACCAAAACAAGACAAGATATGCAGAAGAAGCAATTTTATTTTCTAAAATTGGAAAACATGATTTGTACAGTGTGTGTGTACAATTGGATACCATGATTAGTTTATATGCTTGCAATAAAGACAGGTAACACACGATATTTCAAGATAAAAGAGAAAAAGGAATACATATACCCTTGCTACTCATATCACGTTTGTTTGCATCTGTCCTGGGCTGAAGATGAAAAGCTCACCAGATGAATAAAGATGCAATATTGTGACTCTTCCTAGGACAAGAACATAACTAGCCTATGTGCACATTCATGAACTTTCTCTTCTTGCAACCCTATAGTTACATGTTTTGATCACATCAATCTTATTCCTCTGTGTGTGTGTGTGTGTGTGTGCGTGTGTGTGTGTGTGTGTGTGAAGTAATTTAGACATCTTCGTGTATATGGTATTTTTGTCAGAGGTTGTAGGTTTACTTTGCCGTACACATCTTTAAGGCTACATGTGCAATAATAGTCTAAAATCCTTCCTCCAAAGGATGCAGCTGTAGTTATTTCAAAGACAGGACTTGTCTCTGTATTAAAGGCTGTAAAGTCACATTAATAATGGAAATGTTTTCATACATTTCGAATTGCAACTTTAACTCTATCTCCGATAAGAGAAATCAAGAGATGTTGCTTTTTTTTTTTTTTTTTTGTTTAAGTTTTTTTTAAATATCTAAATACATTTTAGTCCAGGCATTCCACTTTGCTCTATAATGCTCCGTGTAGATATTCCCCTGACCTATTCAAAGCACTGTCTCAAGTACTATTTTGGGCATTATGTTGCAAAATATATAATGCTAATAGAAATCAAAAATTTTGCAGGGACGTGGTGTGAGCACCATGTTGACGAGCGCAGCTCAAAGCCATGCCAAAATGGTGGGAGGTGCATTGATGCTCCCAATCGATATCACTGCTTGTGTCCTAATGGCTTCATGGGATTTAACTGTGAGGCCAACGTTGATGAATGTGAGTCAGCGCCGTGTCTTCATGGGAGGTACATATTCATTAGTAGTAAAAATAGAACCGCCATAAACGTCAATTCTTTTTAATTACATTCCACACTGACACAACTCAGTGGTGACATATGTTCTTTGTTTTAAGAAGCTAATGTGACTCAAGATTCTTTCTGTCAGTGGGAGGCAGCTGTACTGTCGTTATTCAAACATCTTCATAAATGGTTACACAGGCTTTAGTAAATTCATATTTACCCTGGAGTTTCACATTCACGACTGTTTGTATTCATATCAGGTGCAGGGACGGATTGAATTCTTACTCGTGCCAGTGTGAATTGGGACGGGCCGGGAGCAGATGTCAGACAAACATTAACGTAAGTTGAACTTTTATAGAGTTGAATTCACAGGAAAGCCTTCCGGGAGTTTTTCTAGCTCTGCATGGCTTTAGGTATCACAAACTATATTGATTGTTTCGGATTTTTGTCAGCTAGATGTCAGTTGAACTACCTGTATCAAGAAATCATTGTGCAAATACCTGATCAAATCAAATTGGTTTAGCCTTATGCCTCATTGATTTAACACCTCGCACCACTTCTACCTGACTCTGGAGAAACATTGACTTGCTTTCTTCTCCCGTAACATACTGTGAATCGAATAATCTAGACATTCTTGCTTAGTTAAATCTATTTTTTTCCATATTATAAATAGTTATATACACAAAAATGCCTTTTCTCCCTCTAGTCGCAGGTTTCGATAGAGCTGGTGCTGCTTCTGTTTTTATTTGACATCTTCTCTTTTCCAGGAGTGCTCTTCTAGTCCCTGTTTGAATGGAGGGTCATGCGTGGATCTCACTGATAAATATGCATGTTTTTGTGCTGATGGATACACTGGGAAAAGCTGTGAGTTTGACGTAGACATCTGCAAAGAGGCCTCTTCAGATGCATCTCTGTGTTTCAATGGGGCTACTTGCCTTGATGGTGAAGGATCACATTTTACATGCAGGTGAGATGGTCTAGCAGAAGTACAACACACTTAGAATACCTTATTGTACGATATCAAATAAGCACAATTTAGCTGATGCTGTATCATGAGAAAGGAAAATGGTAGAAGCAAGTCAGAATGCACTGCTGTATAACCTGGTTAAGATACAATATAATAATATACTGTAGTAATTATTCCAATTGTATATTTTACTATATTTGTAATTAATTATAAATATAATTAATACATTGCTGCCACGTTGACACATTTAATTTTGTTTGATATTATATCACTTAACTCAAATTTAAATTCGAGTGGTTGCTAGTGAATTGCCTTTTAATTGCTGGCATGTTGTCCTGTGAGTGATGAAGTGTACCTAAACACAAAGTGTCTGTAGTAATGGTGTGTGGATCTGATACAGCAGGTCCCTGGGCATCTTGCATTTAATTACATTGTCTTACCTTTTCTGCGCGCGCGCTCAGCTCCTGCATGGCCCGTGTCATAATTTAATGTGTACTGGTGCACCGCTACTCCAAGCAGAGTGCTGCTCCCGCTTATCTATTGACTTAATGGACTGCCTGGCGCCTTAGCACAGCAGTTCTTTTATGCTCACTTCAATGCAGGCGGACGGCGCATATACAGTACGTTTCCCTTAGAGCATTGTTTATGTAGGGGAAACCGCAAATGGAAGTGGTTTTTATAGACGATGAATTCAAAATGAGCTGCGTTCACCTGCCACTGCATCAGCGTGGGTGTGCGTGAAACAAACATTCTTGCGTTTCAATTTGGACAGTTGTCAATTGTGAAGCGGCGTCTCTTCAGCTGCCCACCAGGTTTTACGGGAGACTTCTGTGAAGTGGATGCTAATGAATGCTGCTCGACCCCTTGCCTCCATGGTGCCATTTGTGAAGACCTGATTAACGGCTACGTCTGCCACTGTAGGCCAGGTGAGTCACAGAAGGGAGCCTGTGAGCTCTGAAGTCGGGCTGCGCTAATCAGTTCGTTTGCCTGTTTGCCAGGAACAGTTGTAAGACTGTATGCTCACTCTTTGGTCAAGGTACAGTAGCAACAACTTTCAGTGCCACGCAGGCTCATTAGGCTCACGATAGTGAGGCATTTCCTGGTAAACAATGTCCACAAAACGTTGGAAATGAAAACTCTCGCAGTACTAATGTTGCTCTAGAAAACTCTGCTCGAAGAAGTTCTCATGTGTAGTTACAATATGCTGCCTTTTTGTTCTTACTGTGCGTTCTTAGCAGATGGAAAGGCCACGTATAGTGTCGCAAGGTTAGCAGAATGTCTACATAGCAGCCACGCAACACAAAAGCCATTGAGAATCACCCATTTTCCCAAGGGAGACATTTGCAGTCATACAGTACTAAGGAAAAAAAAAAGACGTTGATAAAAAGACGCCTTGCCTCATTAAAATGTATGTGGCGTCTTCCTCTTTAGTGAAAGCCTTTTTCTTGTCTGTATATGTGCGTGCGTGTGCGTGCGCGTGTGCATGCGTGCCTGTGTGTGTGAACCAAAAAGAAGCAAATCAATGTGGGAGTATCTGATTGATATTCACTTCAGAGGGTGGTGGAAGTAGGAGGACCCGGGCTCACCACGGCACTCTGTGGGTTTTTGTTCCTGGCAGGTTGGACAGGCCTTCACTGTGAGGATGACATTAATGAGTGCCTTCCTCAGCCCTGCCACCAGGGGATATGCATTCAGAGTGATCCAGGCTATGGCTACACCTGTTTCTGTCGCCCTGGATTTGTGGTGAGACTCGACGCCTTGTTCCCCACCTTTACCCTCTCTGCTCCCACATTTTCTCATCTTTTCCAGTAATTATGGGAAATGTTTAGGTTTTTGCGGTGTGTGTGTGTGTGCGTGCGCGCACGTTCTCTCGCGCCTGAAATAGAAACGCTCTCTTTTTAAATTACCTCCGGACCTGAACTCCTGGGCCACGTGTGGTAATTGTTCGCGTGGCTACATACGCACTTAATTTCCTGCTGTTATTAAAGTGTCCTTAGAATTCACAGTTGTTATCTTGGTTGTTATTATAGAATTATGCAGGCTGAAGAACTATTGCACTGTAATTATAGTAATTTGTTTTATATCCTCAAGGCTATTTATTTCTTTCTTTCCTCAAGGCTATTTATTTTGCATGTACAGGGGAAGAGCTGTGAGTACAACTATGATGACTGCCTGTTGAGTCCATGCCCAGAGGCACATTCCTGTGTAGATGGCATCAACACGGTCAGTTGCATTCCTGCTGTCGCGGCTGTTCCTCCGGTGGATACAGCCGTGAATGTCACCGGGGACTCCATGCTCGGCACATCGGTGCCATCAGCGAGCCCAGCGCCAATTCCCAAACAGCCACTAGGTATGTTTTGTTGCTTGCATGTCAATTTAAATGCTACCTCCTCATAATGCAAGAATGGGAATGAATATGTCGCTTAACGCACCCCCTTCCCTCCGCAAACACACACATGTGCACACACTTCTAATGCGCAGCATGAAAAATTGGTTGTCCAAGGGCAGCACAGAAGTTACGCCTCTTTCAGTCTACATTAATTTTTGTTAGATTTATTCCAGCAATTACAGTAAGGTCATTTAGGAGAGACTTTTATTCAGAGCGACATACAGTGAGTACAGATGCAAGTAACAAGGAACAGGTAATCTATTATGCTTAGAGGTAGCCCAGGCATGCCAGGGATAGAACCCATAACCCTTCACCTCATAGTCGACCATCCTAACCATTAGCCCACAACTATTGGCCTTTGGTACTGTATGGTTCTACTCCCTCTTTATATTAAAGGTGCTATACTGTGTATATATTGACATTATTGTAAACATCAATATATAGCAGCGGAATAATCGCATTCTGATGAGAGAGTAACATCACACTGCCTCTGTTTGTTTTATTCTGAGCTTGTCTGTTCTTTGTTTACAGAGACATGCCTGCCACTTGTTTGTGTGTGTGTGTGTGTGCGCGCGTGTGTGTGTGTGGGGCCCACAAAGCATTTGTTTTGGTGGTGCTTAGTTTGACGGCTAGTGGCAGAAAGTCACATAGTCACACTTTAATGTAGTGTGTCATCTGTGGTCACAAGGGATAAGTGTAATAAAAGGGCCTTGTAAACAACCTATATAAACCCTCAACAAAAATAGCTTGAATGCTCCATCTGCATAATGTGTGGTAATGTGCTTTCTCCAATAATTTCTTAGATGTGCATATTCAGAAAAATATTCAGAAAAATATATCAAATAGTCATTTTATGGTGGTTAGAGGGAATAAAACTAAATTCTGCTCAGATATGCATGTACATATATGGAAATTCCATTGTAAAATGTAAATTCCTTGTTTTATTATGTGTAATATGGAGACCGGTGACAAAGCATCTACTGCAAACACAGAATGGGTAGGACATGCATTGTGGTGATGGAGCATGCCGGCTGAAACAGCACGCTCAGGCTAGTGTTTGTATGCCCTACGCACGCCACCAGAACTGACGTCTGAGGAAGACCAAAACACAAATAAGACAAGCAGACCGCATAGCACAAACGCCAGTTTGACAACATTTGCGTCTCGTACAAACACAGGGCGAAGAGGCCTGAATGGATGCCATGCGAAGTGAGTACATTGCACTCATTTGATTACATGGGTACGACATTAAATGGAAAAGTCAACTGCCCACATTCACCATGCACCGGGCTTTTCTTCCTAAGAGCGCCACCGTGAAAACAGAAGACCTCTCGGTCTGGCACGGGTCACTACCAACAGCAGCTTTTATCGTCGTTCTATTCAGCACAAAGCACAGCGGTGAATACAAGAATACACATTAAACATCCACTTAGATTTCACTTAACTGTATTTATCCATATTCCAGAACTGTCCATAGAGTTGCACTGAAACTAGCAGACATGAATCCATATTCCAGAACTGTCCATAGAGTTGCACTGAAACTAGCAGACATGAATCTATATTCCAGAACTGTGCATAGAGATGATGTATCTGTATAAAAATTTTTTATTTTGCACTCTAAATATTGTAAATATCTTTCAAAATGAAATGTTCAATTTCTTATAGCCCATTGGGGATTTCCAGTACATTGTAACAGTAGGCCAGAGAATAGCACTGTATATGTTAAACACACCCTTGAACATGCAGCGTTTTGTTGTAGATTGGACGCTGCTATCCAATGCAACGCAGTGCGGATGGACCATTCAAAGTCAACATTCCTCAGAAGGCTGAAACTAAATAGCAATGTCCAAGACTTGATGACTGGAGCTAGGCTTAATGTATCTTACAGGTTAAGGTGTTGTTCTTTAGTAAATTCAACAAGTTAGGCTGTGTGACAATTACACTGCATGCAGCAACATCTAGGCTATAGAGCACATACTGTATTTGTCTTTCAGGCGTGTTTGTGTTGCAGTGCTGAGTCAGTCCGTGACATATTGCATCTGTGTGGTCGCTCATTGCATTGCATTACAAAAGTCAATGGATAATAAAACATGAACTGCAATACATTGATGCCTTAAAAACATTGCAATCAATAATAGTTTCTATAGAAATCTGACCTCTTTAATGCCTTATAGAAAATACATGAATTGTAAACCATGTTTGTATGTTAGGGATATACTGTACTTATCACTACTTACCGCTTGATTTTACACTCTTGCTGATGTTCACCTAATATAATCTTGTAGTTAGTTATTCATAGCACAGAAACAAGTCTTGAATACCAAATAAGACTTGAAAGAGAATATTTTCAAGTTGATGCTATATTCCTCTCTACCTAGACTTAGACCACATAACGGCGCCTTAGCTCAGTCCTCCTTAATCAAACACTAACACCCACTTTCAGGTTATTTTATTAAAAAATGCTATTGAACCAAAAAAATACCTTGGACTCAAATGGAGGATTTGCCTCCTCCAATTGAACAATCAGATATTTCAGGACAAGCTTATTTTTTGGGGAGGGGGCGGAACACATTATTTCTACAGATATGGAGACTATCAAACTGACACTGCTTGACAGATTAGGTATGTCTACTTATGAACCTGTTTGCAGGACTGTAAAATGGAATACAGAACCCAGGCGAGCTCGAATCAATTCAGTGTGACACTGAAAATAACTGCGAGCCCACCCTGTAATGGACTCCTATCTGCTGCACCTGATCCATTCCAAGAAATTCCTACCTGCTCCTTTGGGATAGGAAGGGTTAATCCTACCACAAATACTGTACGTCCTTAGGAATATAACATAACAAGCATCTGTACACCAAACAGAATCACTTACTATTTGTGTATAAGTAAGAGAATCCAGAAACTCACGGGTTTATATAACTAGGTCACCATCTAAAACCATCCTGTGCCCTTGGTGGTGCTTGAAATAGATTCAGACAGAATTCTTTTAAACCTAAGACTCCTCACCAACCTATGAAATCTACAGAACCAAATCTATTGGAGCTTGAACATGGAAGGCGGGTTAATATGGTGGCATGAAAGTGGCTTCTTTGGTTTATTGCTTTTAATATAATGTCAGTTAATTTGATAAGTTAGTAAATAAGATGTACAGGTAGTCAGTCAACTAATAGGTGCAAATGTATGCACATGCATCTGTGTGCTATAGTTTTCTTCATGTCTTACAAAGTTTGTTTACATTTGAACAGGCTGCATCTAATTAATATGCCTTTGACCATTGTAATGTATTCAGTGTTACTGTAAGACTTTAGTATGGTAGTGAGTCATACAGTAATACCCAGCACAGGAGGTGCACAATTATGAATATTCACAAGCTGATGCTTGGCACGTTCAATTTGTCACCAGCAACAGTGTATTGTCTGCACGGTGCTGTACAGTAACTGTCGGGGATATAGTTTGCATCATCTATACATTATTTAAGAAATCTGGCAGCATTCAGTAGAAAAGCTTAGAGACTTTATGCACAAGAAGGTAGTATTAGAATAGGTTTAACCTTTGTAGAAAACCAGATTTTTTTTGAGTACATATACAGTATAGCTTAATATAATACAAAATTAAAATATCTATAATAAATGTATTGAACAATTTTTGTAATAGTTTCATTAATATATGAAAAGATATTAAAAACCAATGTATGGTCCGTCCTGTTTTATACCACAATTATAGTGATTATCTGTAGTATCATGGTATAGTGAAAATGTGCTTAGAAACTACTGACACAATAATTTCAGATAGAAAATCACAAAGAAAGCCACTCAATGTAATTTGCTCATGAGCCTAAAGTACATACCCTGCATTGATTGTGCAGTATTAGCCTAATCTTATGAACGTATTAGGATAGTTCAATTATTTACAATAAAAAATAATGAAATACACTCAATTCTGTCAAGCAGCAAAATTATATGAAACATTCAAATAGTGGAGCAAGAAGCGGGGGACAAAACTGCTACATCTCAATTTCTGTCTCCGTCTTCCATCTTCCATCTCACGTTAAAACGTGAGACAGAAAAACTAGGTGGGAAAAAAGCGTCAGCTCTGAGCAGCATCCGCCTCGCGTGCAGTGTGCCTGATTAACTAGGAAGCTCTGTGTCCACTACACATGTGCAGCAAGCTGAAGAAGGCTGAAGTCTCCCGAGCGCGCATTAGGGCTGGGAATCTATAAAAACAAAGTTGCTAATTAATTGCTCAAAGTGGCAACACTGTGGCCCAGTGGATCGCACTGTGGCATCACAGCAAGAAGGTCCCGGGTTCTAACCCTGGTCGTCCCGGCCTTTCTGTGTGGAGTTTGCATGTTCTTCCCGTGTCTGCGTGGGTTTCCTCTGGGTGCTCTGGTTTCCCTGATTATCTAAAACATGTAAGGTTCACCCTCCAGTCAGTGCCATCTGACCATTGACACTGGCTCCAATCTGGAGTTCGTCCCCAGGCACTGCACAGCAGCTACCCACTGCTCCCTTGCAGTGGGCATCTTAAATGCAGAGGATGTGACAATTAAAGCACCTTTACCAAAAACATTTTTTAATTGTTATTAATCTCTATTTATCATATTCATTTTTTTCAGTTAAATTTGCAGTAAAATTTTGCCATGAGAATCAGTCTGGAAAGCCTCAGAATAATTTTGTATGTGTCCAAGTAACAACTGAACTTTCCAATCAGCGTCATGTTTATAGCTATACGGGCGTGGTTTTTGTGTGCCGACAGCGAAAAAGACCAGATGGTTCATCCAATCAACTGCCACGTATATTTTTTTTAAAGTACCTGCCATTCACAAACAGTTTCAATGTATGTTTCCCAGGTGGACTTGTGACAACAATTCCTCTGGCATGTCAGGTTTACATACCACTGCCGTCAGGAAAATTGTAATGTAAACTTTCCTTCTAAAACTCCACCGTTGTCCTTCTCCATCATGCTATTCGTCTCTTTGCTAGTATGACTCAAATCAGCATAACTCTCATTCGCCACAACTGGAAGTAGTTTAAAAGGAGATGGAAAAGGTGCTGCATCAATTGTGTTAAGATTTTTTGAACGCCTTAAAACATTTCAAATTAATCGCAGAGATTAATACGTTAATGCTCCCAGCCCTACTTTCTAGACTTCTGATCCGAACCGTGGTAAGAATATCTGTACAGTATCATTCCTCCAGGGACACAGTGAGAAAACATTGGATTGGTTATAAAAAGAAAATGTTTATTAAGCTGCCAGTGACATAAAAATGTAGGCTATCCCACAAACATCGATGGAACTATCCTACCTTTCCTTCAATCTCTCTCTCCCATCAGCTATTCGGCTTCATTTACATACACACCACCCACATGTAAATATTGGCGCTTCAGACTTCCACCCCATGTCGCCCTACGTGACTGTGTCAGAGCTTCCCTTGCTCTCTAAATACCTGCAGCATACTGTAGGCCTGTAACACCTGGCTGCTTGCATTGTCTATCTCTTCCCAATATCTTTAAAATAAAGCTAGAAGCGTTCTCTTTGATGTTTCATTGTTGGTTTAAAAGGTGTTTATATGATTTTTTTTTTTACATTAATATAGCAGCAACAACTAGTATTTTCAGGTTGTGGTGCAAGTGGTAGCTCTGTGATGGGCCTGGGTTCTAAAAGGTAATTTCCCAATCCTTCCCTGATATCTCTCTCCCACTTGCTTCCTCTCTCTTCCTATCTTCATACTGTCCTGTCCGTAAAAGAACAAAAAACACCAATCGCAGCATTTTGAGCAATTAACTAACACATTTTTTACCGTGGTTTATCATGAAACCAGTAACCGTTTAATCCCTACAGTATATATGAAGCAAGCTTGCAAATTCCCCTTTTAAAATACCTTAGTGTTTGTTACGCATTCAAATGTTCAGTTCATCCTTATGCAATGTCATCCTCATTAAAACCAGTGAAAGTGTCTTAGCTATTTTGAAATACAGGATTTCTCTACCTATTTCATGAGCACAGAATGACCTTGCATCTTCCCCCTGGGCTCTGAAATTGCAAGAGGCCAAGAATGGTCTTCAGCAATATTTTATCTCTGTCCTGTGACAAGTTCAATCAGTCAGTCTATTACCGTGTCCAATAAATCAGGGATAAAACAGTCTTACATCCTGGGTTTTTTATAAATGGGACATTAAGTCCATATCAATTAAATCTCATCACCCAGAGTCTATAGTTGTATTAATTGATCCCCAGTTCACATTTTTACCAAACATATCTTTCCCTTGGAATAACGTTATGCTTTAACCTCCATGTGACATTCACAGATAACTTGCGTCGCAACTGCTCCTTTGAAAGTTTTGTGCAGTACGAATCAATTTCCCCACAGTTTTTCATGGACACGCATTAAGCCTAGCCTTAACTTACTGTAAACTGTAAGTTATTGTATGTATGTTAACTGTAAGTGATTTTTATTTTTATTTTATTGTGAGGCTTACCTCAAAACCCTGTATTTGTCTGACGTCAGCTATTTAACAGCGATACATACAGATGAAAGGAAATACAATAGTCACAAACCCCTACATCAGTGATATAGGCTGCTACAGGCTAATACTCTGCTTATTTTTGGTGCTGTTTTACAAGGCAGTAGCTGTCTTCTGCATTTTGAAAATCACAGTACAGGTAGAGTAGATTTGTACATTTACAGTTTATAATCTACTGGGGCGTTTTAATCAGCGCTAACTGTGGCTTAGAGATGTAGCATTGTGTAAGGTATGGAGGAGACAGCCGAACGGAAAGGCTGGAACAAACTGCTAATGAGGCATGGTGTTGGCTAGTGGCAGCGGCCGCACGCTGCAGCAAAGACTACATTAGACTAAACAAGGCTTTAAAATTAATGAATAGCTTTGTCTCTGAGGGGTAATTTTCCGTCATCAGCATCGGCGTACCCCAATGTCAGGGCTGGAAAAGGGAGACGTCGCACAATTGTCAGTGTTTGCATTTACCCTCACTAATTCACAGATCACAGTAGGTGTGAGCCTCATAATTCCCCTTTTTTTTCTGTGTTCACATTTTTTCCCGCAGGGTATTGGTCGCATTGTCCTCCGGAGTAAAAGGGGATATTTAGCTTAGCCTGTGTGTTATTGTTAACCGCTCTGTCAGATCAGAGATGGTTCAGCCTCTCAGTACTTGACATGCACATGTAGAAGATGTTGATTAAGGTCTTGCAGTTTAACCATTGCAGTCATCATTTATGTTTTATGTAAAGTGGATTCAATTAGTCATGTGCAGAGAATTATATCACCCTCTGTGTGTGTTGTAATTCCAGTTCTTCTGTTCTTTGTTTTCCAACCCAGGCTGGCCACACATGCTTGTTAGTACTTGCACGTGTCTAGAGGCAGAAAATCATATAGACAAACTTTAAAGTGGCATACAGTAATGACTTCACTTGTTAGAACAGACGTATCAAGGACATGCTTTTTATTTAAGCCAGTTCATAACTCTCAGACAAATGCCTTTCCAGTATTTTACTGTATATTGTATATTAAGTACAGTACTACTGTATTACTAGTCTTTAAGTTCATTCAGTGCGTCACTAACATCTGCAGGTTTCCCCACATGGGAGCTTTTACTAACATGCTATAATTTTCTATTGAAATGGATGGTTTAAACCATCCTAACAACTATAAAGTGTAGTGCGATGTAATACATCTGTATCATTAGCTTCCCAGAGCCCTCTTCTACTTGAGTTACAGTATATAATGCTGAATAGCTTTGTGGCAGAGCAAGATTCTGAGACACCTTATATATATAAGGTAAGAGAAAAATGTGATTCTGTCACCAACGTTCAAGGAAATAATTCTTACAGGCAACTCCTCCTTTAAACATGATTTAGTAGCTCTTGAGCGATGAGAATTTGGCAACAAAACCGCTTAACTCTCCTTCATTGTCCAGACCAGAGCCACGTGTGACAGCAGTGTGTGCTGTGATTTTTAAGAAAGCTTTAGTTTAGCTCTGACACTATGGAGGGATACAAGGAAGAATCCATATGTATCTGATCATAAGTAACAATAAGAATACATTCTGCACAGTCCCAGTCCACATAAGAAGAAATAATGCATGTTCCCAATGTACTGTATTACATTGCTAAATTATAAAGGAAAAAGTAACAAGTATTGTTGCCCATAGCAATATTACAATGTACTGCACTTTATAATAGGTAATATGCTAGAAGCATGCATTAAACTACTGTACATGCATTCGTACACCCTAAAAAGAACTGGTTGTTTATCAGATGCTTTCTTGGTCATACTGTAGTTGAACACTAGTTCAACTCACTAACTCACATACTATATAACATAGCCTTATTTTGACTGGCAGTTGCATTAGCTAAACCTAGGTTAAAACCTATAATTAAGAAAAACGGCAGTGGCACGTATCAGTGAAATGTCTTTTAATTTACAGTATCCTAAATAATTTATTTGATATTCTTTCTTTGATATTCTTCCAATGAAGATGAGTTGAGACTCACATAAAGAACAGTCTAATTAATATAGAATCAGAAATGACTAGTTATAGTCTCCATAGTAGTTAGTCTCAGCTTTATCCACCCATTAGCACTACATCACATAAGCAACTCTGTGCTGAACATCTGATACACATACCCTTCCTTGTAAGCTCAACTGATTTTATGGAAGTGAATTTACATTGGTGTTAGCATTGTCACTCACAAAGTCTGTATCCGTATTTCTGGTTCTACACTAGTGTAGTGCTTTATTTACAAATTTTTGTAATTGTAGACTACTTATCTAACAGATATAAAATACCTGAAAACAAATTATTCTGTATGAGTTTAACATCTGACTTTGTCATAGGCAGATCTAGACGCAGTTAGCCAGCGTGTGTCCCAGACTTTACTTAAGTAAAGGCTGGCTCTGCGAGACTACTATAGAACTACAGTAGGTACATCAGTGTGTAGGCCCTTATAAGTTCAACTGTATTGCATTTGTTTTCTGTTGTCTGTTTTCTATCTTTTAGAAACCAGTTATATTCATTATTTGGGAAATTCATACCTGGAGTTGGATGGCCTTGACATCAAAGCACTCATCAGTATTACTCTAAGAGTTCAAACTCAAGCGGTCCATGGAACAATATTTTATGTTGAACAAGAAGCTACAGGGAATGGATTTTTCTTCATGAAACTTTGTTTTTGGCGGAATCTTACAGGTAAGTATTTTATATACAGTATATATGTATATATTTGTTTTTTGTTTGTTGTTTAAACACTATACATAGTCATTGTAAGGAAAATAACATTTTGTAGAAATACATAGTTTTCCTTATTATGTAAAACAAACTTTTTCAATAAATATTTTGTGCAGTTCACATTTTCCTGTAATCAAGACGAAGCTGTAATAAGGATCAGTACATTAATTAATATCAATGATGGAAAAATGTACTTAATTAAAATCAGGTAGGTTGGTTTTTTAATATTTCCTTTTAATGGCATTGTTTTCTTAGTTAAACGTATACAGTATCACAAGTCATTATCGTTCAATTGAGCAAGACGAATATAAACTGTTGGTGTATACATTAGTTCCCTGGTTCAATACTTTATTTTGCTTTTATTCTAATTTATACTCTAATTATTAAAATAAAAAAATTATATCCTTATCATAAGAAAAACAAAAATGTCTCGTGTTGTTTAATTGTCTAATAGTGTTTCTTTGGAGAGCCCTACTTTTGCTTTGCTATTCCTTTAGCCAATCAATTTTAAAGAAGGTCAAGGCTCCACACTTCAACAAAAATGCAACAACAGTACAAATCAATCTTTGTATGCTTCACCAACCACCAAGAGACCTGACGAGAAAGAGAGCTGCCATAACTATGCAGCTGGGAGAATGGAAAAAATGGTTCCTGGTGTCACAAAGCAAGCCTGTTGTAATTGTGCGACGGCCAAGTCCGTCCATCTTTGTCTGATTTGACCCAGAGCTTCAACACCATGGCCGTCCACTACGTCACGGCCTAACTCATTATAGACTTTTAATATATCTTCCCGTCAAAGACGATTTTCAATATGTTAAACAGAAATCCACTGGGGCTGACTTCTCAAGGACAGTGAGCACAGTGCCCTCTGGCTGTGGGCCAGGCTGCTCTGGCAGAGTGCTTCTAAATTAACCGCACTCTGAAGGAAGGACTTGCGGAGCTTGGAGTTTGGTGCCTTATGTGTTCAGCAAGCATATGCAACAGCCTGCAAAGTAGAGGCTTAACAAATCAGGTTAGCTTGCTTCCTGGGCTTCCTAACTTACACATAGGGGAACGAGAGACATCAGGAGACATGCTAAGAGGATACTGTACATTGTGGATGGAGTACCCTCTAGCTGTGGATAGTTAGAACAAAATGCATTTAGACAATTATCAGATGTCCCTTGTTTCAGAGGGATGATTGGATTTCAAAATCTATGAAGTTCTGTAGGGTGGTTCTAAAATAGTTGTCACACAATAGCTGCACATAATAGAAAACCAATTATATAAAATAATTGACCATCAGATAAAACATCAACAATAATACAAATGTAGGGAAAACCGAATTGCTGTTTAACAGTAAGTTATTTTTAACAGATTTTTTTATTGTAGACTGGATATTATTTATCTGTACTGTAAACCATAAATACATAAAAAGCCTCATCTTACAAGATAATGGAAAGCTGCATTTGTCTCTGTTCAAGAATATGTGCTGTTGCTGAGACTCACAGACATCCATGAGGCAATATACGCAGGGATCCATGCACCGGCATATACTTTTTAACCAGTTCTAATTCATCACTTATGTTAATTATCCAATATAATTCTGTTATATTCTTTTATATCTTTATCATAGTATTGACATAGTATTGATAATGTCTTTCAATGATTACAGCAATCCTATCTTCCTGTGAGCTTAGCTGCCACACTTTCAACAGTTCTCTTTATCGACTTTGATATTCAACTATTTCTTTATAGTTTCTGACGTGATACGCTTCTCAGAACCCGATGCATTGCTGTAGTCATTTGCCACTCCGTTGACTTTCTTTTATTGCTGATGCCGGAGGACAAACTTACAAATATAAAATGTATCCTTGCTTCCACCTCTGTGATCAAATGTCGATCTCAGTCAGTGAAATGTCTTTCATTTTCATTTTTTCTTTCTTTTTTTTTCACGTTTTGCGACTGGATAAACCATTGCATATTGGATAAGGGATAATGAAGACATGGGCGCCTTTATTATCATTTGCATAGTAATTTATGGGAGGAGGTAAGGCGGGGTCAACAGCTCGTGCATGTACGCTAAAACACATGCTTATTGGGATGTATGAAGGGATGATGCGCAGGACCTGGCGTACGCATGATTTCATACATCTGAATATTTTTGTGCGTACGCACTTTTCCAGTTTTGTGAGTACGCCATCTTTTAGTATGAAAGCTGCACAATTGCTGTTCCAGGCAAGATTTCTCACAGGAGTGAAAGGAATTATCAGAAGTGTTGTCCAAGAATCAATTACCATAAATTACCACTTCAGAAAGACCTGCAATTATCAGGTCCAATTGTTTCAAAGAAAACGATAAGTAATGCACTCAACCGCACTCTCACTATGCAAGACTCCATTGCTGAAGGTAAAGCACGTTGAAGCTGGTTTAAAGTTGGCTGCACAACATTTGTAAAAGCCTGTGATATACTGGGAGAATATAGTCTGGACAGATGAGAGCAAAATGGAACTCTTTGGATGAAAATACATTTGGATAATACACACCATGTTTAGAGGACAAAATGCAATGCACATCTCCCCAAACACATCATACCAACTGGTATGGTGGCTATTTATCATTTCGCATTATTACACATAACTTAATTTTTTAACTTATTTTATTTTAACATAATGTTTTTTTATAACATCTGGTGAAAATGTTATGTCAATAGCACCTATAGAAATATGTTAACTTAAAAAAATTGTGACGTGTTCAATGCTTACTTTACCGGCTGTTTTAAACACGTCATGAACAGTGTGAGGAAACTGTGAAGCTCGTGATCCAGCTGTTCATGACCTCAGTTGGTGTTGTCATTACAAGAGCACTACTTGACTAATTCATGGAGTTGGTCAAATAAGCACTGTATTACACTACAACCCATGTAATGCCTTTGCCTGTGTCAGTCAGTTTTGTCCATATAGTGTACTGTATATTTTTTACATAGTAAGAAAGTATGTAAAGTAGTATATTATATTGATTATAAATACAGTATACTGATAATATCCTGGAATAATCCAGGTATTCCAGGCAAATTTTCAACCTGTCTTGTGCGCTTGTATGGGGATCGGGATATTGGATTCATGAGTGAACAAGTTTGAAAACAAAACAAAAAAGAAATCTGTTGAAATGAATGTCACAATTTCAGAGTGACTATATACTTTAGCATGGCACAGGTACAATAGTACTAGAAGTAAAACCACTGAATACTGTTATATATATGTTATTAATATGTTATTATTTTAGGTTAATTTAAAATAGGGGTAGAGCATATACTGTACCATATCATATTTTCATTTGTGGTTTTCATAATTTAAAAAAAGAAATACCTCTCCCTTCGATGCCATAGGGTGCTCCTTCAGAAGCTCCGCCTCCCCAAATTGAACACATACAGTATTGCCAAGGCTGGAATAATGTGTGGTGCAATTTGTTAGTGTACCCATTTACAGAGCCAATACTGTAGAAACACTAGATTATTTTATCAGCGCACACAGAACGGGCAGCTAGCGGACAGCTAGATTAACTTCAGATTCTTGTTTAACACATTTCAGCACTTTCACCAAATTAACTTGGACCAAATGATCAACATATAACCTTGCCGCAGGAGACACAAGCTCACAAATACTGTAGCTGCATCAATCTGGAAAAACTCATGCTCAGTAAAGAGAGACTTTAAAAATCAAGTCCAGTTGAGTAGTTCAGTTGATGCCGATAGCAAGAAGTGTCAGATTAGTTGAAGGTGGTAACTTCGACTGCTAATGTCACTTGCTAATAACTTTAAGACTTATTGGCACCACCCATCTCACTTTCAATGATTTTGAATGGCACACTATCAGAGTGACTATAGACTTTAGCATGACACAGGTACAATACTACTAGAAGTAAAACCATTGAATACTTGAGTACAATGTTGAGTTATTTTGTTATATGATGTCTTTTAGGTTAATTTAAAACAGGTAGAGCATATATACTGTACCATATCATAATTTCATTTGTGGTTTTCACAATTGTCTAAAAGAAGAAATGTATACAGGATACAATTGTATTGTAGGTGTCCCTGTTTCTTTTTTGTAGATTTGACTTTGCTCTTATCATTTCTAGGCAACACATTAACCCTTGTGAAGCTGAGGTAACTGTTTCTGGCTATGCTACATTTAAAAACACAAGCAATCATTGGTCAAGACTTCCTCTACAAAGGAGAACCCATATCTTCATAGGTGGACTGCCCCTAAAATTCACGCCAAATAAGGTGAGCACAGTCAAATTCCACACAGCCTCACAACAAGTCGTTTCCTTCTTTTCAGAGAGCCAGCCGTCCTTCTGCTGAAGCAGACACACAACCTCACATCAAGTTGCATTGGGAAGTTAGAACTAGTGATGAGACATTTGACAGAGGATTCGCCTGCCTTAGGCTTGGCCTATAAAATGCAGACTGTCGACACAGTGTGCAGGTATCAGATGACAGGTACCACGTGATTGATTACTGTGAACGAACCAGGTGACATCACTTCTTACACATTGCAGGTTTGCGATCCCTTCAGTCTAGGTCTTGGTCTTGCTAGAAAACGAAGCATCAAACGTGTGGCTATGGTAAGATCTTTGGAGAGTTTTGTGAAACTGGTATATCGCCAATTTGGCAAATGATTATGGCGGTATTAGTGGAGGGTATATGCACCTGTTTGAAATAGGGCTGTCGTTATATACCGGTATTAATGATAACCGTGATAATAAAAAGTTAAACATTGATATCGTGCTGAAAATGCACATGATTTTAATATCGTCTAAAAAATCCAGCGCCTCCAGTTATGCCTGACGGACCCGCAACTATATATATACTGTATATATCGTTAGGTTTCGGGTGGCGAGGGAAGGCAAATGTTCTTTATATAGTTCTACTGTATAGATACACTAACAAGGAAATCAACAAGCCTTCGCTCTTGCACTGGGGAAACAGGTGGGCGTCGACCGGAGGAGCACACACAGCTGGTGAGCTGAGAACAGGTAGCATAATATGAAGATGATAGTCTAGGTTTAAGTGCTAGCCTATATTATTAGCCCACTGTTACACTAGCTCTGTAATTGGATCTGTATAGCTACCTATTGTAGGCTCAATTCACTGTACACCTGATTTAGAAAGGCTAGTAGAAATTTCTGCATATATCTCCTATCATCCTATATATAATCAGACTACACAGAGCCCATTCCATTGATAGTCTTAAACAAAGACGACAATTATTTTGTTGATAATATTGAAAATATTGTTAAAATCTTGTGAACCAAATATTGTGTATTGTCCTGTGACCTGTAACCTGTAACCTACTGTAAGTGTGTCGTCACACCCCTATTTATAAGGTATCTAAGCCCCACCCTAATTGGTCCATACCAATATATAAGGTAAATGGAGGGGGTAGACTACACAATGAGATCACAAAATGGCTGCTTGACCGTTTTAGGTGAAAAGGCTGATTTTGCTGGTTAGACCATTTCATATGGACTGTCTGGGCTTTATTCACATTTCCCTCACTTGGGAGTGGATAGTTTTTTTGATGTACCTGTTATAAGTTGGCCTGTCACCTTCTTCAGGTTGACTCTTAAAAAATGCAGTTTGCTGAGTTGGCAATTTTTCTGCATACAGTATCACCGGTCAACTTAAACCCAGTATAGAGAAATTGTACATTTTGGAATTGTACATTTTGGATGCTTGTGCTTCATACCCTGTGCAGCATACATTTAGAAGGTTTTAATTTGTTTATCCGTTCAAGCACTTTAAGAAACTGGATAACTGCATTATTTATCTGCAGATTTTGGTCAAACAATAATATATTGCAATAAAGCATACTATTGTTTAAAAGATGTGTCTCAGGTCCATCCTCAATTTAGGATTCTAACAAACAAAACAACAATGATTTCTCCTCAGGCAGCTGAAACCTTTCACAACTTCACTGGCTGCATTGAATTGATTGAAATGAACAATGTGAGGGGATTTGTTGCATCCACCGCATTCTCCAGCAGCAATGTAAAGCAGTGCTGGTAAAGTAATTGGCTTATTGTTTTACCTATTTTGAACCCTTTCAATGTAATTTGTAGGGCAGAGTTGTCATTCCCCGTTGATACATGACACAGAAAGGCCATGTGGCATTATCATCCACAATTTTTTAGTCATTTCAATATTTATGTGTGTTTTTTTATCATTGTGTATATCAGGAGAATAGTAGTAGAGTATTATAAGTCTCTTTTGGCCTCAAAGGTGAAGGTACTGAGCGCATATCCAAAATCTTATTTTAATTTGAGTGGAAGTTTCTAAGACACTAAAAATGTTTTATATCCATAGTCTTAGATACAAAAAAGTTCTATCTTTTAATGATTTAAATTGACAGCAGTTGTATGGGTTGCTATGCTTGTATTGTACAATTATATCTCTTTGAACAAAATGCCAAGCTCTTAACAATCAGATGTTATCCCTGTTTTCTGACCGATTTCTGACCAACAGTTTTCATGAAAACGCATTAGAGGATTCCACAACAAGCTTTCACAACTTGACGTCTCAATATATAGCCACGAACACAGTAAACACATATTTCACTCAAGCACCAGATCAACCTACGTATGCACCAGAAGTGTGCCATGATGGCGTCTGCCGCAATGGGGGAACATGTCTTCACTTTCAGCTGCCCAACAGAACTCTGCCTGCCTGCGACTGCCCTCTTCATTTTACTGGAACTTTCTGCGAGAAAGGTAGGCGGGTCTCTCGCTCTCTCTCTCTCTCTCTCTCTCTCTCTCTCTCTCTCTCTCTCTCTCTCTCTCTCTCTCTCTCTCTCTCTCTCTCTCGCTTTCAAGAATATAATTGATTGTGCTTAAAAAAACTACACTTCTGTGACCTCCACAGTCATATCATCAAGAGCCAGCCAACAAATGATGATGTTTAATATATGCTGAGCCTCTCTGGGTAATAGGTTTAACAATGAGACAGAATAGACTCCGCTGCATTAGGAATTGTGAGTGATGTAAATTATTCACGTTATGATTAATGAAATGAAAGATCTATATAAGCAGCTTGACCCATCACTGCATCATTATTCGCCCATACTACTCAAAGTGGATGAGCGTGACCTTGCAAACGGTAAGCTACATCGCTCCCCTCCTTCCCAAATAAAATACCTTTTGGTTTGCTGGTTGTACTTCCGACTCAACAGGAAGTAATGTTAAAGATTTTTAATTTCCAGATCTTTGACTTCAGATAACTAACTTACTATTTGCTGGGCCATGCTACAGTAATAGACTTACATCTCTATTAACTGACATTATACTCTGTGCATATGCATATTTCCCCTAAAGTAAATGTTTTACTGTATAAGATAAATAAGCAATAACTACATCATTAAATGGTCCTGTTTTAGGCTGCCCCTTGACCTAATTATTATTAATGACTGGAATAGAAGTGGTCTTCAGCTTCCAGTAGTGCCAAGATTAATATCGTGCCAACAATCTTTTTATATGCAATTACACCCACTTGCCCATAAGCACATGCAAAGGGTTGTGTTTATGTGTGCGTGTGTGAGCGCGTCCGCATGCGTTTTTGAGCGAGAGTAATATGTCTGTAACATAATGTTACACTTTTATTAGTGGTCATGTTTTATTAGCAATCAAACACACAAGAGTACAGAATGATCCATCCTAGTTTTAAGTTGGCCTTATAAAGATCAAAAATTATGTTGGCTTCTCACAGTATTATGTCACTGCTTTAAATATTTAATAGATAATAGTAATACTGTGGTTAGTGGTTATAGTAAGGAGCTTTGGATCTCTTGTTTTTTCACACAAGAGCTAGTGACCAACTAGTGACCAACCTACATCTCTTAACATGTCCCTAAAGTAGGGCACTTTACTAAGCTAACCATGAAAATGACAAACTAGCATCCTTCAGTCAGGAGAGAATGAGCAAAAACCTATTTGGATTTTTGACCAAACCAGCGTAGTTGCCCGGTGTCTTCTAATCTATTGTGTTTTAAAACTGACCAATCAAAGGTACTGCTTGTAAGATGCATATGTCGTGACATTCCCAAAGCTTCTGTTTTGCTGTAGCTTTTATCTTGATAGATTAGTTTGAACCAAATGTGTTTAATGTGTAGCACACATTAAACACAAATCAAGATGCATCTCTTATCTATATATCAAACCTATTGTAAATGAAGCCAGTTTTATTAACAGTGTGATATACTATGTTCCAGCCTTTGGACGAAAGATAAAAATAAATGTATACACTCTATAATAAAGCATTGAATAAACAATAAAGAAGAAGTGCACATTGTAACAATCTTTACTTGGAGAAAAATAAAAATAATTTACTCCTCACTCCACGCCCCTAAATTGAGTTCCTCCTTATCCTTTGGCTCATCACACGTAAAATTCCCTTAAATACCAGGGCTGGCATTCTGCTGTTCCTTGTGCTGAGCTAGAGGAATTGGTTATTTTCAAAGGCTATTCAGTGATGTGCTTTGCAACACCGGTTCTAATAACCTGCAGTAAGATGCCAGTGGCTGTTGATAAAGTAAAAAAAAAATCCAACCTCTGAATGCGTGTTCGTATGCCAGGTGGCAACGGCGTCCGTCTAATTTCACAATGAATTAAGCGTTACCCATAGGACAGGATGGATAATACAAGAAGTCACCTCTGTTCTCTGTTAATTCTGGATACGTCGTTCATCTTCATGACTAATGGCGTGTGCGTGTTTATGCCCTGCATGAAATGCTTATCCCTGAACATGTCATACATCATATATGTGATGGAAATACAGATCTTTTTTTTACTCCTGTGCGTTCTCTTAACAGGCCGTACTGTATATATTATTGATGTAACAATGATGTATCAGGACTAAACAATAAATGCTATGGATATGCTATGGCTTGTATTGTATAGTAGATAAACCCACATTCAAGTATTTTCTGTATTGTATGTTTATAGTCCCTGATGAAAAAGTATACTTCAGTTTCAAACATGCATAATATTATTAAATAAATATTAATATTTTTAAATAATGTTGAGTGTATATATAGGATATGTGTATATATAGGTGTGTGGTTTGTGTGTGTGATTGCAATTTCAGCAATGCATGGTAAACATTTTTGTGTTGATATCTCATGAGGTCACCAATATTTTATTAGATTCCCTGCTCCCTGACATGGAGCCTTTCATTGCTGCGTGCCATTGGCTATAGTGAAGTCAACAGGAGACAAACCAATATATATTTTACTCTGATGGTCCACAAACATGTTTGGACCCATGGCCTTCTGCTCTAGGGTGATTTTTATCCCACCAGCGTGGGATATCAAACATCCAACCATACTATATATACACTGTATATGTGAGCACATACTGTAGAAGTGCTAAGGAATGATAAATTGTATTTTTCTGGGAAAGTTGCAGACTTTGTCGTTGTAGAGTATAAGTGCTCATTTGAAAGTTAAGTGATCGCAAAAAATTGTTATGGTGTGAATTAAGAAAGTAGTCATAAGAGAATAGAAACCAGTCAGGCAAGAACTTATTCAGGCTTGGTCTGTATCGATTATGACCTCCTCCTATGGCTCATTACCTGCAGTCTTTAGTTATTGTATAGGATGAGAAGGATTTGGTTCAGTGTGGAATAATGAAATGGATGCTCAGAGTGGAGTTTGAACCAAATGATGTTATATTAACAAATGCTGATAAACACAGTAATGATTAAACTATTGCTATCAGCCTGCACATTTCCATTGACCATAATAATGGACAGTGATTAACTGTCAAATTGACAGCAATGTACTGTACAGTACTGTAATATATATTCTACATGCACAGTCCTAACTATAGTCTTTCAACAGATCAGCGTAATAAGTAAGACTCTTATGTATTTATACCAATATACTTGATATAAAATAGCAAGATGGCAACACAATTGGTTATGTTTTATACTTCAGCTAAATATTTCCTTTACCTTAAATTTCGTCATGCCAAATGTCAATGTCTTAACAAAATTCCTTTAACATTGATGGCAAAAATGTATCTTGCTGACAGTGTGGCATCCCCCAATTGTTGTATCAGTTGTAACAACTCCAAGAAATAAAAGGTGTAAAGAAACCTTAATTTTATTTATGTGAATGTCCGGTAGTTGGCGTCCAAAAAACACTTAATGTTCAGAACCCTGGCACTAAATAAAAATATTACGAAATAAGATATAGCAAATAACAGCATAAAGACTTAAAGGCATAAAGACATAAAGGTTTTCTTTTAGTTTCTTGTCAATTCTTAAACCTCTTAATAATTCACAATACTCTGGGGAAATAGATTTAATAGAGGTTGCTCATAATAAATATATATACGGTACCTCCTACACTAAATATACACCAAGGAACCCGATTCACGTGCGTAAAAAAAACAGCATTATTCCTTAAATGCTCTGGCATACGCCATTGGCATCGCATGCTTCCCCGGGTTCCAGTTTGCAGATCCATGCATGTCCGCTCCCTCTCTGACAATTAGCTGAAGCTTCAAATCTTAATTAATTAAGTTAATTAATTAATAGTTCATTAATCTATGCCCCGCATTTGAATGCCTTGCTTTTAATCTCCCTGGCTCCCAACCTCTGATTGTTTTATATATTGCCCTCAATCCCCTGCCAATATAACTGACCTCCCCATCTGATCTCTGCTCAGTGTCTTTTACTACTTTATCTTGTGTCTAATATTTGATCTTCTTATGTCTAATATCTATGCTGTTTAATGTTTTATATTAGGGTGTGTCTTTGTATTTGTAATGTAATATGTCCTTGAGTGTCTTCAATGGCATCCTTAAATAAAAGGTATTATTATAAACGTTCACACGTTTACTGTATACAAATATGCCTTAATGAAACACGTTTGTAATTATAACTCATGCAATTAGGTTATTGAAAACCGCTATCCCATACAGTATGTTTCTCATATGAATAGGATGATCCACAGCTTTCCATGGGAACTAGACTCCACAGCTAGACTTCCCTGGGTGGAAGCTGGGGTGGTCTAGTCTCAATTGTGATGTGTATCCTGACAGCAAGCTGCCCACCAGGCAGGCGGTGCCCTTTTGTGTAAAACAACAATTTAAATGAAGCCAACAGATCGTTATTGGCTGGTGGACTTGTTGACCTGAGCAGGTAGCAGGTGCCTCTTCCATCACTCGTTTAAGTTATTCCCACTTTGTCATCCATTGGGAAATAACAACAGCCCTTCCAGGGCCCTGCTGATTCCACTCACAGTTGATCACAGAAGACTTACTAGCTATTATTAGAGCAATGTCTTGTTTACTGGAATGTGCACATTGTACCTTTATTTGTGTACAATAAATGTAGTCTTGTTGTCTACTCTTACTGTAAATTTGAGTTTCTGTTATCTTGATAAATGGGTTTATACAAACGTGTAACCATTTATATGCGTGCTACTGACAGTTGTTTTTTTATTGCATATTATAGCTCAACTCGTTCGTTTTAAGATGTTTAATCAAATCTTTTATTTTGTATTTTTATAGACGCCACAATATATATCCCATCATTCAGTGGCAGTTCTTACTTGGAGCTGAAACCCCTTTGCAATATTCCTCCAGCCTGATGGGGGCAGCGTTGAGCAACCTGTTTCTGCCACCTTTGCTACTCTGTACCTGACAATGAAGACGAGCCACCCAGGGTACCATCCTCTACAGTGAGTATAGTCTCTCTTTTGACATAGTAACAGTAACATATTATGAATGTTACTTGTTAAAACATAGAACATACTGTGCCACTGCATTGCTGCACAGCAAACAAATTAGCAATTTGAACTTTAATATATACATTTAGTAATTTATATATTCAACTAGAGAAACAGCACATTGATTTTCTTTGTTTTTTTATTTGTTTAAGCCAAAAAACCAACAAAAAAAATGCAGTAGAATATTGCTGTTGTAGCACCATTGTCCTTCTACCCCCACTCTGTGCTATTAGCATGTATCAGCTGGTGCCATTGTTTTTGTTTTTAGCTTTTTACCTCAAGTCAGGCCTTGGTGTTATTATATTATTATTATTATTATTATTATTATTATTATTATCAAGGCAGCTTCATGCCACAGCTTCATAGCATTCATAATTTGCTTAGTGGTGTCCTATTTGTCTTTTCTCATCTTTGCAACTCTGAATTCATGATGGGGTTTGTAATGTGTATGTAATGGTAATTCTGTGTTGTTAATCGCATGGGTAGTGCTGTGGAATCCTAAATCTAGAGTGCAAGCTTTGTCAGGAAGAGAGATTAATGTTTAGAAAGCATACATTACATAGAGGACGCCCTACCTTTTACATAGCCTTGCTTCCCTGTCTTAAGAGAGAACAGATCACATTCACATAAAAGAAAACTCCAGAGATCAAACAGACAAAGTTAATCAGGAGAGAAGCAAAAGACACGCTTAGATGCGGAGATTCTCTACGCCAGACCTGTTCCCCATCTCCATCCTCCCCTTTATTCATCCTTCCCTGAAGTACAGCGCGTGTCTCCCACTGGACTTGGCTTGTCAGAATGAGAAGTGAAAGAGAGCAAGACACAGTGAGAGTGTGTGAGAGAGAGAAAGGAAACAGGTGACAGGCACTGACAAAAGGACGAACGCTCTGTTAGGCTCCGTGCAGAGTAACAGGGCCATGGGGACAGCTGGGAACAATTTCCCTGCTTAAGAAAAATCGAAAAATAAAAGGCGGGCCAACGTAGGGTTTTCTATTGTAAAAGATTAGCGTTCGCAGAACAAAACTGAGCAGGTGCACAGACGCAAAGGGATCGTAGGTGCTTTTTATATATATATATATACAGTATATAATCTCTGTGTGTATGTATGTATGTATGTGTGTATATATATATATATATATACTGACTGATATATACTGACTGGTCATCCATATAGATAAATACGTTTATATCGCAGTATATATTACGGCTTAAGTCTGTGCTATCGCTGACTGGTAGGCTATCGGCCAAGCAAGGACGACTAGCGACGAAGGATTTTAACGAACACCCGTCATGCCGCCATTCATGTCTCCAGTTGCTTTGTGTGAGAGCTGTTTACAGCTGAGCCAAACAGTTGCCGAACTGGTAAAAAAGGTCTCTCTCCAGCACGTTACAGAACCTATGCACAACAGAGGCCATACTCTGGACCTGGTAATAACCTATGGCTTGTCTGCCCACATTTCCTCTGTTGTGGATGTAGGTCTGTCCAATCACTCATGTGTCTTCTTTACTATAAATTATTTTATACAACAAGATATTCAAGATCGAACTGTGAGGAAACGCAATCTTACTTCTGAAGTGACAACTCATTTTATTAATATTTTTTGTGATATTCCCTCAGATATTCTACCTTCCTCCTGTGATTTTGTTGTAGATAGTTTTAACAGTAAACTTAGG
>JAODTR010000007.1:3322712-3336229 GCA_025399935.1 Amblyopsis rosae | reverse complement strand
TACAAAAATTTTATTATTTTTTCAATTATTTTTATATTTATTTAATTATTTATACATTTCTTTATTTATTTATACTTATATATATTTATTTATTTATTTTTTATTATGGCAGTCCTGGTCCTCCATAGTTAATGTCGTACAGATGTGCGACATACAGCACAGTGTTTGTACTGTTTTTGCACAATACGCACTGTATCTCTGTATTTCTGTACACAGTGTGGGGTTGCTTGCTAAACCATGACATGTCTTTTTCATGGTTATGCATCAACAAGTTTGAATGCTAACATATATGGAACTAATACAATGCTACCAAAGAGTTTACAATGATAGAAAGATGGTGCATTGAAATGCATTTCTATGGAGCAAAAATTGAACGCTTTTGGTCTCTTTAGCAGGCGTGTCACCAACAGCATTTTGCGGAGGCTGACGTAAGCAGCCCCCAGCAGCTAAATCTGCCATGCATGGCCTGAAACAAAATCAATTTATCTCAAAACCGTTTGCTTCAGAAATACCATTTTGGTACTTGGGAACTAATGTTATAAACTCCAAATATTCATTATCGCACGCAGAGATAAATGATGGGCAATATAGTATGGTGAAATCCGTGTACTGACCCATTGACTTGCATGGAGTGCTGGGTCATTCTGGTCTGCATAACGGTTATAAAGTCGCCCCCCTCCTTCAAAAAAATCTAATACGGAAGTGCCGTCTGTTGGAACCTCTCTGTTAGATTGTATTCTCTCTGATACTACTATGGTGCATTGTAGCCATCGCTACAGCGCAGTGGTTTTGTAAAGCACCAACTGCTGCCTTATAATTTAATCCCCCTATCTGGCAACCAGGACCTGTCTGCCCCAGGAGCACAGCTGGCTAGGCTGGTAATGACTCAGGACATATGCAGATCTTATCTGGCCCTATTGTACCATAGCACAAGGCGGTCGATCACCATGCAATTACATCACACATCCACCTTCACAGACCCCTTTGATGTCTCATCTGCAATGTTATCTGCAGGAATTATGATATTATACAGCAGTAAAATAAATTAAATATTTAGTCAGGTCAGGCTGCATTGAGGCATACATGTTCAACAAGACAGAACAGTGATTTTGTGCTGATTGACATCGCCCTATCCCCTAGACCCCTAAAGGTATTACCACATGGCGGTCTCTTGAATGCTATTATAATAATACTGTAGAGGTCAAACTTTTAAAATAGTTTTTAGTCTTTCTTAATGTTGATTAGTAGCTCTAAAATACCCATTGTAAGATCTAAAATGATACGGTTTTAAATCATGTAAATTAAACTAATCTAAAACGCTTGTGTTCGCCAGCCTCTCACTCTGAAATGTAGCTGTTACTAGACATCTGAATATAGATCTACCATATGTGATTATATGTAGATTAACACCACAATACCATGGAGTATTTACATAATAGTCCTCTTTCACGATGAAGTGCCACATTTTGTGAAATACAGTGCCTTTGTTTTTGTGATGGAAATGCTTTATTTTATGTAACAAATGTCTACGAGGGTGTCAGTAGCATTAGCAACATGCTAATTTCCAATATCGGCATGTTTATCGGTTATGTTGAGACAGGGGGGGGGGGCGCATTGCATCATTTCAAACCTCATTTAACACTGAACCGTGCCCCTTTATAAGGCCTAAATCAATCACCATGGAGCAGAAGAGTGACTCCAGACATTCATTAGCTTAATGAAAACAGGTCACTCTTCTACCACCCAGCGAGTCCATTCACACTGCAGCCACAAGGACCATCTGCTCTCCAGCTCCCTGCCAGCTGTAGGATATTTCCGTCAAAGCAACCCCCGCGAAAAAAGACCACCGCTAAGGTCCCTTATGCCTTATTCACTTACATCAGCGACAACACAAGGACAGCAGAGCTTTTTTTTTCGTGATATTTGCGATGGGTCCCCTGCTACATTCCTGACCTGCGATGTGGTCCTTTACGCTTGATAATGATGTTAATAAAATAAGGTGCGCGTGCAGTTGTCAAGAGTAAAAGTTTTAGCAGCAGCATGCAGCTGGCAATATAGTAGCTCTGCCACAGTGGGGGAGGCCTCATTGTAAAAAGGTTAACATCATTTTGGGGGTTGACCAGGCTGATGTTTGCAGAGGAGAGCTGAATAGTTGGTCAACTCTCTTCGGCAGTTTATAATAGTCTGATCTAAGAGCAAGAAGGTCAGCTCATTTATCACATTCACAAGAGAAACGCAAGCGCATGGGATAAATAACCTTTATGACATTCACTGTATCAAAAGCGGGTACATTTGCTTTTCTGGTTTATTGTTATTTACCGACACTTGTGTACAGCAGTACATGTCAGTCTCACGTCACCACAGAACATAACAATGTTGAATTGTTCGAAATGAGAACTTTTACGATGTGAACAGAGCACTAGTGTTCACGTAGTAAAAACACAATCACATTTGTCATGCAAGGAATTTGTGAAGTTTGGTGCAATGCAGTAGGAGACGTTGAGTCAGAAAAACAAACAAGTAGATCAATTGTCTAAAGTGCCTTGAGGCAGACATCTGATTTTGTCATCTGGATAGAATTTCTAAATTTCCCGATGGGATGAAAGTCATTATTTCACACTTTATGTTGGCATTGACCTCTGGAACATTTCCTGAAACATTATTCGTTTGTGCCCATGTTCTGGGCACCCCCACCCTCTTTCTTTGCATCACTGATTACCTTGAATACAATGTATTTATGAACTATTTAACTAAAAGACATGCAGAGGCAGACGTTATGCCATATCTCAGTGGAGAGCTCTATCTGTATTCTCCCTGTTTAAGTGCTGCATGGGTGTAATTCTAACAATTTATTACAGAGTCTCACTTGATTAAGTGCATGAAATTCCAAGATTGGAGTATATTGATTATTTTGTAGCAAAGGCAAGTACACCTGTTAGAGTTAAAGAGTATGTTTATCTAGTTAAGAGAGTCAAACTGATTGAGTGGAGCAGATAGGTCCATCAGATTCCCTGTTAACGCCCCAACCCTCCTCACAATAGGGGCATTAACAAGCACTGAACTCAATTACATGTCATTGTTTATTTGACATCATTAAAATAGTCAGCTGCAGTAGCCTACGTTTAACCTGTAGAGCAACCAACACACCTGATGCAAATGAACGGGTCGTTATCAGGCTTCTAACAACCTTGAATCAGGCGTGTTGAAGCAGGGAGACATCTAAAGCATGCAGGGTGCGGCCCTCCAGGACCGGAGTTGAATAGGGCTGCTGTAGAGGGACATTGTTCTTTTAAATATTATTCCATTTAAAACTGTGCCAAGAACTGAACCTGAATCAATCATCAAGACTTATTTTTGATTTTACATTACACAATGCAAATCCAGTTCCTCACATAATACACAAGAAATGCAAATTGTTTGCTTTATTCCGGCGTGTTGATTTTATTTCCTTATTACAGTTTAATTTTGTTGGGAAGCTTCTTGGGCCAAGGGGAAATTCCATGAAAAGACTACAAGAAGAAACAGGAGCAAAGATGTCGATCCTTGGCAAAGGATCTATGCGTGACAAAGGCAAGGTAGGATTCAACTAGACTACTAAATGAATTAAATGAAACACTTACTAATTAATACAATAAAACAAATATCTTAATGTGTGTGCATTGTTTTGGCCACAAGAGGACAGTGGGTGAAAAAGCTTTCCCCACCTTTCCCAAGGGTGCAACTGTTTTCACAAAAATGATTCTTCTGTGGCTTTAACCTTTATATTGTGTCTTACTGTGCACAATATAAATTCCCACAATTGAGGAAAATGGAAAAAGGTTTTGTCCGCATGCTGGACCGCAGGAAGCTTGTAACATTATCGCTCACATGGCCAAGAGTGAATATAGAGTGATGAAGGTCCCTGCCCAGGCCATTTATCCTGCTGACTTGTGGTCCCCTGGAGCCACTCTTATCCGACTGTGTACACCAGATCAGTGTTAGCCCTCCATGCTTAGTGACTCTGGAAGCCAGTGTCATAACAGGTCTCAATGCACTACTATAGGGTTACAAAGCTATTACTATCTTTAGATTTTAACGTCATCGGGAGATGACAAATGGGTCTGGCGACATCCTCAAGGAAACCTGAGGTTGACAAGGATTTCATTTAGTATTATTTATTTATTTATTATTTTTTTTATTTCTTTTTAACCAGATACAGCTTAATGGTTTGGGGGCGAGACTCTCTATGAGCGATGAGGATGGAAAATGCTGACCAAATGTTGTCCATTCTTCAAAGAGCAGAATGCTTGACCTCGCTCTCCTCAGGACATTAATAAACAAACATTACAAGGTGCACTAGATGTCACTAATTGTGACAGAAAATATATCACTACAATTTATATTTTCTTTAAATCTAATAACTTTTAATATGAAATTGCTACATTATTGAAGCGCAGACTGACAGCTTTGATTTGAAAGAATATCTGATTTAGTTTTTATCATTATGGACCAATTTCAGGTTGCCCCAAAGTATTGCAACAGAAATCATTCAAATTCATTAGACAGTAACATTATAGTATAGTTATTATGATGCCACATATGGGCCCTTCTCTTTATTGTGTAAATATATATACAGTATATATATATATATATATATATATATATATATATACTGTATATATTATATTGCACTCTGATCTTAGTCAATAATCTAAGTTAAAATCTCGATTTATCCAAGTGTGACAGACTTATCTCCGTCTCAGTGCTTTCAAACTATCCTCGTCGTTTGGATGTGATATTATATTTCTTATCTACGTATAGGCCTGTGCTGTTATGGTTATACTTACTGATGCATGCTCTCCATGCTATCCTCTTTACTTTCTATTACTGCCAGGACCTGATTTATTTATGTTCTGAATATCCAAAACAAAATAACCATTACAACACGGGCTGTATCTTACACCCATGGTGCAAAGGAGGAGCATGAGCACACAAACATTCAATGGATGAAAATTGTATTATTAGTGTGTAGCCCACATCGACATAGGGATCTTGTTGGTGTCTCGCTGTTGCCGTAGATGGTCGGCTCATGCTTTCACAGACCTGCTGGTATAATCTAATGAGGTTAATGTGTGCCAGGATTTTAATAGGGAATGGGAGATGACACTGATTATTTTATTCTACTATGCCGAATACACACCCATGAATGCACCCCTTTTGAACCATGTGACAGGCGCAACAACCATTTTATCCGCCGCTAAGTGGATTTGGACCTGCCCTAAATGCAGTTTATTCCTTGCGCTTTAGACCGTCTAAAGCTTTAGACCGTTTTAGACCTGAGATCATTAATAGGGCCCTAAGAGTCTGTGTTGTATGCAGATGCAATAGTGTTCTGTGAGATATTGAGATCAAGTCCGGTTTGCCTTTCCCCTCTTCTGCAGGAGGAGGAATTGAGGAGATGTGGGGAGGCCAAGTATGCTCATTTGACTAATGATCTTCATGTGTTCATTGAAGTCTTCGCTCCACCTGGAGAAGCATATTCTCGGATGAGTCACGCCTTGGAGGAGATAAAAAAATTTCTAGTACCAGTAAGTTTGGTATTTTTTTGGTTTGTGAACATCACATTTTCAGGTTAATACTGCGATTTAAGTAGTTTTAAGTGGTTTAGAAATAAAAAAAAAAAAAAACTATTTTTAGCATTAGTTTCAGTACATTAATAGTACATTAGTAAATTGTTTATGTTGTATCACAATCTTAACATAATTCATAGCCTGTGATTCACATTCACCAAAGCACATTTGCTTAGCATTTGTGATTTAGCATTAAAATGTACATACTGCACTGTTACTGCGTGTGTCCCTGCTACCATGAAAAATAGATTGTAGGCCACGTTTATGTATGTAGCAACCACCAAGACACTACAATTAATGGTTGGAAGAAGTTAGCAGTAATGAATGTGCGTATTGTGTAGTCTTGCTGAGTCTAGGCTGTAAACATTAATCAAGCTTTGCCAGTGGGACAAGCCTATAGGAAAATGTACCAGTGACCCAGAGTTTTTACATTATAACATAACCCTTATCTGAACAAAATGAAGCAAAACATATTTCTGCTTGTTTTCTGCCTGAACACACATTGTGCAATAAATGATGACTGGCCAGTTTATTGGAAATGTTATACTCCAGCGGAATGCCTCTTTGCCCTAAACAAACCTAAATGCTATGTCAGAAAAGTAGCCCACAGGGACGATGGCTAGAGCTGCACTATAGCTCTGGCTCACATTGGGTTATTATGTATTATTTGGTTTCATAATAGAAATTGCACTGGATGTTTCATTATTCTTTGATCTACAGAAAATACACAGAAAATGTATGTGGTAAAGTCTCTGCTGCTGCTCTAATGGGACTTTGAGTTCCTCAGTCCGCTATAACTAAAATATAGTAAAATATAGTAGTACACATAAAATATTTAAAACTTATTTATTGTAGACACTAATTATATTAATGATTGTAACAATAAAGTAATGAAGACATCTGATTAACTGCCTACCCTTTTAATTAAGATGCCTTAATATACCTTAAAATTGACAAAATAGAGTATAAGCAAAGCCACTGGTCATATCTGTCCACATAAAGTAGCTCTTTGTTAATGTCAGCGCTCCACCCAAGCAGTGTTTTCACTATAAGTCTGAAATGTCATTATCGAAGAGAACAAACCACCCATGCCATTATCGATATCTCAAACATGTTTCAGAAAAATATGTTAAAATGGATGAAGTTATTAAAAGCAAATTAATGTAGGCTTTGTGTTGATATGATGCTTTAATTCATTGTATATGATATTGTGTTCCTTCAACTTTGATCAACCAAGGCTATTTTTTGTTACAAATGCTTTTTAGTTTGATACAGTCGTGTTATGTGTATACCTCTGCACCGAAGTGAGCTCCTCATAACAATTTGAGGCATCTCAGATTTTAATGGCTGCATGTTATCAATAACATATACAGTACTGTAGTCCCAGCAGAGAGTAAGATGTCAAAAAGTAGGAACATAACATTTTACCACAATTTAGCTCAGCACCTTAAAATGTGTCCATTTTACTCAGCCAAACATGGCCATGAGATCTATTCACATATTAGAATGGATATATTTTCTTTTGTTTTAGTTTATTCATTGAATAAATTATCAATATGAATGAAGTATAGCTTTTACCTGGCTATGAGTTATGAAGAGGCTATGAAATAATTGTATTTAACACTTTAAGGCCTTAGTCTAGACTTTATTACTGATTGTATGAATTTCACCTGGGTCCAGTAAAGCAATGTTAAAGCATAATTTACAGACCATATGGACAGAATTGCAGTACATTTTGCTATAAAATATTCCTACTGTGCTCAAAAAGTATCATGAAAGGTAGTCTCTCATTAATTTCCCTGTCAGCAGCCAACTTTTGGCCTCTTGCAGATTTGTTGTGCTTGGATAAACTCCCAGCTTTCCAATTAACAGCTCCTCCACCATCTTTCAAACCAAATGTTTGCTTAAGGCCCTTTACCATTTTGATCAAAGAAAGTACATCTGTGCAATACCAATGCCCATGTGAATGTAAAATATTTAGTTTGCCATTTTAAATATCAAGTTGTGTAAGTTTATTTGTATAAATTCACAAGTTTTATTTGTATACTTTGTATGTAATGTAGATCAACAAAATGTAATATGTGAACAATGCTTTTACTCCATAAAGATAAATAATGTGTTTCACACATGTTTTAGCCATGTTCACAGACATACCATAGATTCCAAAGATATTGATAAGCAAGGAAATGCTACAGCTAATATGTTTTGTGTAGCCTGGGGTCTCCAATCTTTTGTTTGTAAGTGGCTGTAGGAAATAAGACTTGCTTATCATTCAGTATTGGCAAACACAACAAATGCTGCAATATCCAGTTTGTGCTTTGCTAGAAATCTGTTTCAAGATTAATCACTTACAGCTGTAGTTCATACTAAAATGCTTCTGTTTTTGTACTGTAATGTATGAGGAAAGAGGATTGCTTTACTGAATTTACAAGCTGATTAAATTATTTAGAAATGTTGCTGTTTTGACTTCATGTGGTAGGCTAATTCAGTTAAAAGCATAATAAAACACCACTGTCTTCTGAGAAAATAATTTCAACATTTAAAAAATCTAGACAGATTCAAGAACTGTGTTAGCCTTTGCTGTGTGTCAATTCCACACCCTTAAAATGTATCAGTGAATATTCTGGGTTAAGAAAACCCTAAACATGTCATGGTAGTAATGTGCTGCACTGAACAAACACAAATCTTGAGAACCATGAAACATTGTGTGACGCTTTGCTCCCACAGGACTACAATGACGAGATTAGACAGGAGCAGTTGAGAGAGCTGTCCTACTTGAATGGGTCTGATGAGTCCAGTAGTGGAAGAGCTGTTCAGGGCAGAGCATCCAGACCCACTTTCACAGCATCCACAAGGTATACAAAAAATAATTAAATCCTTCACTACAATTAGGTCATTTAAAAAACGCTTTTATCCAAAGCAAATTCAATGAGTTGTTACAAGTATTGCAAGGAGCAGCTAGAGGTGAGGCATCTTGCTCAAGGGTGCTTACAAACCTCAAACCCACAACCTTCCAGCTGGGAGTCCAACACCCAGACCACTAGACATTCATTCTTCATTTTTGTCACAGAAATGAATTTACATTTTGTTGGGATGAAAAGGTGATTGGACTGACCGTACTGTACCTTAGTTTGCATGCTTTGGGGATTAAATGAAGTACACTGTGCTGTGTTGGATTCCAACAACATTCTGAATGATTCTGAATAATCAGTGGAGGCTATTAGATGTTGTTCTGTCTATTTTCCCAGGGGCCGTGGCGGTATTGGAAGGGGTACAGCGCCTTCTCGGGGGACAGCGGCCACCCTTCCCACAGCTGTTTTATCTCGGGAGACACAAGCTTCGCGAGCCAGGGCCACGGCAGGCAAACCTGGATACAGACCGCCTCTGTTATCGCTCACCGAAACATACGACGACTATGTAAGTCCACTTTGATGAACAACCTGACATGTAACAAAGTTAATTTCATTCCGTTGTATATCATTTGGAACAATGTGTATCTATGAGAGTGTGAGAATGTTTACTATTAGTCTGGTAAAACATACTGTAGCAGAGATAAGGCCACAGGCAAGAGATTATTGGCACAGCAGTGCCTATGCAGAAAGCGCTCTAAGCAATTCTAGTGCTCAAATATGTTTGATAGTAGTACAGTTTTATACTCACATCAAACTACTGTTACCTTGTATTATCTGTGCATTTACCGATAGTGTATATAAGTATTATCAGTATTCTACATTTTTGATGGAGTTACAAGGTTGTGGTCTTTTTATAAGGATAGTTTATACTTAGAAACACATTGAAATATGAAGAGAAAAGTCCAGCAGACAAAACATATTTGTGTCCACAGATGTTGGGAAATCCCAATGTTTGGGTAAGAAAGGTGAGCACAGTAGCTTCGTCCAAATGAAAAGAGGCAACACATGCAGCAGTCAATTTCCTTGGAGCTTTCCTGCTAAGCAAAGCCCCAGTGTGCGCTGGCAATTGCAGATTGGCCTGTCTGCGTGGGGAAATGCACAAGCAAAGTCTCATTACCAAACCAAATTGGGTTCTGATAGAGAGCCTGTGTATTTCTGAGCAGTCAAAAAGATGGCCATTTTTTTCTCTTTGTAATTGGAGGCCTGGAAAAGTGGCTGGAGTCTAGAGACTAGGGGATTATGGAATGAAGACTTTCCCCTGAACATTTTCTTCCCTTAAATCTTACTTTTCTCTGCGCCACTACCCAAATATCTTTGAATGTGTTTCCAACATTTACCCAGACTTTTTTGTACAGTACAGACAGAACAGACTTATTTCACCATTAAACGGTCCTTCCTCCCCCAGAACTTCTGAACCATAGAACCCTGTGGAACCATATAACAGATGAGCCGTACTGAATTCTATAACTCTATCACTACATCCTGTGTCTGTCTTTGGAAAGACAGATAGAGTGTATGCCTATCATGTAACAAAGATGTCTCTGGAGGCTAATTAGATGGATGGACTCCAGTCTCCTTCATAAAAAAACGATGCGTGTGTTATTGTACCTAATCAAGACTGGTATTGATTCACAACTTCAATGACGAGCCTGCTTTGCTTGAATACAGTATGAATACAGTGTGGTCATAAGTCAATATATCCTTTAGAAATGATCACCGTAGCATTTTTGTACATTATTTCTACAATATTATTTATTCAATATAGAATATTCATTATGTCCTTGGGAGATGGCTGGTTGTGTTTGGGTCTGTCTAAGCCTTTTTGTGGTTATGAGCTCAAAGTGCTCCAGTTCTACTGTGTCAGATGGCTCTGGCTGAGACAGACGTATCATAGCCATCTTCAAAATCAAACGTTGTGTCTGATCTACAACAGAGTCCTGTCCAGTTCATGTTCTGTATTCACCTCATGCTTAGACACTTCTACACTGTCTGGTTTTGTGATATGTTAAGTCCAGTATCTATATCTAAAATAATATTATATGAACCATATAAGATATAGCATACATTTTCTACTAACCAGGCTCAAACCCAAACCCACATCCACCTCATCCAGTCCTGTTGTTCAATATGTCACAGTAGGTGTAGAGGAGCTCTTTCATTTATTTAAAAACACTGTTTCCTAGGGAATACAAGTCATAGACGTCATGCATACCATTGTACAGTGATGTTTATAGTCTTCTTTTAACGTGCATGTTGACAAAAGGGTTTTGGTAGTGCAGTGGAAGAGCACGTACTCTTCACACAGGCATTCAAAGAATAGGTTCCTGCACATCATTGGACTGTCATGTCACGCTTTACTGATGAGTTTTCAGTATTAATATTGTTTAATAAAACTGCTGAATATAGTCTACACTGCATAAAGTTAAGGATACTCTACAGTATAATAAGCTTGAATTTTTGCATTTCCATGTGCAATACAAATCCTTATAATTTATAGAGCCCACATGAACTCCCTGTCCGCATAATTCTAAGTTGACATTGGCTGCTTTAACTTATATTTAGATATAGTTCATAAGGCTTGGATCTGAGTCTAGGTTAAGACTCCTACAGGTTTAACCTTCACACGAGGAGAGGAACAGAAGAGTCATATTCCAGTATGCTCTGTTTGATTTATTATTATGACAGTTGACTCAGTGAGATGTTATATTAGGCACGGCCTAATGTAGTGCTGCAGCTGTATTGTTGAGGATGCCACACTAATAACCTTGATGTCTTTTTCATTAGGCGGATCAACGTCATACGCAAGTGTCAGCATCACTCATCTTACAGTAATATGAGATAAACTATTATTTACAAATCAGTCACACTTTAGATAGGCAGACAGACAGGCAGGCAGGCAGACAGATAGATACAGTAGATAATTATGGTGTGAAGATTTTGGTGAATACCAGTCTAAAAATAAAATGCTTGAAAACATAGATGGAGATTTTGGCCCTCACAGCAGATAACAAATTGTACTCATTGCTTACTTTCATTAAAATTAATTGCATTATTTTAAATCTAGGCAATAAGCACTGCAGTCCTAATGTGATTAAGCACAGTACCTTGCAAGTCAGTGAAGAAAAAATATATAATCTGCTGAAACTGGTTGGGAGCAGATAAAGTCTCCTCCATATCGGCTATATATATATATATATATATATCATATATATATATATATATATATATATATATATATATATGATATATGTAATATGTATAGGTAAGATTTGAACAGTTCCAGATATTTACAAAAGAATGATCATTCCGTGATCAAGGTGGAATACACATCAGGTGTAATCGCTCCAGAGTATGTTTGGTTACTGGATGCTGTGTTTACATCTGTAAAATTAATTATGCAGATTATCCATGCGGAACCTTCTGGTTCAATAGCACAGACGTATGACACACCCATACTGCGTCATTGTTCAGCAGAGGAAAACTTAGACAGAATGTCTGAAAGCTGTTTGTCGGACATGTTTTCTAGAAACCCTCGTATTAAGTGCAAGTGCTGGCCTAACAGCTGAAGTAAAAGCATACAGTAGCGTGCATACCTGAAAACGTATCTTGAATTTGCAAAGCAGTACGCAACGTGTTTGCTGTAGCCGAAGTGGTTTGAAAATAGACAAAGGACTACAAATCTAATTTTGGCACTGTTCTCTTCTGAGGTGAGCAATTCAGAGGTGGGTCTCTATGAAGATCAGTCATTGTCAGGGGATATACAGGTTGTCAATTGATAATGAAGCACAGTGCTGAGGCCTGTGGGTCCTGCTGTCCTAATTACTCGTGAGTTAAGTCTCTCCACCCTTGTGTTAACACGTGATTTATATCCTCTGCCTTGTTCAAGAGGAACAGTGTAATTGATTTTTCCAAATGAGTGTCAAACTGTACGAATCAGGGTTCATTTACCAGGGGCATGATGAGTTACGCACAATACTTTGTTCCAACTAATACATCTGAATGCACCCTGTCTTGTAAGTTCCTGCCACTTTAATCGCATAACATTATGGCATTTTTTGAATTAACAGCATGCCCACTGACCTAAGCAATCCTCACACTCTACTGACCAATCAGAGCTCTCAGATCATCAGCTAACATACTACTACCACAAATCAATTTAACACCTTAGAAAGGTGCATTTTATCACTGTGGCCATATACACGTAGTCCATGGAACACACTGCCTGATGGTCTGTGATATTCTCTGTGTGTGTGTGTGTCTGTGTTTGTGTGTGCGTCTGCATATGCATGTGTGTCTGCGTGTGTGTATGTGTGGTGTGCGTGCATGCGTGTGTGTGTGTGCGTGCGTGTGTGCAGGATAAGGGCTTGTACCTTTCTGTTGTACTGTATTTTTCTCTTGTATGGTGTCAAGTCAACAGCTTTTTACTGTGTATGACTTCACATAACGATCAATTGACCATTGGGGAATATTAGGATTTCATAGTGTTCATATAGGCTAGCTATTTTACACTCATGGGGGGATAACCTATCACTTATTAGTAGATTTACCGTTGAAACATATTGTTAAAAACACCACTTGTATTGCTTCCTTGCACCTTACTTTAGTTGCTGAGTTTTGTGGAGCATTGTGACATATGGGTATTAACAAAATAATAGATGAATATGGTAAGCAGTCATCATACACAGTCGCTATAAACACTGATATAATCGAAATGTAATATTCTTGGTTGTTGTTCCATGCTGCGATGCCAGAACCAGCAGTATCAAGTGAAAAACATTAGCTATTATTGTAAAATGACATTAAGGGATTATGTTGTATCATCTTGAGCAGTGTTTCCCAACCCTGGTCCTAGGGGAACGCAGCCCTGCATGTTTTAGATGTTGCCTTGCTCCAACACACCTGATTCAAATGAATGGCTCGTTAGAATCCTGATAATGAGCTAGTCATTTGAATCAGCTGTGTTGGAGCAGGGAGACATCTAAAACATGCAGGGCAG
>JAODTR010000007.1:3301885-3322612 GCA_025399935.1 Amblyopsis rosae | reverse complement strand
GCTAACGATGATAGCTAAACAATTATTTATATTTAATATAACAGACAGTGATGATTGCTAAATTATGATTTATTTTTTATATCGCACATTAAATGCACTCTTGTAACTTTCACTAGCATAAACAAAATATTGATGAGCTCAATTGATGAGCTCAATCCCGCGGTAGGATCACGTGATGCGGAAACCGTCACAGCCCTACATATGCTATATATTGTTTCTGATATCATCTAAATATGGGGCATTTGTGACTTGTCTGTGCTCAGTATCAAGTTTGATACGTTGACAAAAAATAACATGAATACTGTCACGGGCAAATATCAATGTTGACTTTGTACCCATGTCTAATTTTTTTGTGCAGGTGTTTGTGACTGAGGTGAACTCTCATCGGGAGCATATTATTGATCTGGACAAGACAGGCACACACCTGAAGTACTTCAGCCAGAAACAGGATGTGGTTCTGATCAAGAACCTGCTCCTCAGCGTGCAAGGCCGCTGGGAGAAGCTGGTACAGCGCTCTGTGGAGCGTGGACGTCTGCTGGACGATGCCCGGAAGAGAGCCAAACAGGTAATGCATGGTTACGGTCCGTCACCATCTTTGAGCTTTGTATTATTCTTGGAAAGCTGTTCTGTCTTTTGGCAATTCAACTAACCATGATGGCCGCTCGCATCTGTCTGAAAACAAATGCAAACCTAAGCTTATAATTATGATATTTTTTACACCAAAATCACTTTATTTCACATGTATACATTTAAAATATTGTACAAAAAATTTATATTTTAAACTAACCATATATTGTGGAAAAAACATGAAATGCGACGTGCTTTGGAGCCGATGAGACAACCTGAATGAGTAATCCTAACACCAATAGTCACGTGACAGCAATGATCTATTCCTATTTCAATATGGTATACTGTATAGAGTTTCCTCCTATTTTTCCCAATATTGATAACACATGTGGGCACTTTCAGTGCTGTATAGAGATTCCATGTTTTTAAAATGTTTGGGAAATAAGTTATCAACAAAATTCAACTTAACCTTGTTTTAAGATTTATGACATTAAGTTATCAACAAAATTCAACTTAACCTTGTTTTAAGGTTTATGACATTATAGCTGTGTTATACATCACATAATAAATGTTTGAGCAGAAACATCTATGAGCCATGATTGTGCTATTTACATAGAGGTCCAGGACTTGCAGGAAAAATGTGTGAGTGAGTGAAAAATGAGCCACAGTGAGCCAACAAATGGCTTGGGGTCCAGAGGGTTTTTTAATAATGGTCAGTAATGTTTCCTGGCCCTAACAGCCAAAGTGAAGTCATACCGTGTAGAAATCTGTGTTTAATTCCCTGCTTGCTTCAGTTCCATGAAACCTGGAATAAGCTTATGGACTGGTTGGACGAATCTGAGAAGACTTTGGACTCAGACGTTGAAATAGCCAATGATCCTGACAAGATCAAGATGCAGCTAGCCCAGCACAAGGTGAGGCTTTCTCTACTATTCACTCTCCACTGGGGATAGAATGACACTTGGCCTCGTATGCTCAGCAACAGCTGCAGCGTGGAAACATTTAATCAGACTAAAACAGACACAACTAACAGAAATGATGCTTCTTTTTTAAGCATATCGAGAAATGGACTATGGAGATTTGAACAGAAAACGCTATACAGTATCCAGTATACAGTAGCATTCACAGTATATAGAATGCATTAGTGCATTTTACAGTGTTTTTGTCTGTAGTGTGAGCAGATTGTACTAATCCTATCATAATCTGCAGATAAACTGCTATTGTCATGGCAACAATCCCAACTAATCCCATTATGATGTTCAGAGCCTATAGCTAAAAGCTTTTATAAAGTTATGTGGCTGAAATACTTTAGAAAATATGTCTGCGTCTGCGACGTAGCTGTCCGGTGTTACCGTGCGCCTCACGTGAGAAGTGTTATAGAACGAACAGCAGCGCGGTAATGTCTCTTCATATGAACCAATGTAGGAGTTCCAGAAAGCTCTGGGCAGCAAACATGTGGTGTATGACACCACCGCCCGGACGGGGCGTGCCCTGAAAGACAAAACGTCCCTGCGGGACGATACACAGAAGCTGGATGACATGCTCAGCGAACTGCGGGACAAATGGGACACCGTTTGTGGCAAGTCAGTTGAGAGGTAAGGATATACAGTATCGTCCCATTTGTGTAAGGATGTACAGTATCGTCCCATTTGTCTAAAGATATACAGTATCGTCCCATTTGTCTAAGGATATACAATCTTCCGATTTGTCAAACCTTCTGAATTACGCTGCTCTCTTGTGAAGCAGGTAATTTACAGTGATTAAAGATACACTCAAGTTGTGTTGCCGTTGTGTTTGTGCTGGACACCAGCGCTGTGAAGAACATTTAGATTTGAACGGCTATACGTTACACATACACACACACATATCCACTCCTCATGCCTACAAAGCTACTGTACAGTAGTACCCTCTTCTTCCCTTCCCTTTACAAACACACACCCTTTCATGCAAGGTTGCGTTTCAAAATGGAAACCGTGAGCTGAATGCTGTGGCCCCCCGGGGGACACGAGGAGGCCTCCGGGAGCCCAAGGAGGAGTATACTGTACCCTCACGATGCGTGCTCTCTGCCCTGCAGACAAAACAAGATGGAGGAGGCCCTGCTGTTCTCTGGGCAGTTCACAGATGCCCTGCAGGCGCTCATTGACTGGCTGTATAAAGTGGAACCTCAGCTGGCTGAGGATCAGCCGGTGCATGGAGACATAGACCTGGTCCTCAACCTGATTGACAACCACAAGGTAGGCATTCAGTGTCAGGTCATACCAGCGGCAGCTTTCACTGTATCAGTGATTAGGCTGTTTGCACTGTGTGGCTTTTAAAAAGGCAGTGCGTATTTGATGGTTGTCTAAAGATGGGTCCCTGTAACACATGCACACTGTGTGGGGCATGTGCATAGGGGAACATGGCTGTACACAGGCAACGCAGGTGTTATTCTGCTGAAAGGAGTTCCTTCTTGGATTTCATTAACCTGACATGCCAGAGATGGATTGTTGTCACAACTCCATCTGGGGAGCTATGCATTGAAATCGTTTTTAAAAGGGCAGGTGCTTTTGAAACAATACTCACTGTCGGCAAACCTAAACCACGCCCGTATAGCTATCAGCACGACGCTGATTGGCACAGTAATTTCAGTTGCTACACGGACACATTCCAAATGATTCCTAGGCTTTCCAGACTGATTCTCACGGTGAAATGAAACTGAAGGCGAGGATTTCAATATAATGGGAGGCAAAATGTTGGTCACATGTCGTGTTATCGACGTGCTGTATACACTACACATTGAAATAGCTAGGACTAGATAACACAGGCACCTCCTCCTTTTGACATTGCCTCTCAGGTGTTCCAGAAGGAGCTTGGGAAGAGAACGGGGAGCGTTCAGGCGCTGAAGCGCTCTGCGAAGGAGCTGATGGAAAGCACACACGACGACTCCTCCTGGGTGAAGGCTCAGATGCAGGAGCTCAGCACCCGCTGGGAGACCGTGTGCACCCTCTCAGTGTCCAAGCAAGGCCGCTTGGAGCAGGCGCTCTGTCAGGTTGTTCTGTCTGTCTGTCTGCCTGTCTATCTTAGCAGATGTACTGACTGAGTTTGGCTGACTGCAGACTAAGATGTCAGTCTTACAGAATGAGACTCAAACATACAGTAGGCCAACAGTAGGCTACTGTAGGCTATTGACAGAGAATTGAATGGATGCTAGCGTCACAACGTTCAGAAATCATGTAAATGGAAAAATATAGGGCCGATATATATGTTATCTACATTAGCATACTACACATTTTATAATATGTAACACTCTATAATGTGAAGGTGAAGGTGCTAAAAATGTTTTGCATCTTAAAGATACATTTCTTGAGTGCATTAAGCCATTCCCAGAGCCACACATTGCTGTTCGCATGTGGACTGGGGGAGTGCTAGATAAGACTGTGAGCCTACTGTACAAGCTCTGTAGGGGGGACGTGGAGAAGACCATTGTCTCAAACCAAAACAACAATGTTTTTGTCATCCTTGTTTTGCATCCAGACACAAGCATTACATGAGCCTTACGTGTTCTTGTTACAGGCAGAGGACTTTCATTCTACAGTCCATATCCTGTTAGAATGGCTGGCTGATGCCGAGCAGAGCTTGCGTTTCCACGGCAGCCTGCCCGATGACGAAGAGGCCCTCTGTGCATTGATAGAGCAACACAAGGCAAGCTAACCAGCTATTTTCATTTCTACTTAAACGTCATAGTGTGAGCATGAGCAAGTGTGTTTTTAAATACGGTGCTGACATATCCTCGTATTCTTAAACTGATTAGCCAGTATAAACAGAATAACTTGGTTCACTCTGACATATCTTAGCAATTGCCAAAATCCAAATGACATTTAGCCATGATGTAATATGCTTAAAAATACATTTCCATTGTCTAATATTAAAACGAGCATGAGAGATGATTCTATTCACATGTTATCTACTCACAACAGAATGGCACACGTGACTTACAGTGTCTTGTTTTCTGTGTGTACGCCTAAAAGGAGTTCATGAGGAAGCTGGAGGAGAAGAGATTGGCTCTGACCAAGGCGACTGGTATGGGAGAGGCGATCTTAACCATCTGCCATCCAGACTCCATCACTACCATCAAACACTGGAACACTATCATCAAGGCCAGGTTTGAGGAGGTCAGTTCACACCTGCATGTATGTGCAAAGCAAAAAACTGGCTAATGTTGGCTATTACGCTGAGAATAAGAAATCTGAGATAGCCGCGTGCTATCTAGTCCACAAATGTGCACCTTGTCAGGGATCTAAATAGCTTGGTGGGGTTTGTTTTCCTGTCTAGGTTCAAGCCTGGGCCAGGCAGCATCAACAGCGACTGTCGACGGCTCTCAGCGAGCTGTTGGCCACTCAGGAGCTACTGGAGGGCCTTCTCAACTGGCTGCAGTGGGCCGAGACCAACCTCAATGACAAGGACAAAGAGATACTACCGCAGGAGCTAGAGGAGGTCAAAGGTCTCATAGCAGAGCACCAGGTACAACGTGGCAGTGAGATACTGTACGCTACAGTGATGTTTGTATGGGAATATCCCTTTTCAAAGTCCACAGTAGTAGAACTTTTTATACAACTTCTCCATTTCTGTTGTCAAAGAAAAATGTGTCACAATAGACTCGTAATGTATTCATAATAAAACTAGCACTAGAGCAGCGTATGGAAACCAGCATATGGAAACATACTTGTTGTTTGAACCCTGCAGACCTTTATGGAGGAAATGACCAGGAAACAACCAGACGTTGACAAAATCACCAAGACGCACAAGAGGAAGGCTGCGGTGGAGCCCCAGATCCAGTCTCAGATCCCGGTGTTGGGGAAAGGCAGAGGTGGAAGTACGTTGCTCCACAACATCTCCATAAAAGGCCCTGACCTAAGACATCTGGCTCAGTGCTGACCCGCTGCGCCGTGACACAACATCCTCATTCTGTCTATATTATTCCATCACGGAGCCCTGCAGTGAGGTCATAGCTAACATATTCCTCTGTTCTTCCGCTGGTTTATCTCTATGGGGAAATCCTGCACGATGACATACATGTGAATAGTGCCACCGCATTGTAATGTGTTTGAACCGCTGAATGTATTTCCCGTACAGGAAAGCGGTCTCCCACGCAGACCATGTACCAGTCAGCTACACAAGCTCCCATTGAGACCAAGAACCCCCGGGTCAACTTGCTGGTCAGCAAGTGGCAGCAGGTGTGGCTGCTGGCTTTGGACAGGAGGAGGAAGCTCAACGACGCCTTGGACAGACTGGAGGAGGTACACATGACCACAATCCCATGTATAGCCACAATTCAATTTATAGCCATACCATGCCATTTTCACAGAAAGAGGCAAATGCGTCCTTTAGTTTTAAAGTGGTTCTATATGACTTTCTGCCACTAGATGTTCTGTATGCACACACACACACATGTGCACATGAAGGTGCCAGCTCGCCTGTGAAAATATAGAACAGTAGCTCGAATTACAGTACAACATTCTCAGTCATTCTCTGCTCAACTCTGTATTCTGCTTTGTATTGTTTTGTGTCCAGTTGAAGGAGTTTGCCAACTTTGACTTTGATGTGTGGCGGAAGCGCTACATGCGCTGGATGAACCACAAAAAGTCTCGAGTCATGGACTTCTTCCGACGTATTGACAAGGATCAGGATGGCAAGGTCACCCGACAGGAGTTTATAGAAGGAATTCTGTCCTCCAGTGAGTCCTCCAATTAAACCTGGAAAACAGTAGATGATGTGATGATGATTAATGTTGTACAACAGAAACACTAGTGCAAAGACAGATTCATAAACACAAACATTTGTTGAAACGTTTCTCTAGAATGTATATACAGTACATTCTTTAGGGCAGATAAACTCCGTTTTAGATTAGTTGTTCAAATGTTATGTTCAGTAGAAGGGTAAATGGCTTAGGCCACAAAGACAATTCTCATGGTGTCAATGTTCGTGTTACATTACAGAATTTCCTACCAGTCGTCTAGAGATGAGCGCTGTGGCAGACATATTTGACAGAGATGGTGATGGCTACATTGACTACTATGAGTTTGTGGCAGCCCTTCACCCCAACAAAGATGCCTATAAACCCCTAACCGATGCAGACAAAATTGAAGATGAGGTAATGCAAACTATTCTGCCCTGAAATTGTGGTTGTGGTTACCATAGGACTATAGCTAAAATTTGCTCTTTGTGTTTGTAGGTTACACGTCAAGTTGCAAAATGTAAATGCCCAAAACGGTTTCAAGTAGAGCAAATTGGTGCCAACAAATACCGGGTAAGATCTTATCCTTTTTTTATCAAACTTCAGAGCTAAACTCTGTTTCAACATTAATGCATGAAAATTGTATTGCATTTTGAGTGTCACAAACCTCAAAGGTAGGTCTTGGATGTATTTAAATTAAGCTGTGACAAACCATGCCAGAAAGACTAATTAATTAATTAATGTATTCTATTTACCAGTTCTACCTTGGAAACCAGGTATATGTGAACCCGTCTTTTTGTGTTTATTTTGTCTGTTTGCTTTATCAAGCCTATGTCCTCTTCATTTGCCATGTCAGTTTTTTCAATTAACATTATCTACCCTTACTGATATTTACCGAATGGAACTCAAAAGTAGAACAACCCTTTTCTTAAAGTTCATGTAATATTGCAGAAGGGTGTAAATTAACGATTTAGTCTGAAAAACAATACCTACAGCATAATGTGCAAATTGAAGAGATGCCATTTTGAATGAAATTACAGCAAAAATCTGAATAAAGTGTTTAATTAATTTTATATTATTATTACATTTTATACGATCCTGATGATATACTTCTCTGCTTATGAGTTTCTAAAAATATTTTGGTATACTGACACCACAACACCATTTCAGTTATTTTTATATTTAGTCCTTGGTCATAAATCCTGCTACTGGGCAGTATGAAATATAATGCTTTACATGTGCCTGTTGCTTCAGAATCATGGCAGTGACATATCACTAAAATGGCGCGCATGCCACAATTTCCAGTTAAACATTACTGATGTGGTGGAATAGGCCACATGTTGTCTAAAGCTTTGGTGCATAATTCATGGTTAATGGTTTAATGGGAGGTGTCGGTGAGGCGGGTTAAGGGCATAGTGGTGGACTTGGTGGTGTATGACGCACAGAATATGCATTAGTTTGTATTCATGTATCACACAACTGATTCTTTTAACAGTTCGGTCTGGTTCACTGCTTACATGACTCCTTAATCGGCGATGAGACAATAGCAAACAGGGAAAATCAAAATCTTGCCCCTCACCTGCACGTTGCAGTGTTGGAAAGCTGTATTCTGGTAAATAGTTACTCTTAAGATGTTTCTTGTGCCTTTTCTTTTCCTTCAGATCATTATTCAAAGCTCCATCACCTTTAATGTACTTGATCAAAAAATTCACCAGTGGCATTGAATCATGTTTAAAATCATACTAATATATAAGTGCAAGGTTTGACCAGTTGGAGAGGGTGTATTAGGCGCCTGCTGGAGTCCATCAGTGTTTGCTCATGTCTGCGTGTTACACCGTGGTGGATTAGAGAGGAGTGATAGCAACCATTGCTCGTTTCTCAATGTGTCCATTGGAGCTAGCTGCATTGGACTTGCATCCACGTCAATGCATCCTTGACTTATGTGTAGTGGTAGAAAAAAGTGCTGCTATGCAGGAGATTGCTCTTTGTCTTGATTGATCATGATGTGTCTTTTGGTTTTATTCCGTCTTTTTTTTTCTTCAGTGGAAAGCATGCAGCTGTGATTGTTGTGTTGTATGTGAATAATGTTTTGTTAATGCCCATGGCCACATCCAACTGGCTGACTTCATCTCATAAAACTGGGCTATTCACATAACATCTCCGATTACCGATACCCATGCAAACATGCAGTATACTGTATATGAAGGCATATGGAGATATTGTGTTGAATGTCTTTACTAGGAGTAAAGCATACAAAATGCAATAGTTCCCCCTTGTGGAGAGACGATATGCCTTCGCTCCCATGCATTGTGCCACCCAAAAGCTTATTACACTTGTCTTGTGTAGCAACTGAAGACATATAGAGCTTTGACAACATCAACAGATACAGTACTAACACATGCCATTATTTATATACTGTTCCTGTAGGATATAAAGCTTATCTGTACCTGTTTGGTTATAGTGTTGTAACAAACAAAAAGCCATATTCAGTATGTAAAAACACATCACAATCTCTATGAATACAATTTAATAATTGTATAGAGAATGTGCTAGAACAGTGGACTTCAGCCATTGTCCAGGGGATAGACTGCCCTGCATGTTTTAGATGTCTACCTGCTACACACACACCTGATTCTAATGAATGGGTCGTTATCAATCTCTGCCTAATAACAACCTCTATCTGTCAATAATCTATCATGCAGTAGACTAATAATACATTCTAAATCTAAGGTCACACTATACTGTATGAATCACACACACCAATATATTTAGAGAAAGGAAAACAGTTGGATTGACCCTCATGTGATTTGTGTTGTTGAAAATAACAAGTTTCAAGTCAAAACCATCTTTGTTTGTAGCTGTGCGACACTGAAAGTAAACCAGGTCTGAAAATAGAGGGGGAGAAATTATTTAGTAATCATGTATTTGTTGCTGTTCAGTTACAGCATCTAACTAGTGGAATTCATTCATTCTCCTGAGTGATGCTGGTTCGGGCTGCCGCACAGCTTCAAGCCCACACTGATGATGTGCCAACATACTGAGGCGGCTCCATGACTCTTCCTTCTCACATGCGCCTCTCTGTTCCCCACATCGCCCCCTGCAGTTCGGAGACTCTCAGCAGCTCCGGCTGGTGCGTATCCTGCGCAGCACTGTGATGGTGCGTGTAGGAGGAGGCTGGATGGCGCTGGACGAGTTCCTGGTGAAGAACGACCCATGCCGGGGTAGGTCCACAGTGTCAGGCAGGGCCCTGATAACTCAACCAAAGCCATGTAGTAGTGAATGTGTGCATACTGTCTATATCGGGGGAGGCATCCCTGGTCCTGGAGAGCCACTCCCTGCTCCAACACACCTGATTCAAATGAATGGGTCGTTAGAAGCCTGATAACGATCCATTCATTTGAATCAGGGGTGTTGGAGCAGAGAGACATCTAAAACATGACAGTGGCTCTCCAGGACCAGGGATGCCCACCCTTGGTCTATATGATGTCATTATTTATACAGTATTTTAATTGTATCTGAACAGAGTAGGACATTGTCAAACCCTATCCATACAACAATAGGCTATTATGATATGTTATTAAAGTGAGAGGGAGAAAAACAGAGAGATTGAGACAGATAGATAATGGAATTAATTTAAATAGACATACAGTATACAGTACAACTACTAGTGAAAGGATAGCCTACATTATGAGCTTCTTTGTTTCAGATTTTGAAAAGTCTTAACAAGTAATGCTAATTTGCACACTGCATGTTACTTCGCCAAACAAAAGACACAAAATAGGACAGAAGAGTTAAGCATGCCTGTGTTATTTGACTCAGCAGGAATAATATAAAGTGAGAAAAGTTATTACAGGAAATTTTGAAACGATAAGGAATTATAACTAATAATGTCTTACTGCATTATATTTTGTCACTTGGTGCCCGAGTTTTATGTTTTCCTTTACATAGACATTTCCACCATAAATGTATGGAGAAAATTGACAAATTGGTTCTTTCAAATTAACCAGAATGCAGTAAAATGAAGTGTTTCATGCTAAATAAACAACCTCCCAAAAGGAGATCTCGCTCCCCTTACAAACCTAGTTTAACCACTTTCATAGTACCTTATTATTAAGAGTTTCTTATCGTTGCAATGCTGCCTATATGTATTTATTACACAGACAACGTTCTGTTTTTCCATTCAATATAGGTCATGGAAATTCAGAGGTCAGGGAAAAGTCAGGCAGTTTGACTAAGAGTGGGAACCCTGATTTGTATACTGAGCTGTGTTGCTTATTAACAGTACAATAGCATGTGCCACTCTGTCTACAGTGAAAAATCTAGTTTAAACAGACAATTGAAGGCTTGAAAAGGCCATTGAGTAACTAACGAGCTTATTTAAAAGCAAAGAATGTTCACTAGCACAGCTCTTTAATTCATTTGAAGAGCTACACTGGAATTCAGTTCAGTTTGAGTAGTTTCTTTTTAATTGAATGGCTGACTGGCACATTGAGTAATTTGGTTGTGTTGACCCATTACAGTCCCTACAGGCAAACCCCTACTATACTGTAAGTGCATTGTCATTGTGCTGAACTATCATGTACTGTATTCCAATGTGAAAACATCCTAGAGCTCCTCTACAGTGCAGACTTTGTTTGCTCTAACTGTTTCTACTGCTGTATTTACCACCTTTATTTCCTTTTTCTGGTTTCCTTCTAAACCTTCTTTCTGTTTGTTTTGTGACAAAAAACACATTATTTCTTCTAGTTCATCACCACGGGAGCAAAATGTTGCGCTCGGAATCAAACTCTTCGATTACTCAGTCTCCTTTAGGTTGGCAACTCTCACAATTTCTCACCTTGCTCCATGAACCTTCCAGTGGTATGTGTGCTTGTGTGTGTGTGTGCGTGCTCCTGTGTGTGCTTGTGTGTGAGTTTCGTTAAGAGTGTAAGTACTCATTGTAATGAATGGCGCTTCCACAAACTAACTCCGCTCCAACCGTGATGTCATTCAGCTTCTTTGTGTTCATGCATGCTGTTTTCTCTCTTGAGTCACTCCAGCTTCTGCGCGGACTGTATTGTGGCAGTTACTCTACTTACTGTGCAATACCTCCCATCCAGATCTGCTGTCTTTCACTGTGACAGACAGACACACACACATACACACACACACTGTACCCCTCTGAACAGTGTGTACTGTAGTGCTGTGGTCAGGAATGCATGACAATCACTCTTTATTAGTCATACTGTTGCATATAAAGTTGACTAGGGTGTCATTGTGATGATAGCTTTATCTTTGTGGTGATTCAGAGAAACCTTGTGTACTGTCACGCATTATAAAACTTAAAAGTAATGCTGAAAGTGTTACTTGGACTGGCTATATTCCTGACAGCAATACATTTCTAGTTAAACTGCATGTTATTTATTCTATAATGACAGCTGACTGTCTTGGTATTTGGCAGTAGTTGATTTTGGCATTTTGAGTTTGGTGGAACAAGTGTTTTTATTCATTTATATAACATGTATTTATAAATTTGAACCAAAACAAAGAAACGTGTTTGTTTTGGTTCATTAGTGTGGCTAATAGGGTCTCATGGACCTGCATGTGTTTTTCATTATTCATTCTGTTTCACTTGCATGGAATACATAAATCCTTCTTCGTGAACTTTGTTTTAATCTACTGTAGATACTCTGCTTTCCATGGAAGCAGATATCTACAGTAGTGTGTGGAGTAAAGCTCAGTAACACAACACGACCTGATGTCTTAGCTAAAGGCAGAACAAACTTGGAGCTGCGAGAGAAGTTCATCGTGCCGGAGGGCACCACCCAGGTCATGGCCAGCTTCCGCTACCGGGGCCGGAGGTCCAGACCGTCATCTAGAGCTGCCTCTCCCAACAGGTCCACCTCCAGCCACAGCTGTCCTATTCAGAACAACCCAGTGACCAGTACTGCCAAGGTGAGCGCAGCTTGCTACTGTACTGCTGGAGTGATGCTCAGCCATAGCACACATACACCATCTGTTCACCAAACTCATCTGATAAATCATGCTAATTCTTCCCAGTCTAGTTTTTCTTCCATTTATCTGTTTCATTTTGTCTATTCATTATTTGGTTATTTTTGTATGTTATTTTCTTTTCTTCCTTTTGCATCAGCTAGTTCTAGTTTCACGTCTCCTTATAGTTTTTGATTTGTCCTTGTGAACCCTTGTGCGTGTTTTTGATTTGCCATTGTTCCCTAGACTGCCCAACACATAACCCGCAATTATGATAAGCCATGGCTTACAAACAGCAAACCCTCAACTCCACTTAAATCATCAGACTCCTTTGAGAGCCAAGGTTCATCCTCCGAGGTATAGTGACAAACCTGATGTAGAATGCTTCAAGTTGTACACTTAACAGCTGACTACTTCCATCCAACTGAAATCCTCAGCATTTTTGTAAATGCGCACAAGGCATTGATATACAGTATAGTATAGTGTTGATTCTAGCCATTGTAATTCATATTGGAAAACACGTTAGCTGTGAAAGGTTTGTCTTATTTAATCAAGATTTCAGTTGGGTCTTTAACCTTGCCTTGTTTTAATGTGCTAACTGTTGAATGTTTTACTTTTTGGCCTTGCAATAAAATTTGGTTTACCTTCTTGTTCATTTTTTTTTGTTTAAACTACTACTGTACTTTTAATGTATACATACTGTATATATTTTATATCAACGTGCCTGACATTGAAATACAAATTTTGTGATGTAATTAACCAGTTAAAAGTACAAACCCAATTCTGAAAAGGTTTGGACATTATGGAAAATGCTAATAAAAACAATAATTTGTGATTTGTACATTCCATTCAACCTGTACTATATTAGAAAAATGCAACAAAACATTTGTGACATTTTACTTTGTGAATGTAATTGTTTTGTGAAGATATACTGTACACTAATTTAAAATATGATGACTGCAACATACTCCAAAATACTTTGGACAGTTGTGTTTTACCACTGTACAATATCATGTTTTTTTACTTAAACTTATTTAATGTGTGGGCCCTGAAGACACCTGTTTTTGGAGTGTGTTGCAGTCATGAGATTTTAAATGAATATATATTTTCACAAAACAAAAGTCAAGATAAAACTTCACATTATGGTAAATGGACTGCTTTTACAGTATATAGCGCTTTTATCCAAAGTGCTTTACAGTATTTTGCCTCACATTAACCCATTCACACACACATTCATACACTGATGTCGATTGCTGCCATGCAAGGTGCAACCCACCACCAGGAGCAGTTCGGGGGTTAGGCATCTTGCTTACAGGTAGGTCAACACCGGGACCATCCTGCCCCCCATTATGTGTTGTATTCTTTCCAATGTAGTACAGGGTGCATTGAATTTACATATCACTCTTTATTGTTTTTATTAACATTTCCATAATGTTTCCATAAACATTTCCCAACCTTTTCAGAAATAGGGGTTGTATAATGGAATAATCTTTCTAACAAATGTGTAATAGTGTGATGTTCTACTACATATACTTGTATGTATTGTTGAATGCAGATTAACCCTGTAAAACCCGAGGAGATAAATATACGTCACTTACAGTAGCTCTCCAATAAACACATTTACAAATGTTTCTTTCAAAAAAATACACACATTTACTATCAATGGCAAGACAATATAACATTGGCTATGCAAATGTAGTCTTCAAAATCAAAATTAGCAAATGTGTTTTTTGGAGCGCTAAGTGATGTTTTGTTTACACTAAAATGGGTCTTCCAGGGTTAAACATATTTTTTTACTCTGGTTGATTGCGTTAAAACATTTTTATGAACACCTTGTTTTTTATAGGGCACCCCAGTTCAGGGCAGCAAATTGCGTCTCCCTGGATACTTGTCTGGAAAAGGCTTTCAGTCTAGTGAGGAGGGAACCTTGATTAGTGCAGCTGTCTTAAAGGCTCGAGCACAAACGATAGGCGGTAAGTAGAAAGAAATATTGGACATAGGCTGAAATCTGATTGTGAAATTATTTTTAGCCAACCACACCCAGACCAAACAGTTGCAATAACCCTGTATAACCTGTAGATGGCAGTGTTGCTGCTTTTTGAGTTCAATGTTTTGTTACACTTTCTAATTTAATGCTTTTAAACTAATTATTAGTAGTTAAACCTACATTCTAATACTTTCCAGTTGCTTTCTATTTAAGTACATTTTGGTGAACTTACCAACTGTATGTAACTGGGAAGTGATTTGAAACCCAACAGCATGGTCCAACTTTGTGGATAAGTGGAAAGGTCTTTATGTGGAGGCTTAGTCATTATTGTATTACCTCAGTCAGAAAAGACAGAGAGTCGTAGATTGTTACTGGAATAAATGTTATCTGTTTCCTCAGAGTCAAGAAGAACTCCCAGTCGACCGGGAAGCAAAGCCGGGAGCCGAGGCAGCAGCCGCCGGGGAAGTGACGCCTCGGACTTCGACATCTCAGACATCCAGTCGGTGTGTTCAGATGTGTGCGAGGTAGTCGGCGACTCTACTCAAGCTAGACCCCGCTCTGCCTCCCGCTCGCTTGGGGGAAAACCCTCCAAAATCCCCACACCTCAGAGAAGATCCACACCCGCTAGCAAACTAGCCAAGGGATCTAGACGATAGTCAGCGGCCTTGAAATGACCCCTGGAACCTGTTGCTCTACAGCATCTAATGGACACTGGACATATATTTAAGTGTACGGACTGCAGACGTGTTGAGTGTTATTTAAAACTGTGGCGAAGATGTAAATTATTCTGTCGAGGCAATGTGGGCTAATTGTATGTGCGAATGAAATGTCAATGGCTTTGTGTATTTGTCTTAATGTATTTTATTTTTGTGAATAATGTCAAATTGTTTTTATTGTTTTATTTTATTAATGCCAAACCCTGTAACGGTTTCATAATAGAAAAGAGCAAACTTTGGAAGACAACTTTGTATGGTAAACTAACATTTGTACGACATGCAGGATTGCACTGAGAGTTACTGAATGTAATTTATATATATGCTGATGTGTGGATAGATGGTGCCTCATTGTACCAAGTGGGGCACTGCTATTATCTGTCTATTTAAAGCGTTATGATATACTGCCAACATGCATTTAAAGGGCAATACAATATACAATGGAAACACATAATAAGCACTGCAGAAAAAACTAAAAAACACAATTGAAGGCAACTTCATGCTGAACTCGTATTTATTAAGCTTTTAATGCCCCTTGTATTCCTCAGCAGACACAGTACCGGTTTTATTTCATCCCTTCACAGCAATGTTGTGCGTTAACCACGAGGCACCTAGGTAGCCTCTAGTGCGTCCATGTCAGTGTATGGGTTATTTCGGTAGAGCTGAAATGATTACTGTAACATATTTGTAATAAAACTGCTTGCCTAAAGCTACCCAGGCATAATATTGACCTGAGCATTAGTTCTTGTGTACTGTATGTTTGCACATGCCCTAATCCCTAATTCCTTCCAATACCATAAATCGAGACCATAATCTTATTTGTAATACTACATTTACTGCCATGCTTATTCAAATCTTCTGTCATCACCAATGAACATGGCAAATGCACAATGCAATCCAGACATTATGCTAGAATGCATTTATTATTAAACAAGCATGAGCACGTTCTCTTTACAAAGCTATATATATATTGAAGTTATTCAGAAATATTAGTTAATTGCCTTTAACCAGTTTGAAGAGGCAGTGTTGTACATTCTACGCCTTCTCCACTCTGAAGGGCTAAATGTTGACACATCATCTGTTGCCTAACTGTGACATACTACATCCTTTACTCAGTGGGAAGCTGAACACAGTGGAAATACTTTCTTGGAGAATTTTGTGAATTAAGTCTATAGAATAATACACCTTAGAATGCATAATAACATTTTCAAAACTACAGCAAGGATATGGAAATTCATAATATGAAAAATATCTAAACAGCTACTTTACACAGATGTATACAAAGGAGTTCTATATTAGGGCTGCATGTAACATCTAAAGCATACACCTCTGTTGCAGATCTAGCAAATGTATTTGATCATCTCAGAATCTCCTTTTAGCTGATACACCTGCAGCTTGCTCAGCACACGTCAAAGCCCCTTCCTGCCGTTGTCAGGCTGACAGGACCTTGATGCCATTGGTCTCTGGGTGCCAGCAGATCCCCTGGGGACCTACGGTGGAGTGGAGCGTAGGGGTCAGGTTCTCACCTCTCATCTGAGACCTTCTCGCTTGAACGGTCCTCCTGTTCACCTCAAACAGCTGGCCCAGAGATGGCACTTTAGAACGGCATATATTCTCTCCAGGAACTGTAAAAGGTCCAGTGCAAATTACTTTGGGAGCCTCTTTTCCAGTGGCATGTGAGTAGTTTAATTCTAAAGTTCTCGAAGTTCATGAGACCAGAAAAGTTGTGAATTTGTATCACTACCTCAAGTTCTGGCAACTAAAACAAAGCCTTACAGTTTGATCTACTGTGTTTAGCACTATCGATGCACTATTTACATTTAATAAGGTATTTCTTCTAATACTGTAGGCTATACTTAATGAGTTATCTGATGCAACATGAAAAACTATAATATTAATTTTAATATAATGTATTGAGTGTGTAAGAGATCGAGTGTATAAGGTCTTTGAATAATGTAAGGTGTATATACTGTATTTATGACTTTGACAAGAACAATTTAGGCAACTGGCTCAAGACTGTCAATACATAGTATTAAGCTATATGCTGTCATATGTAACCTATGCGTTTATACATTTACATAAATATATTAGGTAATTTCTAATGGCCAATTTACTGATTATTTACAGACCATGTGGGATTTTAGGTATTGTTTGCTTTGAGGAAAAATATAATTCCAATTCTGTTTGTAAAATGTATGAACATGTACACTCAAGCACAATGTACTCTTGTTTAAATGGATTTTGCAGGCACTTATAAACCCTGATCATCACATTTTGAAAATGCCAGCGTGTACAGATATGCTGGTGTTCACAGTGCTCTTTGCCATTTTGGGATTGAACCAATGCCAAAAGCTACCAAGTAAGATGCATGTTTTTCCCATCAGTGTCAAAAGAACAGTGACTTGTGTCACAGTACTGTATTTGTTATAATCATAACATTGTGGATGCATTGCCATAAACACTGGGTATGTGATCATGATTGCCCAGGTTGAGTCTAGGCTATAATATTATCAGTGTCCTACCACATAATGACCAGTAGATGTCAGCATTCATCAGTTCACATAGTACTGCTGGATGATTAAGCATACATTTCTTACAACGCCCTCCTCCCATAAAACTATCATCTCCATACTCCCTTACCTTACCCTGCACCAAAATATACTGTTAAACTGATCTCTACTCCTTCTGAAAATACAAATATTAATACTCAAATCTACACAGCCTTGATGATAAAAGGAGTTTGGAAATTGAGTAATGTTTTTGCATACTGTAAATACAAACCATTTCATTGACATAAGCCTTGGCCAATGCACATGCCACTGAACACCTAATCCAGAACATTTGTTTCACCACTGATTGTTTTTTGGTTTGAGGCTTTGATTTGCTGGAGGAGTTCCATGTGCCTGACTCGAGAGGTGTGATTAGGGTAGAAGGGTCTGGACCTGAAGCTGTGGCTTACCGAGTCAACCCCTCCATCCATCTACAGAAGACCATGAGGTACTGTTAATGACTGGCTGGCTGGTAAGGCATAATGGTGAAATAATACTTAAGGGAAAATGAAAAGCACTGCGCGGCTCACAGAGTTGTGATATTGCCTGACATCATGTCAACACAGGGTGGAATCACTAAAGTGGGTTTAATAACCCTATTAATGGGCTTGCTCCCTGAGTATTATTCTCACAGAGGTTTTATGATGATTATAACGCTATCGGTATATATAATTACATTACTATTACTGATATAATAACCTCTCTAAATAGCCACCAGGATGGTACATACAATGGCATGTAATAATGCATATGTTGTGTCATGCATAATATTTTACAACAACAGTAATATTACAACAAATAGTTATACTGTGAAACTAGAGTTCTCCTCGTCCTTAAAATAAATGAATAACGCTTTTTTAAATAAATGATTACAAATAATTAATTAAATTAATTTATTAAATGTAACTTTAAGTAAAGCAATGAAATCAATACTGAGATCATATATTTATATATTATATATTATATATATACAAATAATTGGTGAAACTATATTGTTAAACTAGGTCTTTGTGTTGAAATAAATCACTGTATTCCTTGACTACAGCAAAGAAATAATAAGAAAGAAGGAAATAAACAACAATAAGACATCTTATATATGTACATGTGTAGTGTATTGTCTGCAGCATGTATCCATGTGACCTCCAGTCCACAGTGAGGTGTACTTGTGTGGTGTGTCTGCAGCATGTATCCATGTGACCTCCAGCCCACAGTGAGGTGTGTGTCTGCAGCATGTATCCATGTGACCTCCAGTTCTGTGGTCTCCCTGCCACAGTGAGGTGTACCCAGACGGCCTGCCCTCTGACTACGCCGTCATCGCCACCTTCAAGGTCGCCAAGGACACCGCCATGAGGTCCTGGAACCTGTGGCAGGTCAGTGACCCCCAGGGGCGCGAGCAGGTGGGACTGCGTTTCCAGGGCGACGCGCGCTCTCTGGACTTCTTCTACACGGGTTCCCGCGGGAACCAGATGTTGAGGACCTTCCGCGGGGCGGAGAAGCTGCTAGACGGGGAATGGCACAAGCTGGCTCTGAGCGTGAAGGGCAGCCAGGTGAGGCTGCTGGTAGACTGTCAGGAGGTCAGTGTGGAGCCCATCGACCAGCCCAGGCCACCCTTCCACCAGGGATACACCTCCATTGTCAAGCGTGCCGCTGGAGACCGCTCAGCGTCTGTACGTTCTCATATTTCTTCATAATGTCTACTGTTATTATCGTCTTATGTTTATTGTTAAAGGAATACTTACTTTACTGATAAGCGCACACATTGAGGACTGTATCTTTAATACAATATGTGTTATTCCACCGGTCTTCTCAGGTGGACCTTCAGCAGATGGAGGTGTCTTGTGACCCAGAGCAGGCATATTCAGAGGGCTGCTGTGAGCTCTCCGGTGTGGTGAGTAATCTGTCATTCAGCCCCTGCAGCGGCCCATGAGAGATGTGTGTTGCTTTATCCCTGTTGTCCTGCTGTGTTCATGTCAGTGCGGTGGCTATGCTGAGAGAGGCATATCAGCAGGAGGAGCAGCCTGTAAATGTATGCACGGACAACCTGGGGTTCAGGGTTCCCCAGGACCAAAGGTGAATGTAACCCGCCTGACAGCAACGATTGCATGGTTGCTTCCTCAGTAACAGCTGAAATACATTTAAACATATTTTTATTCATCCGCAGGGTCATAGAGGTCGCCCGGGAGACCCAGGAAATCTGGGAAGACCAGGAAACTGGGTGAGTGTTCTGGCAGTAAAACTCTCACAACAGTGTAAAGCTGAATTGTTTTTAACGAGCGCAAACACTGACCTTTTTCCCCATCATGCATAAGTCATTAACTGACTGTACAGTACATGTTTAACTCTTTGTGAGCCACACACCCCAAAAACATGTGCTTCATACAGTGGCTTGTGAATTATGACTGCTTCCTTTTCCTTAAAATATACAGAATATATTATTATATACAGTACATCATTTAGAAACAAATATGAAATACAAATTTTTCAATATGTTGACATCATCTTGTGGCTCATCAGAGAGGGTCCCGATTCGCACACCAATGGTATCTAAGCGCCGTCAAACCCCTTGCACCACAAATAGTTAAAGAGCAAGGTGAACGAATGAAATGGTAAAACGCTCCTTCACCGTGAAGCTGTGGAAAATGGCTGTGGCAGCAAGATGGAAACAGATCTGGAACAAGAGCGCTTAGCGATAGTAAACACATGAGCTCCTTGTAAGTAAAAACAAATCTCAACTCCCTTTTGCGACAGACTTGTGGGTGAGCCAAGGATAACATGAAGCACTGCGGATGTGATAATAAATTAGTCTTTGAGTTCTGAAAGAACCATTTACTTCTTGTAGTGCAACTCCTGGTTTAGACCATAGGACTTCAAAATGTAAAAGGATCATAGGACCTTTGATGCTTTTCCATTTGTAAACACTGAGCCAAATGTACTGAAACCCACACATAGCATACACTCCAAAAGTGTAGTCATTACATTTGATATGTTGTTGTACAAATATTATATGCATAAGGAAAATCAATGCGTCACGTAAAGAACAATATACTGAAGCGACAATGAAGCATTTAAGCATTTAACTACAATACATAAACTATAGGAACAAAAAGTACGGACATTTGTGAACACGTGTGGGCTCAGCTTGGGCGTGCTGTTCATGCCAGAGTGACCAACACAACCACGTTGGCTGACCTGCGACAAATGCTGGTTGAAGAATGGGATGCCATCCCA